>CM038672.1:314279051-314796551 GCA_021605145.1 Aegilops bicornis
GCCTGGGCCACACAGTGCCGGCTGTTGGGCCAGGCCCAAACCAGGCACGGGCACGCTGCGGCTGGTGACGCCAGTAACTCACCTGGACCCACCATGCCCTCCACGAGGCAACGGCAGCGTCCGAATGCGGCGTCGTGTGAGAGATCGATGGGCGAGATCGTGGGTGGTTTCTTTATTTGGAAAACGAACGTCCCCCTCCCTCTTTATAAGCAAGGGAAACAGGGCAGTCCGCCCATCTCGCCAGTTCTTGTCGCCAATCTCGAAAAACCCCGGCCGCTCCCCCTTCTTCCCAAGGTCGAAAAGAGCAGTTACCCGCTTCATCGCCACCAAAGATCACCAACGCCGTCGATCTCCTCACCACCTCCGCCATGGCTCCGAAAGCCGACAAGGAAGGCCGTGAAGTCGGCCGAGGCGCAGCTGACTTGCGGTGTCGCATGGAAGTAGCGGTTGAATCTTTCCCCAACGCGAGGGAGCCGAGGGAGAACTACTACCTCTTCTCGTCGACGGAGACGCGAACGCATCCAGCGACGAAGGTACTCCCAAATTTTGCTGAACTGGCTCCGAATGGGTACCCTTCTTCGCGTTGTTCTTCATCGCGGGCTCTGCCGCCTTTCTCTAATTTTTTGCGATATCATGAACACCTACGGGTTCCGCCTCCTTGACTTCACCCCCAATGCTGTTCTGACCATGGCGGTTTTCGCACATCTCTGCGAAAACTTTGTCGGAGTCCATCCAAACGTAGCCCTTTTCCTCCACTTCTTTATGCCCCGAGTTGAGAGAGGGGAGCCTCTTGCCGGCGGAATCGCTTGGATCTCAAGGATTGGCAAGAAGGAAGCTTATCTGGAGGGAGAGCTCCGCAGCAAGTGGGAGGAGTGGAGGGCGGATTGGTGCTGGATTGTCGAGGAGAACCCGCAGCCGTTTACCGCCCAGCGCCAAACCCCAATAGTGCATGGCAACGATTGGAGCAACGTGGCACCTAAGACGCTTAGATCGAAGATTGCCGTCACCCGGATCTGCGCCTCGGGCTTGCCGAGGCTCACTTGTAAACCTTGATGGCGTAGACTTTCTTCGCCGCCCGCGCAGACGCCCTTTGCGGGGAGAGGAGGAGACCCGCCGGGAGTTCAGAATGCGGCCGGATATCATGAGGCTGCGCCGGGCCTAAATTTCAACTTCACTATCTTGGAACCGGAGGCGATGCTCTTGGAGCTGTTCAAGCCCGATCCTGATCATCCCGAAATGTTCAGGTTGCGAAGGGTGTCGTTCATTGCAACAATTCTCGCCGACCGCATCCGCAGTAATGATGCCGCAGCGACTTCGCATGGAATCGTTCCAACCTGGCAAGAGCCCGCAGATGACGTCGCGGCGAAAGTGTTCTTTGACAACTGGTAGAAGTGCCGGTCCGCCCGATGAATGTAAGAGCCTCACCCGCGACACCACCGATGATGAGATGCGTGGCATCGCCACCAGCCGAAGAAGCGGCAGCAGGCCGCTGCGGGCGAAGTTCGGATTCACCGTGGAGGAGGCAGAGGCAGCAGAGGCAGCAAGCCTTGTCGAGCGAGGGAGTTTGCCGGGCGAGGAAGAGCTTGTCGGGCCCGAAGCCGAAGTTGAGCGAAGCCCGCCGAGGGCGCCTCCTCCCTCCTTCAGTGCAGCTTGCGCGAGCCGAGCCCCCCAGCCCACCAAGAAGGCGTCTCGCAAGGCCGGAGATGGCGGGCGGCAGACGGGTCAACAGCCGCGACTGCGTGACGCGCTTCCACCGCTGGCAAGCACATGCCGCTGGAGCACCTCACGCCTGCAACAATCGAGCGGGCCCTCGCAGACCACCTGCTCCCGCCAAGCGGCTAAGGGAATTTACCTCCGCCTCGTCAGACCGAGGCGGGCTGAATTTCATCTCTCCGGCGCTTAGCTCCGACGAGGAAGAAGAAGAGTAAGATTCTTTGCGACATTTGTAGTGCTTCGCTTGTTGCTTTGTCTTGTATCCGATTTGCTTCATTACGAACCCATTCCTTTTCGTGACGCCGCCTAGAGAGCGTCGAAGAGGCCAAGTCCCCGTGATTGTCGTCGAGGACGAACCCACCGCGACAAAGGAGGCGCGTCCGAGACCACCTTGCCGGGACGCGGCAACCCTTCCTCAAAGCAGCCTCAACGCAGCCCCCAACAGAAGTATATGGTTTACTTCCATTTCGCCGTTAGGTGTGCATGGGTGCCCTTTCTTTGCCGATATATGATCGCTGATTTGTGTAGGAGCAGAGCAGCCTTACCAGAGTGCCACAAGCCGCTCCCCGACATGCCTTCTGCTTCTACTACACCGCCAAGGGAGGACTCCCCGGCAAGGGAGCTGCGTTCTCCGCAAGGAGAGACTTCTCCGCAAGGGCGCAGTTCTCCCAAGAAGGATAGCTCTCCGGCAAGGGACAGCACGGGTAATCCTCTTGCTTGAAAACTTTCCTTGTGTTCTTCTTCTTCTGATCTTCTTTTTGAATATTTGCTTGACTTTTCTTCATTTTCCGGTCGTCAGATCCATTCGCCACAGAGCCAATGGAGACCGAGGGTCACGGCAAGGAGGACGCGCAACAACATTGACGACGCCACGCCATCGAAGAAGAAGTTGGCGCCGACGAGCCCGCCGGGCGAAGAAGCCGCCAAAGCTGCCACCGCAGGTGGCGAGGGTCCGGTGATCGTGACCGACGCCCCGAGGCCGCTAGGAGCGCCAGCGCCACGCCGACCGCCCGATCCCTCCGCCACGGTCAGCTGTCAGTTCAAGAGCCCCACGGCAAGCACCTATTTGAAGGTCGGCGATGGCGTCTTCATCAAGCTCCCATGGGCGTCGAGCTCTGTGGCGCCGAAGGAGAAACTTTTGATGAAGAGTTGCCGCCTCTGGATCGACGCCGGTCGACGCACCAAACAAAGCAGCACATGAAGTTCGAGGAGGAGCAAATGGTCATGAAGTCGCTGTCGCTCTACCGCTACCTACCGACAAGCCAAGCTGGAATCCCGGAAGCGCTTTGTCGCGAAGGCGGAGTAGACATCGAGAAGCTGCGGAGGAGCTCCGGGCCTCAACCAGGAAGCTCTCCGGTCCTTGGCAGAGGAGCGGAGCAACTTCGCCGAGGAGCGCAAAGCCTTCCTCCTCGAGAAGGTCAAGCCGAGGAGCAACAGAGGCTTGCCGAGAAGCTATCTGCAGGAAGGCGAGTTGGCGCAGAGGAAGGTTAGTCTTGACAGCCATGAGGAGGATCTAGGCAAGGCGAAAGCAACAAACATTTGGCGGGCTCTCAAGGAAGCAAAGGATGCCGCCGCAGCCGCCAAGGCCGCCAAGAAGGAGCCGGAGACGAAGGTGATGCAGCTGGAGGCCAATCTCAAGGAGAGCGGCGAGGAGCTTGGCTGCACTCAAGCATGAGCGCCGAGAAGGACGTCTACACTCTTGGCGAGCCGCAGGCCGTCTCGCCGAGAGGAGCAAGGAGCTCAGCGCCGCCAAGGACTCCAACGCGGATCTTGAGTTGAAGCTAACTACTTTGACTCAGACGCTGGACGGTGCCAGGGAGCAGGAGGTGGCCTTGAAGGATAAGATCAAGGACGACGAGGCGTTGTCGGGCCGGCCGCCGCCTGCAACACTTTTAGGGTGAATGTGGACCTTTGGACCGAGGGTCTCGTGGATGTTGCTGCAGCCATCGATGTGAGCCGGGCGGAGCTGGGATGGTGGATCTTGGATATTCCTCCGATGAGCACCTCGAACCCAAAGGCCAAGCTTAGTTTGTTCTTCAAGGGCGTGGTGACGGCCCTCCAAATGACTCGGGAAGAAGTCCCAAAGCAGTGGCCGAGGAGTCGCGCCAAATCTGCTGGGAGCTCTTCAAAAGGTGTCGATGAAGGTGGCCTTCCGCAATCCAGGCCTCAACCTCACCAACGCCCTCAAGTCCTTGTCACGGATCTTTGATGTGGAGGCGCTCAAGACCCTTGTCGCACCCATCATGGACAGCGTGAGCGGGATCAAGAGGGTTGAGGGCAATCGCGTAGATTAGGCCGCCCGCTTTCTCTTTTTCTTGCCGCTGCTAGTCATGTTATGAGAACAATCTATTAGAGCTGCGACAAGCTATCTTGTAATATAACTCTATTTCGGGTAGTGATTGCTATGATATTTCCTTTACTTGATTCCTTCCTTTGTATGTTTTTGCCCTACGCTTTTATGGAACTTGTCGTCACAGGCACTGGTCATGAGCGCCGAAAAGGGACATCAAATTCTGGCGGTGCCGCTTCCGACAAGTAACCTTGTCGCAACTAGTCGCAGCTCACTTAAGTTGTTGAGCGGACTAAAAAAAAGTAAGGCGCAACTAGCTACGAGTTGGTTCCTCCACAAGACAGTGTTTTCCATACAAAGTACGCAGTCGTTCGAGGAAGATAACTTAAAAATTTTAAAACTGATTGCTCAAACTTTAGCAACTTAGCTTTTACGTCGTTTGCTTCCTAAGAAGGCTAGACTTCCTTGAGCGACGCTTGGTCCACACCATTATCTTCTCCTTTCCCCGCAAACTTGTGGGCGAGGGAACCTTCCTTTCTTTGAGAAAGAGAAAGAAGAGAAAATAAAGATATGGAGCCTTATGGCTCGTTATTGCTTACCGGGGGTAGGTGCTGCACAAAGTGTCAGATGATGCATGCAAAATAGAAGCGGAAAGCATGAAATTGACAAGATGTGCGAAGCACATTAGCTTTACTTATGCACGGGGTCTGCGCCCGGCTTTGTACAAAGGATTACATGCAACATCGGCAAGACTTGTACAAAAGGTGGTTGCCGAACGGTTCCAAGAACCGCGCTTCTTACGGGTAAAACTTACGAAGATGCTCAATGTTCCAGAGTTGCTCACCGGAATACCATCTTCGGTCTCAAAATGACAGCGCTAGGCCTAGTGACTCGTTTCACCCGGTAAGGGCCTTCCCACTTCAAGGCCAACTTGTTGGAATTCTTGGCGGACTGAACGGCCAAGAACAAGGTCGCCTTCCTCGAGACTTACGGCATTAACTTTGGCGGCTATGGTAGCGGCACAAAGCTTGTCGGTATCGAGCAGCTCGTCATACAGACCTAAAGACGATCCTCCTCAAGGAGCAGCGTGTCATCTTGTCGCAATTGCTCTTGCTCAAGCTCATCATAAGCGAGCACTCGAGGTGATCCAGATACGAGTTCCGTGGGGAGAACCGCCTGCTGCTCCATAGACTAGAGCGAAGGTGTCCGGCTAATGGCTCGATTTGGCATCGCCCCGATCGACCAAAGAACCACCGGCAGCCTCCTCAATCCAGGGCTTCTTTCCGCACTTGTGCAGCCCGTCGAAAGTTCTCGGTCTTGAGCCCGTGCAAAGACTTCAAAGATTTGCCCTCTCGCTGACCGTTACTTCTCGGATGAGCAACAAAAGCGGCAGAACCTTGGCGCCAAGATCTTGGACGTATCGCATGAAGGTGCGCGGCAGGAATTGTGTGCCGTTGTCGGTGATGATCTGTTAGGGATTCCAAACGGCAAACAATCGACTGAAGAACTTGATCGCCGACCGTGGCCGCCACCGTCCTCATCGCTTCCACTTCCGCCACTTTGTGAACTTGTCGATTGCAACGCATACAAGTACTCAAAGCCCCGGCTACCGGGAAAGGGGCCGAGGATGTCGAGCCCTGCATAAAAATGGCCAAGATAAAGGGATCGTCTGGAGAGCTTGAGCTGGTTGGTGTATCTGCTTGGAATGGAACTGCACGCTTCACACTTGGTTACTTGTGCGGTTGCATCCTCGGAGGGTTGTCGGCCAAAAAGAAACCTTGCTTCAAGCAAGTGCTCTCGCTACCAATGTGGTGACCACATATGCCTCCATGTATCTCCGCCAACAGCTTTTGTCCTTCTTCCCAAAGTGAATACACTTCAATTTCACACCGTTGAGTCTTCTTACATGCAGTGTGTTGTCGCACCAACCGGTAAATACTTGATTTGGGCTACTCTTTCCGCTTCTTCTTGCTCTTCGTGAAGTTCTCCATGTCTGAAGGAAACGGACAATCTGTTGTGCCCATCTTTGGAGCTTGCGGCTCGACAACAAGGACTAAAGGCACATCTGCTGCCGCGGAACATCCGCTTCTCTGGCGAGAACTCGTGGCTCGGTAGAAGCTTGACGTTCCCGGCAAGCTTGCCGAGCAAAACTTGTCGGAACGTCTGCTTCAACGAAACAAACCCTAGGGCTTGTTCTGGAAAGCAGATCGCTTCCTCAAGATCGCTGAAAGTGTGATCTTGGGGACCTTCTTGGCGGCGCTTTGGGAAGCTCGCTTGGGAAAATAGTCACCAGAGATCAACTTCCTCTTCGCCTGTCCGGTTGGTGGCGTTCTACAGACGGTTGAGTCACTTGAGCACAAAAATCCCTGGTTCCACAAGTAACTTAAGTGCGGCAGACTTCGACGAACCATCGGCAATGTCGATTCGAGCTCTTGGAACATGTTCCATTTGTAGGCCGTCAAAGTGCTCTTCTAGCTTTCTCACTTCATCAACATAAGCTTCCATCAACGGACTCTGATAACTCTTGTTCACTTGGCGGATGACAAGCTGTTAGTCACCCCTGACAATGAGCTTCTTGATCCCAAGGTCTACTGTGATCCTGAGACCGGCAAGCAAACCTTCATACTCTGCAGTATTGTTTGTTCCTTGGGAAAGTGCATCTGGACTACGTACTTGAGGTGCTCTCCGGTGGGTGCAACAAGTAGCACGCCCTTTTGATGCCTTGCAAATGAGAAGGCACCATCAAAGTACATCACCACTCTTTGCTTGCTTCCTTGACGGGGATGCTCATTTCTCGAATTTCTTCATCTTGTGTTGGCGTCCATTACGCTATGAACTCCGCCAATGCTCTGCTTTGGATAGTTGAAGTGCTCTCAAACTTGAGGCCAAAGCTTGACAGCCCAAAGTGCCCACTCGACAATCCTGCTGTTGCCTCCGGATTTTGGCAAGATCCTCTTCAAATAAAAACGAGTGACGATCGTGGATCTCATGTGCTCGAAGTAATGGCGCAGCTTTCTCGAGGCCATGAGGAGGCCGAAAAGCAATTTACGCACACCGTAGTACCTTGACCTAGCCCCCTGCAGAAGGGAACTGACAAAGCAAACTGGGCGCTGCACCATTCTTTTCTGCATCTTCTCATGCGTCTGCGTAGATCCATCCTTGTCGGGACCAGAGCTTGCCGGTGAAGCTTCCTGCTCGTCGCTGGATGCATCTGCCATGGTTGCTAGCTCATCATCTGCCTCCCTCTCCACTACTAGCGCAGCACTAACCACTTGATTGGTTGCCGCTATATATAGCAACAACTTTTCTCTTGTGGCTTAGGTGCGACAAGTGTTGGAGTGGAGGACAGGTATCTCTTCAAGTCCTGCAACGCAGCCTCCGCTTCCGGAGTCCATTTCATCGGACCTGCCTTTTTCAAAATTTTGAAAAATGGCGGTATGCGCGCCACTAGATCTAGAGATAAACCTCTTTGAGAGCAGCTACGCAACCGCAAGTCTTCGTACATCCTTGACGCGCTTTGGTGCTTCAATTTGCTCAATGGCTTTGATCTTGTCGGGATTGGCTTCAATTCCCCGAGAGACGTAAGAACCCGAGAAGCTTGCCTAAGGGACTCCAAACACACACTTCTCGTGGTTGAGCTTGAGGTTGATCTTGCGCAGATTTGCAAAGGTTTCGTCTAAATCTTGAATCGAGTCGCCTTGTCCTTGCTTTTGACCACTATGTCATCCATGTAAGCTTCCACATTTCGTGCATTTGCGCCCAAAAGCGTAATGGACTACTCTTGCAAATGTTGAACCAAAGATTCTTTAATCCGAAAGGCATCCATACGAAACAAGATGTGCCACATGGGGTGATGAATGCGGTCTTCTCCTCATCCTCTTACGCCATGAAGATCCGATGATATCCATAGTATGCATCCAGAAATGAAAGCAAATCACATCCGCCGTGGAGTCAACAATGCGGTCGATGCGCCGGCAAGGAAATGGGTCTTTGGGACAAGCTTTATTGACATCGGTAAAGTCAATACAAAGCCTCCATTTCCCGTTTGCCTTCATGCATACAACTTCTGATTGGCCAACCACGTAGGATGGAGCACTCCTCGACAAGGCATGCCGCTTCCAATTTCTTGATTTCTTCTGCGATGAATTCTTGGCGCCCACGCACCTTCGACTTTACGCTTGACGGTCACAAGATGAGGACAAACAGCAAGATGGTGCTCAATTACTTTCACAGGAACAGGGGATGTCGACGGTTGCCATGCAAACATCGCCGACGTTCGCCCGCAGGAAAGCAACGAGCGCGCCTTCCTATTTGGGGTCGAGAGTGGCACTGATGGTGAAGGTACCACCAGTGTCGCTCTCCTTGGCGGACACCTTCTTGGTCTCTGGTGGAGCTGCCATCGTCTTCTTACACTTGTCGGTGGAGCTCGATGGTGCGTCCTCGACGGTAGCGCAAAGACTCAAGAGGTGCGGGCCGGAGTGGGCATCGAGCTCTTGCCGGACTTGATCTTCTTCTTCCCCGAGAGCTTCGGTGACAAGTGGCTTGCAATCTAACCGCATTCTTTGCTTCCGGTAGATCTTGTCGGTCAGATAAGAGCATCCTTCTTGTCGCCAGGACGGAGATGACACTTATCGGGCTGGCATCTTCAAAGATGTTGTATGCATAGTGAGAGGCTGCCATGAATTTGGCGAAGCGCCGACAGCCAAGTATCCCATTGTAAGGCAATGGAAAGTCAACAACGTCGGTGACCCTCTCGATCCTGAAGTTCAACTTCACGTGGCAAATGTCACCAAAGAACGTGATCTTTCCCTTTGGTTTGCTCCTTCCGGATTGATTCCTTGGAATGTGCGGTCTCCTCGAAGTTCGCCATCGTGGATCCGGAGTTTACGGAGCAACCGCGGAGGAGATCGAGGTTCAAGCCCGGCCCGCCGTCAACTAGCATCTTAGTGACCTTGAGGTTGCGAATAGTTGGTGAAACCAACATCGGCAAGCACCCGACCGCAATTCTGCGATCGTGGTGGTCCTCAATATCAAAGATGATAGGCGTCTGGACCATTTCGAGAGGCTTGCGTGACTCGACGGATGGTTACGCCGCATTGACTTCCGCATCCACCGCTTGAGCCGGGCGGTGTGAAGTATCTTGCAGAAGCACCGCCGTCAACGCACAGGACCTCTGTGGGCTTTCTCGGAACTCCTGCCATCGGTCTCGTCATCATCCATGTCTTCATCATCGCTGCCGTCTTCATCCTTGTCGCGGCCGCGGGGAGGTCTGTCTCCTTGCCGCTGCTTGGCCTTGCCGCGGCGTCCTCCTCGGCCGGGATGTTTCTTGCTAGCTCCTCCAGCACCTTCCTGGGCTTTCTCCTTGTCACGTCGTTCGTATTCAGCCTTCTGCTGCTCAACAAGCTGCTCGACCTTTTTGCAGCTTTGGAGGTCATGACCCTTGGTGAGGTGGATCTTGCAGTACTGTTTGTTGGAGCCTTCCTGCTTGTCGGCGACCGCCACAGCCTGGCAGTTGGTGTCAGCGGCAACCTCCTTGCCGGAGCTACCAGCTTTGGCTTTCTTGGCGCCACTTCCGTTGCCGGACTGCTCAACAGCTAGCACATCTTTGCCTTTCTTCTTCCTGTTATTCTGCCGCCGGTTTTTCTTTGCCGGGGCGGTCTCCTCACTATCAGATCCTGCCGCTTCAGTATTCTCTCCGGGGAGTCTCCTCCCTTCCTCGGCACGTGCACACTTGTCGGCCAGGGCATATAGCTCACTGACGTCTCTGATCTTGCACATCGCCATCTCCTCTCGCAAGATCCTGCGGTTCCGCGACGTTCGATGGAACGCTACCGACATCACATGGCGGGTGGACATCTGAGATGTTGTCTTTGACGTGGCGAATCTACGAATGTACTTGCGCAGGGCTCTCCTTCCTTCGGGCTAACAGATGAAGGTCGCTTTCTTGGCCATGGGGCTTGTGGTCGCTGTAAAGGCGCCGACAAACTGATGGCATAGATCTGCCCAAGAGGATATGGAGTTGTCCGGCAAGTGCATGAGCCAGGATCTGACATTGGGCTTGAGCACCAGCGGGAAGTAGTTGGCCAGGATCCTGTCATCTCGCCCCCCGACAGCTTGCACCGATGGTATAGATGCTGAGGAACTCCGACGGATGCGTCTTGCCGTCATACTTCTCTGGTACGTCTGGCTTGAAATTCTTCTTGCTGGGCCACTGGACTTGCCGCAGCTCACGAGTGAACGCATGGCAACCTCATCACAGACGGCAAGTCGCTGGTTCCCTCGGCGCATGCATGTCGACAGAGGGCCCGGTGGCTGTCGGATTGACGCCGCTTCTCTTGACACTCGATCGAGTCGGCGTCCTCTTCTTTGTCGTTCAGGAGAACTTGGCGCCGATCGCGACGAGCTTGCGGATCTGATGATGCGGTGGAGTCATTGTCGAGGTGGATCCGGCGAGTCGGCGATCTTGGCCTTGAGGCGGAGAGTGCATGGTGGTTGCACCCCCACGGTTTCGCCGCCACCGGCTCGTGTTTGTCGATCTGCGCCGCGGCAGCGATGCACTTTCGACCGGCCATGGAGCCGCCGCTGCTGGCAAAACCGATGAGACTACGAATGGTGGCCCTCCATTCATCGACCTTTGTCATTGTTGGAGGGTAATCCAGGAGTAGTTGGGCTCTCGCCAAAGCTTCTGCTGGAGTGGTGGGTGGCAGTGGTGAACGGCGTGAGGAGCGGGATATGCTCGGACTTCTAACTATGTTATAAGGAGCAGTATCCCGTCGAGCGACATGCCGCTTCGCGCCCGGCAAAGATGTCGGCGTATGCATCTTTGGTCTTGAGCATCCCGAGATCCACCAGCTCGATCTTGGTCCAACGAGCGTATGGCGTTGTGAATACCATGACGTTGTCGGTCCCGCGCCTCCTGAGACGGGCGCGGTGCATGTACGGACGCCGAGGTCTGCGCAGCCTTGTCCTTGGACTTGGCAGCACCGTGGGCTCCCCCGTCGACGTCCATTCTTCCGCCGGCGTCTACCCCACCACCCGTTTGCTCCGGTGGTGGTGGGTTCGACGCGGACAGAACATCTGCCGCCGAAGCCTTCTTCTTACATCGCATGTCGATGAAGATGATGAAGATCTAGCTCGTGTGGACGCCGGATCGAGTTCACACAATCTCGACGCCCCTACCGGGCGCGCCAAAGATGTCGGGGCAGGCCGGTCTGGCCCACGAACACCTATGGGACCGGGCGGACCGAGCCCCTTTTGGTTCGGTCAGGCGGAGGTCGCACGAAGAGCAGATCGAGGCGGTTAACACGAGCGGTTTACCCGGCAGAGCTCTCCGGAGAGATAACACTCCTACTATTGCATGTCTGAATGTATTGAGTTCTTGCTCGGGAGCGCTTAGTGCTTTCTGATACGACGGTCGCTAACTTGAGACCGAGCGTATCTGGCTTCGAACCTTCCGAACCTCCCTCTACGTTGCGCATGGGCCTCCTTTTATATGCAAAATTGGTCTCCGACAGGTGGCAACGTAGACAAGGGTAAAAATGGAAAATGAGTGGTTCGTACAACTACTTGTACAGTGTAAAGTGTACAGTGTATCATACCTAACCCTGACGGCAGGGGACAAAGGCATTAAATGCCCGTCTACGTCGCCCTAACGATGCGAAAAGGACCGCCCGAAGCGCCACCGCTTGCCACGATGGCAATCTTGTCGATGTCAGATGCCACCGCGCTCACGGCCGCCTGACCTCTTGCCACGGCGCTACCGAAAGGTCCTGGCGACATGTTAGTGGATGTCTTTGGAGCGCAGAGTGCAGTGGTGGTCGCGCGGCAAGCGCCTTTGTCATGATTATTGTCTTGTCGCGAGGAAGCTTGTCGCTCTCCGGGCCTTCCGGCAAGCTCTTCTTGCCGGGCCTTGTCTCCTAGGTGCCTTGGGTGGCCTTCCGGCAAGCTCCTCTTCTTGGGGCCTTGCCTCCTAGGTGCCTTGGGTGGCCTTCCCGGCAAGCTCCTCTTGCCGGGCCTTATCTCCTTGACTTGAATACTTTGTTCTTGGATCGGCTCCAAAGGAACCACGGAGGACCGTGGCGGTCACCCGTAAGCTTTGTCGGAGGATCAGAATCGCCCGTGCACAAGTTCGGGATACTAGGGTACCCCTACTCTAGTACACCGACACAGCAATAGCGAAGGAATCGCTCGATCGGGTTCAGTTAACAGCCATCGATCGATCGCTCGGGTTCGATGTAGCGTAACTGCGATTACAATCGCTCGGGTTCGATTAGAGCCCAACGCCTCGCTTCGGGTTCGATTAGAGCTCAACGCCTCGCACCTGCAGCGTATGCATTATGCATGAGAGAAAGCAGCGCATCGCTCGACCCCGACCACCCACCGTAGCAGGGGACTCCCGATATTTTCCGCGCCCTCGCTTCAACCACGGTTTTTCCGTCATGAGCAGCCCAAAGAATGTCATGCAGCTGCGTCTCCGGCCCGCCCAGGACGAAAAGCCCATTTTCTGTCATGATGTTTTGTCATAGAAGTAGGACCCCACCACATCTATGATGATACCGGGTTTTGTCAATATTATCGTCATAGAAGTGTCATAACTATGACAGAAAAGATTTTCGTTCGGCCCAAGATGTCATGGATGTGCCTTTTTTCTAGTGCCTATGGTTATAATGTTTTGCGAAAAGCCAATTTTTTCCTACAACAAAGGAATATATTTTATTTAACTATCATGGTGGTTGAAACATTGAGAAGGTTCCTCCAACTCAATCCCAATTAAAATTAATTAATAACCCAACAAATTAATTTAGACTGATGAGATCAAATCAATAATTCAAGTACCAGATACTCAAGATGTCCATAACCGGGAACACGGCTAACCATGACTAGTTTATACACTCTACAGAGGTTTGTGCACTTTTCCCCACAAGGCTCGATCTCGTCCCTTGTATTTCTCGCACTACATGGTGTTTGAGAAATAAATGACTGAGACACAGTCTTTCAGAAACATTAACTATTTACTCTGGGTGGACAGTTACACTTACTTTCCCCTATATCTGCTTGCCCACCACTGAAAGAGGTCATGCATCATACTCAACTATGCTAGAGCCCATAATAGCTTGTGGCTGCACACGGAAGTTTCTAGCATGACTAATCTTATGATCCCTTTGAACCTGGGTGGCGAACCATAGGATGATCACACGGGTACTCCGGGATATCCCAGGACAACACTGGATTCTCCAGGTGCCCTCACAACAAATCCACCCAGATGTGAATTTAAGTAGCCACCTTAAGTTAAGCATTAATTATCAATCTCACATCTGTCATGGAATACACTCAAACCCAATCCACGTCTACGAGCATAGCATGGCAATATAAGCATAACGTAGAAGTAACTCCCAAGGGTTTGATAATAAAAGGCAATAGGTTCTACCTCATCAACTACTTCCCAAACCCACATGTTAAGAGGTCCTACTCATGCAATTTTTAGGAGTGTAACTAATGCATAAAAACTGGGTATGAAAAGAGTATGAGCAATGTGTTACTTCTCTTGTTGACGATCTGCAAACCCTAGAGACTCGTGGTAGCACGCTTCACACTACGAGAATTCTATTGCAAACAAACAATAACATACATAAGCACTCAAGCAATGATGCACGGGTAAAACTTAAATAAAGATAAAATCTAAAAGTTCAACTGAAGAGATTCGATCTGCAAAAAGAATCAATTGAATCGGAGCTACGGAACTGAAACTACAGTCAAAACAACTTCGAAAACAAATCTGCTTGAAACCAAATTTTAAATTTTCAAAACCTTTTTCAATTTGATTAAACAGAAAGAAGGCCTCGAGACGAAGATTTTGGCGTTGGTTTCATTGGATTTGGACAAACGGTTTAGAAACGGCGAGGGTTTGAAGATCAGGGGTTAATCTGCGATAAATATAATCCTGGATAGGTCCCTGGGAGAAAAAGAAAATAAAAAGAAAAGACTAACGAACGAACGTTCGCTGTCTGAACCTAACCGGCGAACAACATTCATTAAAACGAACGATCAGACGAACGTCCGCTAAATAAATAAACCGACAAAAAACCGAACTCATCTATATAAAAAACAGATCTAGGGTTTTCCAAAAGAAACGAGACGGTTTTTACCTAACCGAGCGAAAAGACCGGCGGTGGCAGCGACTAACTCCTGCAGGGCTCCGGCGACGGCGGCGGCGTGGTGGCGGGCACCGGCGGCACGGAAACCGAGGCGGCGGCGGCTAGGGTTTTGGGCGGCGGGGCTGGCGGCTTGGGCAGGCAGGGCGGTCGGGCCTCGCCTTTTAAAAGAGTCGGCCGGGGAAGTCCGGCTCGGGCACGGCACGTAGGTCGGTTCGTTTTTTTTACGGACGTAGTAAAATAAATAAAATAAATACCAAACAAAGCCTAAAAATCCTGAAATAAATTTTCACGGTCCTCTAATAATATTTCAAACAATGTGAACATTTATTTAGGCTAAGAATGCAATTTCAAAAAATGCATATTTTTCCTAATTCAAAATAAAATAGGAATAAAAATCCAAATAAAAATATTTATTTGATTTTAACATTTTTCCCCAAATATTTCATTTATTTTGGAGAAGTCATATTATCTCCTCTCATATATTTTAATTTGAAATATTTTTGGAGAGAAAAATAATTAAAATCGTAATGATCCCTGTTTCAATATTTGAGAAAATTCAAATATGAAAATAATAAAATCCCCAACTCTCTCCGTGGGTCCTTGAGTTGCTTAGGATTTTTAGGATCGCACCCAAAATGCAAATAAAATATGATATGCATATGATGACCTATGTATAACATTCCAAATTGAAATTTTGGGATGTTACAAACCTAGGCCCCTTAAGATGAATCTCGTCCTCGAGATTCGGGTTGGCTAGAAAATAGGTGTGGGTGGTCTTTCCGTAGATCATCCTCTCATTCCCAGGTGGGTTCATCCACGGTATGGTGGCTCCACTGAACTTTGCAAAACTTGATAACCTTGATGCGTGTAAATCGGCTGGCAAACTCGAGGATCTTGACTGGTTTCTCATCGTAGGTCAGATCACTATCCAACTGAACTGCTTCCAGGGGTACGGTATCTCTTAGAGGAATATCGTCCATCTTAGCATGGCACTTCTTCAACTGGGAAACGTGAAACACATCATGAACTCCTGACAGTCCTTCAAGTAACTCCAACTTGTAGGCCACTTCTCCCATACGTTCCAAAACTTGGTATGGTCCTACAAATCTCAGGGATAACTTTCCCTTGACTCCAAAGCGTTTAACTCCTCGTAGAGGTGATACACGAAGATATGATCTGTCTCCGATTTCATAGACTACCTCCTTGCATTTTGAATCTGCATAACTCTTCTACCTGGACTGAGCTACCTTCAGTCTATCACAAATCAACTTAACCTTCTCTTCAGACTCTTTTGATCAAATCTAGTCGAAATAACTGACGGACTCTGACTTCATCCCACATTAACGGTGTTCTGCATCTCCTTCCATACAGGGCTTCGAAAGGTGCCATCTTCAAACTGGCCTGGTAGCTATTGTTGTATGAGAACTCCGCATAGGGCAAATTATCATCCCAACTAGATCCATAATCTAGCGCACAAGCTCTCAACATGTCCTCCAGAATCTGATTGACTCTTTTGGTCTGTCCATCTGTCTGCAGATGAAAGGCTGTACTGAACTCTAGCCTGGTACCCAAAGTCGGGTGCAACTGATGCCAAAACTTTGAAGTAAACTTTGTTCCTCTATCTGATACGATGGTCCTCGGAACTCCGTGTAGACATACGATCCTGGTCATATATATCTTGGCCAACTTTGCACTTGTATAGGTGGTCTTTACTGGGATAAAGTGGGCTACTTTGGTCAGACGATCCACTACTACCCAGATAGAATCATATCCCGATCGGGTCTTGAGTAATCCGGTGATAAAATACATGCCAAGCTTGTCCCACTTCCATTCGGGTATAGGCATAGGCTGCAGTAATCCTGCTGGCTTATGATGTTCTGCCTTCACTCTCTGACATACATCACAAACGGCTATGTACTCGGCAATATCCTTCTTCATACCGGTCCACCAGAAACGCTCCTTCAAATCCAAATACATCTTGGTGTTTCTGGGGTGTACCAAGTATGGAGAGTCATGATCTTCCGAAAGTATCAACTTCCTGATCTCGGTATTATTGGGCACATAAACACGGTCCTCAAACCACAAGGTGTCATGCTCATCCTCACGAAAACCTTTGGATTTTCCTTTGCTCATTCTCTCTTTTATCCTGGCAATTTCCTTGTCATCCTTCTGAGCTTCTCGAATCTTTCCCAATAATGTTGACTGAACTTCCATTGCTGCAACAAAACCTCTAGGAACTATCTCCAAACGAAGCTTCCTGAGATCCTCGGCCAACTCCTTCGGCAATCCTCCGCTTACGAGGGTATTGGCATAACTCTTATGCTCAAAGCGTCTGCTACGACATTGGCCTTGCCTGGATGATAGTGCAGTTCATGTCATAATCCTTTATAATCTCCAACCATCTCCTTTGCCTGAGATTCAACTCCTTCTGTGTGAAAATGTACTTCAAACTCTTATGATCCGTGTACACATCACAACGATTTCCAATAAGAATATGTCTCCAGGTCTTGAGTGCATGCACTACGGCTGCTAACTCCAAATCATGCGTGGCATAATTCAACTCATGCGGTCGAAGTTGTCGTGAGGCATATGAAACAACTCTTCCGTCTTGCATAAGTACTCCTCCCAGTCCTAAGCGAGAAGCGTTGCAATACACTTGGAAATCCTTGCGTATATCCGGCAGAATCAACACTGGGGCTGTAACCAAATGTTTCTTCAGCTCCTGAAAACTTGCCTCACATTCTTCAGTCCATTTGAACTTGGTGTCCTTTTTCAACAAATATGTCATAGGCTTTGCAATCTTGGAGAAATTCTCAATGAATCTCCGATAGTATCCCGCGAGTCCAAGGAAACTGTGGATCTCTCCTACCGAGGTGGCTGCCAACCACTCAGTGACTGACTGAACCTTGGCGGGATCCACTACTATACCTTCTCCTAATATAACATGTCCAAGAAATCCAACTTCCTTCAACCAAAACTCACATTTGCTGAACTTGGCATATAGCTGATGTTCCCTGAGCTTCTCGAGAACTAGACACAAATGCTCCGTGTGTTCCTCCTCATTCTTCGAGTATACCAAGATATCATCAATGAATACCACGACAAACTTATCCAAGAACTCCATGAACACCTTATTCATCATACTCATGAAATAGGCAGGGGCATTAGTCAATCCAAATGTCATAACCGTGTATTCATATAGCCCGTACCTTGTGGTGAAAGTTGTCTTTGGTATATCCTGTTCTCGGATCTTCAGCTGGTGGTATCCCGATCACAGATCGGTCTTGGAGAATACTTTAGCTCCTTGCAACTGGTCAAACAAATCATTGATCATCGGCAGTGGGTACTTGTTCTTGATCGTCACTTCATTCAATGCACGATAATCAACAACCATTCTCAACGATCCATCCTTCTTCTCAACCAAGAGCACTGGGCTCCCCACGGTGACGAACTTCGTCGAATGTAACCTTTCTCCAATAACTCCTTAATCTGCTTCATAATATCCTCCAGATCATTTGCGGGCATCCGGTATGGTCTCTTTGATATCGGTCCGGTGCCTGGCAACAGCTCTATCAAAAACTCAATGTCTCGATCTGGCGGCATGCCTGGTAACTCCTCTGGAAATACATCTGGGTAATCCTTCACTACAGGCACTTCCTCCTGAACAACTCCTGAGAGGGAATTTACTTGGGTTCTCCTTGGCGCATGCCTGGATACATACTTGATCCTTTTTCCCTCCAGTGTAGTGAGTAAAATTGACTTACTGGCGCAATTGATGTTTCCCCCATACATCGATAGCCAATCCATGCCTAGTATCACATCCAATCCTTGTGACTCCAAAATTATCAAGTCTGAGGGGGAAAACATGCCTACCTATGGTCAATGGCATCTGAAAACATCCTTGGCTTGCCATATACTCCGCTCCTGGCGAGCTTACTAACATAGGTGTCCTAAGAACTTTGGTGGGGAACTTATACTTATCGACAAATCCCCTTGAAATGTATGAATGTGATGCATTCACTTGTCCCCTGTTGAAAGGGTTGGGATTCTTTCCAGAGCTTCCATTCCCGTTACCATTCTTTGCTTCAGAACACTCGGTGGCGTAATGTCCAGTCTTCCCGCACTTGAAACAAGTAATGTGACTTAGATCCTTCTTGGCGGGTGTAGAGGGGTTAGAACGGTTCTGATTGCTGCATGCTCCATTCTCGTTTCCATTCTTGGGGCCACTGTGGTTGTGTGCACTTCCTCCATTGTGGGTATGGCCTCCATGGTTATGGGTATATCCTCCCGAGTTTGGGGTAAAACGAGGCTTCTGCTGAGCTCCTGAATTGTACTTCCCTTGTTCATACTTCCTTTTGCGGTTCTCAATTTGTTGTTGCTTCCCTTCAATCATAAGAGCCATGTCTACCAACTCCGGGTAGTTAGCGAATGTCGCTACCATCAACTGCATGCTCAGCTCATCATTCAGCCCTTCCATGAACTTCTCCTGCTTCGCGGCATCAGTGGCCACATCGTCTAGGGCATAGCAAGCTAACTTGCTGAACTCATACACGTACTGCCCCACAGTACGGTTTCCTTGGCGTAAGTTGCGAAACTCACACTTCTTCATGCTCATAGTTCCAGTTGAGACATGAGTAGTGCGGAATGCTTCTTGGCCCGATCCCAAGTGATATTGGCTATAGGGAAGGTGGTTGTGTAATTCTCCCACCATGAGGCTGCGGGTCCATCCAATTGATGTGAGGCAAAACGCACCTTCTCAGCATCTGTGCAACCTGCGGTGGTCAACTCCCTTCCTATCCTGCATAGCCAGTCATCAGCAACTATCGGCTCGGTGCTACTGGAAAACACCTGCGGCTGCAACCTTAGAAAATGGGCTAAGTTGTCAACTGGAGGTGGTGGCGGTGGGTTGTTGATGATGATGATGATGATGTTGTTGTTGTTGTTGTTGTTGTTGTTGTTGCCTTGGCTCTGGACTAGTAGCTGCAACAAGGCATTTTGCTGTTGGATCAACTGAGTGAGCTCCGGTGGGAAGACATATCCGGTGTCACGTCTCGGAGGCATCTGATGGGTTTAGAGGGGAGAGATTAGAATAGAGTGAGGTCTAGTGAGAAAGCACTACCCATATGCACATGAGACAAACACAATCATATCACACCAAAATCAATTCAAGCAAGGGCATACAATCGGTCTAGAACTATCGATACAAAAGTGCTCGGACTACTACTATATACATGGGGGAATACTACTAATCATATGGTGGTCTACTAGAAATTTTGATCAGTGGAAGACTCCATGATATCCTCTCCAGCTTCGTCTTCATAATCATCATCACTATCGTCAGGGTCGGAGTCGGTGTTGTCGATGATGATGTAGTCCTCTGGATGGTCGTCATCTCCTCCTGGCGCGGGGTCTCCCATGAATACTCCTAGCTTCCTTGTCAGGTCGTCATGCTTCTCCACAAGTATTGCAATTTCCTCCTCATATCCGTCGCATGTAGACTTGAGTTCCTCTTCTAGCTCCGTGTTCCTGGTCATCGCCTTCTTCAAATCTATCATGCTTGCGCACATCTGGTTCCCCTGGCGACGAATGTGCTGGTTTAACTCTTGGATGAAAGCTGCAATGGACCTGTCCCTCCTGGTGCTGATCATCTCCCATTGCTCGTCTCGGTGCCCACATATCTTTTAGATAGTGTCCTTAAGATCCTTGTGGTACACTTCGCCAATGTGTCCCATGGCGATGTGGGCTGCCATGCTCTTACCTAGACTGCAGGTTGGTGCATCAAAGGAAAACTCTATGGGCTTAGTGACTGGCGTGAACGTCCTTCCTGGAACTTGAACTCAAATCACCCAACGCTCATCTTCTGGTAAAGTGGCGGTCTAGGTCCCGGTGAAGCTTGGTCTTCCGATGTTCAGGTACCTAGTGACTTCCTTCAAGTGTCGTCCAAAGGGTGTGTCTTCATCCAGTTGTGCAAACTTGTTCCTTGAGTCCGCCATCCTAAAGAGTATAAAATGGAGAGGAGTCAGAAATGAGTAGAGAAGAGTGACCTATGTCTCATCTTAGTGGTCGTGTCCTACATTCAGCATGTGCTCTGATACCATCTTGTAGCGACCCGACCTCAGACGGTCAAATCTCTGTGCTTCAGTGCCATCCCTGGATCGGTAATGCTGACACACACAGTACTCGAATGGATTTATAACAGAGTAGCAATCACACACTTATTACATTGATAGTCTCAAGAGAGAACTTAATAAAATAAATATGGCTTAAGGCCATCTAATTAAGATAACAGCGGAAGGCTTGGAAGATAAAGTGAGTCCATCAACTCCAACGGCATAGTTGACTGCACGACAACAACCTAGCGCACCTTACTCTTAAATGCGAAAAGTCGCAACATGATATGTTGCGACAAAACAGGTAAGCACATGGAATATCTTGCAATATAACACGATGAGAGCAATGAATGTAATAAATGCTATCACTACATGCATATATGGTCAGGTGGAGGTCGTATGGTTATAATGTTTTGCGAAAAGCCATTTTTCCCTACAACAAAGGAATATATTTTATTTAACTATCATGGTGGTTGAAACATTGAGAAGGTTCCTCCAACTCAATCCCAATTAAAAGTAATTAATAACCCAACAAATTAATTTAGAGTGATGAGATCAAATCAATAATTCAAGTACCAGATACTCAAGATGTCCATAACCGGGGACACGGCTAACCATGATTAGTTTATACACTCTGCAGAGGTTTGCGCACTTTTCCCCACAAGACTCGATCTCCTCCGTTGGATTTCGCGCACTACATGGTGTTTGAGAAACGGATGACCGAGACACAGTCTTTCAGAAACACTAACTCTTTACTCTAGGTGGAAAGTTACACCTACTTTCCCCTACATCTGCTAGCCCACCACTGAAAGAGGCCATGCAACATATTCAACTATGCTAGAGCCGATAATAGTTTTTGGCTGCACACGGAAGTTTCTAGCATGAATAATCTTATGATCCCTTTGAGCCTGGGTGGCGAACCTTTGGATGATCACACGGGTACTCCGGGATATCCCAGGACAACACTGGATTCTCCAGGTGCCCTCACAACCAATCCACCCAGATGTGTATTTAAGTAGCCACCTTAAGTTAACCATTAATTATCAATCTCACATCTGTCATGGAATACACTCAAACCCAATCCACGTCTACGAGCATAGCATGGCAATATAAGCATAACGTAGAACTAACTCCCAAGGGTTTGATAAATAAAAGGCAATAGGTTCTACCTCATCAACTACTTCCCAAACCCACATGTTAAGAGATCCTACTCATGCAATGTTTGAGGGGTGTAACTAATGCATAAAAACTGGGTATGAAAAGAGTATGATCAATGTGTTACTTGCCTTGCTGACGATCCACAAACCCTAGAGACTCGTAGTAGCACGCTTCGCACTCCGGGAATTCTATCGCAAACAAACAATAGCATACATAAGCACTCAAGCAATGATGCACGGGTAAAACTCAAGTAAGAAGATCAAATATAAAATTTCAACTGAAGAGATTCGATCTGCAAAAAGAATCAATTGAATCGGAGCTACGGAACTGAAACTACGGTCAAAAGAACTTCGAAAACAAATATGCTTGAAACCAAATTTTAAATTGTGAAAACCTTGTTCAAGTTGATTAAAAATAAAGAGGGGCTCAGGACGAAGATTTTGGCATTGGTTTCACTGGATTTGGACAAACGGTTTAGAAACGGCGAGGGTTTGAAGATCAGGGGTTAATCTGCGATAAAAATAATCGCGGATAGGTCCCTGGTAGAAAAAGAAAATAAAAAGAAAAGACTCACGAACAAACGTTCGCTGCCTGAACCTAACCGGCGAACAACGTTCGTTAAAACGAACGGTCGTAACGTCCGCTAAATAAATAAACTGACGAAAAACCGAACCGATCTATATAAAAAAACAGGTCTAGGGTTTACCGAAAAAACCGAGACGGTTTTTACCTAACCGAGCGAAAAGACCGACGGCGGTGGCGACTAACTCCGGCGGCGGCGGCGCGGTGGCGGGCGGCGACGTCGTGATGGCGGCGGCGGCGTCGTGGCTTAGGGTTTTGCCATAGGTGGCAAATTTGGCGAAGGTCGGGCCTCGCCTTTTAAAGGGGCCGGCCGAGGAAGTCCGGCTCGGGCACGGCCAGTAGGGCAGTTCGTTTTTTTAACGGACAGAGTAAAATAAATAAAAGAAATACCAAACGAAGTCCAAAAATCCTGAAATACATTTTCACGGTCCTCTAATAATATTTCGGACAAAGTGAACATTTATTTGGGCTAAGAATGCAATTTTGAAAAATGCATATTTTTTCTAATTTAAAATAAAATAGCAATAAAAATCCAAATAAAAATATTTATTTGATTTTAACATTTTTCCCCCAATATTTCATTTATTTTGGAGAAGTCATATTATCTCCCCTCATATATTTTAATTTGAAATATTTTTGGAGAGAAAAATAATTAAAATCAAAATGATCCCAGTTTCAATATTTGAGAAAAAACAAATATGAAAATAATAAAATCCCCAACTCTCTCCGTGGGTCCTTGAGATGCTTAGGATTTTTAGGATCACACCCAAAATGCAAATAAAATATGATATGCATACGATGACCTATGTATAACATTCCAAATTGAAAATTTGGGATGTTACATTGGTTGCGGTGAGCATTTGTCCAGTTATCAAGCAGATGCCTTGTTTATCTGTATTTGGTTGTTAGGTTGCTTTTTTTAGCATTTGTCCAGTTTTCAAGCAGATGCCTTGTTTATCTTTGTCTGCTCGTTAGGTTGGTTGCAGTGAGCATTTGTCCAGTTTTCAAGCATATGCCCTGTTTATGTGGATTTGCTTGTTAGGTTGGTTGTAGTGAGACTCTGTCCAGTTTTCAATTGCTATATTTGGTTGTTATATTGATCATTTATGCCTTGTTTATTTCAGTCATTCATAATGTGTTGTTCATTATGTGCAAGTCGGAACGCCGCTCGACTGCATCAATACCAGTTTGAATGACTATATTTGGTTCTAGTTATGCCTAGTGTAGTTAACACATGCCCTTTATTTTAGTTTTACATATTTATCCAGTGTGATGTTTAAGCATTACCTATGTTCTATTCATTTTCAACAATACCAGTTTGAATTGCAATATTTGATGGTCATTAAGCCCGCTATCTAACATTGCCTTCTATTTTATATCTGCTTTAACAGCATGCTAAAACCAACACATTCAAGCTATCATTTGGAGGTGATGTTGTTTACCTTTGCTATATTGGTTTGATGTTAAGGTTGTTGTAATTATCATGCCTTTCCACTACTTATGCAGGACCACAACGGGAGTGGCCACCATTTTCCGCCGAGGTTAGCTTCATCCCTCGGCTTGTACTCCCCCCGTTGTTCCATAATGTAGTGCTTATAGATCCAGCCCTAAACACTTGTTAGCTTCAAATATTGACTTGTTGCTTGTAGGTACATATGCCCATGGAAAGGATCCACGCATCGACCCTTTTTGCATATGGGGCAATGAGATATTCATGAACAAGCATCAAGTGAGGAAACTGATAAGGATTATTAGCAAAAAGATACGAATGGTGGCAAGCAAGTTATTTGTTTATGCTCTATCCAACACAACAATGAGCTATAGGATGGTAACTACAAACTCTGCAGCCTTCTCTTTTTACTACCCGTAATGAGTTGTTAGACAACAATGTCTGAATCTTTTTCGTTCGCTATGGTTCCCGAAGCAATTCACTCAAGATTACCTCGGAAAGTACATGATTGGTGGACACGCATTGAAGGTTAAAGTATTTCATCCAGACTACAATGAGCATCGAGAATTCGTAATCAAGACAATGAAGGATGGACGGGCAGCCATCACAAGAGGTTGGCCAAGAGTCATGCACGCATTACGCATGGAGGAGGGCACAATATGGGCATTCCGCTTCACCTTCTCCAGCAACCAGAATGTCTTTCGCCTCTCTCTTTACAGTCTTTAGTACAACTGTGGTTCATCATTCTTTAGTTGGTGCTTCTGTAGTTCTTCAGTATATGTACGTGTGCATCGAATTATGCATTCCTGGTTGAACCTATATTTGTAATAAACATGGTTGGATATGAAATAAGTGATTGCCTACTTTCAAATTCAGAACATGTGATTTTTAAATTAGGGATTAATTAGGTATCACTGCACACAGTTTGCGAAACCGAAACATCTGTGATAGACGTGGAGATCAGACACGTTTCTAGGATCCACTACGTGTGCGATCAATATCCATTGCACAAACGACATCCTCTTGATAACTGTTTGCGTCAGGCCACCTTGTGCAAACGTTTACCACATAAAAACTGTGTGTGATGGACAGCCTTTGCCACACAGTTTCTTCTATGCATCATGTGTAACGCATTCAATAATGCAGACGATAAAAAATTTAATATCGTGTGCAATGGCAACACTATCAGAAACGATTTAACGGGGAAAATTGTGTGTGATGTACCTGCGGACGGAAACATTTTCCTTGGAGCGACTGTGTCGGATGTACATACGAACGGAAACGTTTAGCGAGGACTGACTGTGTGGGATGTACTTGCGACCGGAAACAATTTTGCCTATATAATTGTATTTTTTTAGCTCTACTATGCGTATAACCGTATTTAAGCGCTCTTCGGTCACACAAGAACTCATTTTGCCGAGCGTGTGTGCCAGGAGGGCATATCCCCGATGGTTTCTGGGTCGTGTGGGAAGGACCCCCCTATCGCCCACACTCACTTGGTGACGGTTCCAAACGCCATCGCGGAAAGGGGTTAGAAACCGTTTGTATAGCACCCACGCATACCAGTGAATGCTCAAAGCTGCGGAGGTAGAAATCAAGAAGGAGCATCAAGTGTTGATGGTTAACAAGACCACTAGTTTCAAGAATAAGGGCAAAGGAAAGAAGGGGAACTTCAAGAAGAATGGCAAGCAAGTTGCCACTCCAGGAAAGAAGCCCAAATCTGGACCTAAGCCTGAACTGGGTGCTTCTAGTACAAAGGGATTGGTCACTGGAAGCGGAACTGCCCCAAGTATTTGGCATATAAGAAGGATGGCGAAGTGAACAAAGGTATATGTGATATACATGTTATTGATGTGTACCTTACTAATGCTCGTAGTAGCGCCTGGGTATTTGATACTGGTTCGGTTGCTCATATTTGTAACTCGAAACACGGGCTACGGATTAAATGATGATTGGCTAAGGACGAGGTGACGATGCGCGTTGGGAATGGTTCCAAGGCCAATGTGATCGTCATCGGCACGCTACCTCTACATCTACCTTCGGGATTAGTTTTAGACCTGAATAATTGTTTGGTGCTAGCGTTGTGCATGAACATTATATCTGGATCTTGTTTAATGCGAGACGGTAATTTATTTAAATCAGAGAATAATGTTTGTTCTATTTATATGAGTAATATATTTTATGGTCATGCACCCTTGAAGAGTGGTCTATTTTTGTTGAATCTCGATCGTGGTGATACACATATTCATAATATTGATGCCAAAAGATGCGAAGTTGATAATGATAGTGCAACATATTTGTGGCACTACCGTTTAGGTCATATTGGTGTAAAGCGCATGAAGAAACTGCATTCGGATGGACTTTTGGAATCACTTGATTATGAATCATTTGATGCTTGCGAACCATGCCTCATGCGCAAGATGACTAGAAATCCATTTTCTGGAACAATGGAGCGAGCCACTAACTTATTAGAAATAATACATACCGATGTATGCGGTTCGATGAGTGTTGAGGCTCGTGGCGGGTATCGTTATTTTCTTACCTTCATAGATGATTTGAGCAGATATGGGTATATCTACTTAATGAAACACAAGTCTGAAACATTTGAATTCAAAGAATTCAGAGTGAAGTAGAGAATCATCGTAACAAGAAAATAAAGTTTCTACGATCTGATCACGGAGGCAAATATTTGAGTTACGAGTTTGGCCTTTATTTAAAACATTGTGGAATAGTTTCACAACTCACGCCACCTGGAACACCGCAGCGTAATGGTGTGTCCAAACGCCATAACCGTACTTTATTAGATATGGTGCGATCTATGATGTCTCTTACCGATTTACCACTATCGTTTTGGGGATATGCTTTAGAGACGGCTACATTCACGTTGAATAGGGCACTGTCTAAATCCGTTGAGACGACACCATATGAACTGTGGTTTGGCAAGAAACCTAAGTTGTCGTTTCTTAAAGTTTGGGGCTGCGATGCTTGTGTGAAAAAGCTTCAACCTGATAAGCTCGAACCCAAATCGGAGAAATGTGTCTTCATAGGATACCCAAAAGAAACTGTTGGGTACACCTTCTATCACAGATCCAAAGGAAAGATATTCGTTGCTAAGAATGGATCCTTTCTAGAGAAGGAGTTTCTCTCGAAAGAAGTGAGTGGGAGGAAAGTATAACTTGATGAGATAATTGTACCTTCTCTCGAATTGGAAAATGGTTCATCACATAAATCAGTTCCAGTGATGCCTACACCAATTAGTGAGGAAGTTAATGATGATGATCATGAAACTTCAGATCAAGTTGCTACCGAACCTCGTAGGTCAACCAGAGTACGGTCCACACCAGAGTGGTATGGTAATTCTGTTCTGGAAGTCATGTTACTAGACCATGACGAACCTACGAACTATAAGGAAGCGATGATGAGCCCATATTCCGCGAAATGGCTTGAGGCCATGAAATCTGAGATGGGGTCCATGTAGGAGAACAAAGTGTGGACTTTGGTTGAGTTGCCCGATGATCGGCAAGCCATAGAAAATAAATGGATATTCAAGAAGAAGACTGACGCTGACGGTAATGTTACTGTCTACAAAGCTCGACTTGTTGCGAAAGGTTTTCGATAAGTTCAAGGAGTTGACTACGATGAGACTTTCTCACCCTTAGCAATGCTTAAGTCTGTCTGAATCATGTTAGCAATTGCCGCATTTTATGATTATGAAATCTGGCAAATGGACGTCAAAACTGCATTCCTTAATGGATTTCTTAAAGAAGAGTTGTATATGATGCAACCAGAAGGTTTTGTCGATCCTAAAGGTGCTAACAAAGTGTGCAAGCTCCAGCGTTCCAATTATGGACTAGTGCAAGCATCTCGGAGTTGGAATATACGCTTAGATGAGGTGATCAAAGCATATGGTTTTATACAGACTTTCGGAGAAGCCTGTATTTACAAGAAAGTGAATGGGAGCTCTGTAGAATTTCTAATATTATATGTGGATGACATATTATTGATTGGAAATGATGTAGAATTTCTGGATGGCATAAAAGGATACTTGAATAAGAGTTTTTCAATGAAAGACCTCAGTGAAGCTGCTTATATATTAGGCATCATGATCTATATAGATAGATCAAGACACTTAATTGGACTTTCACAAAGCACATACCTTGATAGAAGTTCAAAATGGATCAGTCAAAGAAAGGGTTCTTGCTTGTGTTACAAGGTGTGAAGTTGAGTCGGACTCAATGCTCGACCACTACAGAAGATAGAGAGAAAATGAAAGTCATTCCCTATGCCTCAGCCATAGGTTCTATCATGTATGCTATGTTGTGTACCAGACCTGATGTGTGCCTTGCTATAAGTCTGGCACGGCGGTACCAAAGTAATCCGGGAGTGGATCACTGGACAACGGTCAAGAACATCCTGAAGAACCTGAAAAGGACTAAGGATATGTTTCTTGTTTATGGAGGTGACAAAGAGCTCATCGCAAATGGTTACGTCGATGCTAGCTTTGACACTGATCCGGATGACTCTAAGTCACAAAGCTGGATACGTATTTATATTGAATGGTGGAGTCATCAATTGGTGTAGCTCCAAGCGAGGCGTCATGGCGGGATCTACGTGTGAAGCGGAGTACATAGTCGCTTGAGCGGCGAAAGAAGGAGTCTGGATGAAGGAGTTCATATCCGATCTAGGTGTAATACCTACTGCATCGGGCCCAATGAAAATCTTCTGTGACAATACTGGAGCAATTTCCTTGGCAAAGGAATCCAAATTTCACAAAAGAACCAAACACATCAAGAGACACTTCAACTACATATGTGATCAAGTCAAGGATGGAGACATAGAGATCTGCAAAATACATACGGATCTTAATGTGGCAGATCTGTTCACTAAGCCTCTTCCACGAGCAAGACATGATCAGCACCAAGACTCCATGCGTGTTACAATCATTACAATGTAATCTAGATTATTGACTCTAGTGCAAGTGGGAGACTGAAGGAAATATGCCCTAGAGGCAATAATAAAGTTGTTATTTATATTTCCTTATATCATGATAAATATTTATTATTCATGCTAGAATTGTATTAACCGGAAACTTGATACATGTGTGGATACAAAGAAAAACACAGTGTCCCTAGTAAGCCTCTACTAGACTAGCTCATTAATCAAAGATGGTTTAGTTTCCTAACCATAGACATGTGTTGTCATTTGATGAACGGGATCACATCATTAGGAAAATGATGTGATGGAAAATACCCATCCGTTAGCTTAGCATAATGATCGTTAAGTTTTATTGGTATTGCTTTCCTCATGTCATATACATATTCCTTTGACTATGAGACTATGCAACTCCCCGATACTGGAGGAATACCCTGTGTGCTATCAAACGTCACAACGTAACCGGGTGATTATAAAGATGCTCTACAGGTATCTTCGAAGGTGTTCGTTGGGTTGGCATAGATCAAGATTAGGATTTGTCACTCCGAGTATCGAAGAGGTATCTCTGGGTCCTCTCGGTAATACACATCATAAGAAGCCTTGCAAGCAATGTGACTAATGAGTTAGTTGCAGAATGATGTATTACGGAACGAGTAAAGAGACTTGCCGGCAACGAGATTGAACTAGGTATGAAGATACCGACGACCGAATCTTGGGCAAGTAACATACCGATGACAAAGGGAATAACGTATGTTATCATTACGGTATGACCAATAAAGATATTCATAGAATATGTGGAACCAATATGAGCATCCAGGTTCCGTTGTTGGTTATTGACCGGAGAGGTGTCTCGGTCATGTCTACATAGTTCTCTAACCCGTAGGGTCTGCACGCTTAACGTTCGATGACGATTTTGTATTGTATGAGTTATGTGATTCGATGACTGAATGTTGTTTGGAGTCCCGGATGAGATCACGGACATGAAGAGGAGTCTCGAAATGGTCGAGAGGTAAAGATTCATATATAGGACGATGATATTCGGACACTGGAAGTGTTCTGGGGGTACCGGGTACATATAGGGTCACCGGAAGGGGTTCCGGGCACCCTCCCCCCCCCCCCGGGGCAACTATATGGGCCTAATGGGCCAAGATGGGGACAGACCAGCCCCTAAGGGCCTGGTGCACCCCTATATAGGCTGAAATAGGAGGAGAAGGAAAGAGGGGAAGGGAGAAGGAAAGGGGAGGATTCAGCCTCCCCCTTCCTTCCCTCCCCCTCTCTTTCATTTCCCCTCCGATTAATAAAGAAGAGGGGCGAATTGGGGAGGAACCCCAAGGGTAGGATTCGGCCTACTTGGGGCACCCCCTTGGCTGCTCCCTCTCCCTCCCACCTATATATATGAGGGGGGAGGCGCCTAGAACACACAACAACATCTGTTAGCAGTGTGCGGCGCCTCCCTCCAAAGATTACACCCTCGGTCATATCTCTGTAGTGCTTAGGCAAAGCCCTGCGTGGATCACTTCACCATCACCGTCACCACGCCGTCGTGTTGACGGAACTCATCTCCCTCGACACTTTGCTGGATCAAGAGTTCGAGGAACGTCATCAAGATGAACGTGTGCAGAACTCGGAGGTGCCGTACGTTCAGTGCTTGATCGGTCGGAAGAGAAAGTTCGACTACATCAACCGCATTGTCAAACGCTTCCGCTTTCGGTCTACGAGGGTACGTAGACACACTCTTCCCCTCTCGTTGCTGTGCATCTCCTAGATAGATCTTGCATGAGCGTAGGAAAAATTTTGAAATTGCATGCTACGTTTCCCAACAGCTGTCACTAGGGTTTGCATGTGTTGCGAATATCCACCTCCACTCGCCGCCGACTGTGTGATCAGACCTAGCAGTCCGCCGCACTGTGTACCTCCTGCATGCTCGGATACCGTTAGAGGCGGTGCACCTGCGCCGCTCCGGCGAACTTGTACATGGGATCCGACGACGGGCTGTTCGAGGGAGATCGGACGAGGAGCAGACAATCCACGCGGACGCGCTGCCCCAACTCTTCTTTCGCTCCATGGCATTGCGCATCTAGTGGTAACAATCTATGATCCATCTCCCGTAGCATGTTCTTGGTCGTTTTGTGTGTAGGAAATTTTGATTTGCAGTCAATGCACCCTACCATAGAACTCAACATTTCTGCGTTGATCTGAGCTTGCAACACAACTATTCGATTATTCTCAGCAATGAGATCTGCCTTGGCCTTGGTCATCTGATCCCGCACCTTCACGATTTCCACATTACGGTGTGCCTGGTTTTCCACAGTAACCTCGGTTCCTAGTAAGCTCGTCAGGGCAGTGGTTAACTCGGACAGGACCTAAGCCGGCGGTGTTGCTGAGTCGGTGTAGGATCGGAACTATGTCTAGAGGGGGGCGATTCGACTACTTGACCAAATAAATATCTAGCCTTTTCCCAATTTTAGTTCTTGGCATATTTTAGTAACTTAGCACAAGTCAAGCAATCAACCTACACATGCAATTCTAAGAGTATAGCAGCGGAATGTAAAACAATTGCATGTGAAGGTAAAGGGATGAGTTTGAGGGAGCAAACGCAGTGTTGACATGGAGATTTTTTATCCGTGGTTCCGATAGGTGGTGCTATTGTACATCCACGTTGATGGAGACTTCAACCCACGAAGGGTAACGGTTGCGCGAGTCCACGGAGGGCTCCACCCACGAAGGGTCCACGAAGAAGCAACCTTGTCTATCCCACCATGGCCGTCGCCCACGAAGGACTTGCCTCACTAGGGTAGATCTTCACAAAATAGGCAATATCCTTGCCCTTACAAACTCCTTGGTTCAACGCCACAATCTTGTCAGAGGCTCCCAAGTGACACCTAGCAAATCTAGGAGACACCACTCTCCAAGAAGTAACAAATGGTGTGTTGATGATGAACTCCTTGCTCTTGTGCTTCAAATGATAGTCTCCCCAACACTCCACTCTCTCTCATAGGATTGGATTTGGTAGAAAGAAGATTTGAGTGGAAAGCAACTTGGGGAAGGCTAGAGATCAAGATTTATGTGGTTGGAATGGAATATCTTGACCTCAACACAAGTATATGTGGTTCTCTCTCGGAAAATATGTATCGGAAGTGTAGGCATGTTCTGATGGCTCTCTCCACGAATGAAGAGTGGGTGGAGGGGTATATATAGCCTCCACACAAAATCTAACTGTTACACGCAAATCACCAAACTCGGTGGGACCGAACCATTAAACTCGGTCGGACCGGTTTAGTTCAAAATGTGAACGTTAGGATTCTCGGTGGGACCAACATGTCAACTTGGTGGAACCGATGTCATTAGGGTTAGGGCATAACGTAATCTCGGTAAGACCGATTACACAAACTCGGTGAGACCAATTTTGGTAATAGCCAAACAGAGAGTTGGTCAGGCAAACTCAGTGGGACCGATTCGCTCATCTCGGTTGGACCGAAACGTTATGAAAAGGAAACAGAGAGTTTGCATCGCAATCACGGTGGGACCGATCGCTCGCCTCGGTTTGGCCAAGAAAGCGTTCTGAAAAGGGAAGCGAGAGAGTTTGTAATCCCATCTCGGTGAGACCGAGATCCCTATCGATGAGACCGAATTGATTAGGGTTTCTGGCAGTGGCTATGTCAACTGAACTCGGTGGCTCTGGATGGAAAGAACCGGTGGGGCCGAGTTGGACTTTTTGGTTTAGGACATATGTGGATATGAGAAAGTAGTGGAGGGTTTTGGAGCATATCACTAAGCATTTTGTCGGGGAGGCTGATCGTACCCACGGACACCTCTGGGGCCGGCGGACCAGGCCCCTTGTGGTTCGGAGGGGGCGGAGATCGCACGAAGAGCGGATCGAGGCGAGGCACACGAGCAGTTTACCCAGCTTCGGAGCTCTCCGAAGAGATAAAACCCCTACTGCTGCTTGTTTGATGTATTGTGTTCTTGCTAGGGAGCAATGCAAGCTACAAAACCTAGCGTGAGTGTCTCCAACTTGGCCTGCCGGGTGCGGTAGAGAGCGGCAATGACTTCTTGATGTTGCTCCTCCTCAGACTTCATGGCTGCTTTGCTTGGCGCATCCACAGCGTCGGCCAATGGAGGCGAGTAGCTCGCCGTCGAAGGTCTCGCCCTCGGCCAGGCCTGAGCTCGGTTCCTGTGGGAGCTTGATGAAGACGCCTTGGAAGCCTTGGTGGTGGCAGCCGGTGGGAGCTCCTCGGGCCCATGCCGCGGCCAGCGGCCGAAGTCATTGTCGGTGTGGCGCTGCGCTCCTGCTGACCTCGGGGTCGTCGGTCTGATCGCCGACCCCTCGCCGACCTCTGCGTCGGCGACCTCGGTCAGCCTCCTCGCCAACAGGCTCGTCGTGGCGACCTCTTCCTCCACGACGACGACCTCTTCTTCTTGACGGGCGGCCTCGTCGATGTCGCCAGCGTTTCCTCCTCGCGGCCTCGACCTCCATCAGTGCGCATCATACGAAGAAAGAGCAATCAGCGGATGTTCAAAAAAGAAACAAAAGAAAGCAAACCCAAGGGAGATTTTTCGTAAGGGAATTACACGCAACGGGGTCCGCATGACCATGGCCTCGACCACTTTGGAGGGTTCTGGCGCCGTCCTTGCCGGGTAGCCTCCCTGCCGGGAGTGGCCTCCTTGTCGAGGGCGCTCCCTTCGGGGAGTTCTCCTTGGCGGCGTAGTGGCGTGGCCGGGCAGATCTCGGAGGCGGCTTGAGAGCCCTCCTCGATGAGGCTTTCTGCTCCTACACAAGCACACAGGTCAGATATCAACAAAGAAGGAGCACCCCTGCACACCTAATAGTAAGAAGAAAAGCTGCGCACTTACTCGGGGTCATCTTTGCCGCCTGGGAAGGGTTGTCGAGTTCGGCAAGAAGCGGTCTCGGGCCGCGTCCCGTAAATCACGCAGGAGAATCGTCCTCAACGACGGCAATGTCGGGATCTTAGCCCTCTTCGCGCTCTCGGGCGGCGTCTGAAAAGGAAAGAGTCGAAGCAAAGCAAATCAGATTCAAGATGAAGCAATAAAATTGAAGAAATACAAGCACAAATCTCAAGAGCTTACTCTTCGCCCTCCTCTCCGGGTGGCCGAGCGGAGAAGTCGAACTCCGGCTCGCCTCCGGTGCGACGAGGCGAGGCGTGAGCTCTCTTAGCCGCTTAAGCGGGCGTCAGCGGTGGCTCGGGAAGATTAGCCCGATTAGCCATTGCTTTGTGTGGCGCTCATGACAACCTCGCTTCAAGTGGTGGAGCAGCGTCAGCTTATTCTTCTTGTGGTAGGGCTGCCGCTAACTTCGTCTCCAACCTTGCGGAGGCGCCTCCTCGGCAGGCCGGGCTCGTGGCGACAAATCGCTTGGCGGTGGGGAAGAAGCGCCCTCGGTGGGTCCGCTCGACCCGGCCTCGGGCTCGACAAACTTCGTCCTCGCCGTGACCTCCCCTCGCTTTCGGCAAGGCTCGCCGCCCCGCCGCGTCGCCTCCTCACGGTGAACAAGAAGGCTCGGTAGCTCTTGCCGCCTCCTCCTACAGTGGCGATCCGCGCCATCTCACGGTCGGTGGTGTCGCGGGTGAGCCTCTTACCTTTCGTCGGGCGGATCGGCACTTCTTGCAAATCATCGAAGAATTGCCGCACGACCTCGTCGAGGCTCTGCCAGTTGGGACGATTGCGTGGGAGTCATACGGTGGCATCATGGCGCGGATGCGATCGGCGCCGAGTTGTTACAATGGGGCGACCCCGCGGCAACCTAAACCACTTTCGGGGTGGTCGGGTCGTTCTTGAAACGGCTCGGCGATGTCGAATCGGCTCCATGACGGTGAAGTTCCAATTGAGCCCGGCGCAGCCTCATGATGTCCGGGCCATTTTGGAACTCCCAAGCGGGCCTCCTCCTTTCCTCGCAAGGGAGCGTCTGGCGGCGAAGGAAGTCCGCGCCAACCGAGCCTACGGCCAACCCAGCAAGCTTTGGCGCAGGATTCGGTCACGACTATCTTCACGCATCCTCCGTGGCCAAGTTACTCCAATACTGCCACAAGACTATTGGGGTTTGGAGCAGCGGTGAAGGGTCATGATTCTCCTCTACGACCCAAAGACTGATTGGCTCTCCACCTCCCACTTGTTGCGGAACTCTCCCTCTAGGTAGGCCTCTTTCTTGCCGATCCTAGAGACCTGTGCTATCCCTCCCAAGCAAGTGGCTCTCCTCTCTCGACGAGTGGAACAAAGAAATGGCGGAAGAGTGCCACGTTCGGGTGGACTCTCGACAAAGTTTTCGCACAAACGCCGAAAACCCGCCATGGTCAAGATGGTGTTGGGGTGAAATCAAGGAGGCGGAGGCTAAAGGTGTTCATTATGTCGCATAAAGAACTTCGGAAAAGTGGCAAAGCCCGCAATAGAAGAAAAGGGCGAAGAAAGGGTACCTGTTGGGGCCAAATCGGAGGCGAGGCGGGGAGCACCCTCGTGGCGGATGCGCACGAGTCTCCGTCGACCGTAAGAGGTAGAAGACGTCCTGCAGCCTCCCTTGCACCGTGCGGGGGAAGATGGCTCGCTCATAACGCCATGAGTCGCCGCCTCGGCCGACTTGACGCCTCTTCTCCTCGGCTTCCGGAGCCATGGCGGCGGGGCGGAGGAGGCCGACGGTGAGTGTGCTTGCGGTGAAAGGGCGGGCGCCGCTCTCTTCGCCGGAGAAGAAGAGGGGAGCGGCGGTGGTTTCTTGACAAGACAAAGAATGGCGAGGGGTGGTCGGCTCGCCTCTGTTTCCTCCACTTATAAAGGGAGGAGGGCGACGTTAAGCTTATACTAATAAAGAACCCCCACGACCGCACTCCACGATCTCTGCTGACGACGCCACGTCCGGTGTGTCGTTAGTGGGGATCGTGGTGGGTTGAGGCGAGTTGCGACGTGGTCGAGGCAGCGTGTCGTGCTGCGATTACGGGCTGGCACGGCCCGGCAAAGCTTCGGCAGGTATGCGGCCGAGCCCGAGGCTCACTGTCCGGTGTACTAGAGTAGGGGTACCCTAGTATCCGTACTGCGTGCCGCAGACGATTCTGACACCAGCGGCAAGGTTCGCCTAAATCACCGCCAATATCCTCCGTGGCTCCTTTGGAGCCATTCAAGAACAAAGTATTTGATTGAGAAGATAAGACCCCGACAAGAGGAGCTTGTCGGGAAGGCCACCTGTGCACGCAGAAGACAAGGCCCGGCAAGAGGAGCTTAGGGAAGGCTCTGAGCGTGACAAGCCTCCCGGCGCGACAAGGATTCGGCGCGGCAAGGCGCTTGCCGCTGCATGCAACTTCTCTCCGTTTCGCTCCGGCTCACCCAATGACGTGTCGCCATGGGACCGTTCCATGCGGCGTGTCGGCGGGCTGTCGCGGCGGAGAAGCGGCGATAAGCGGCCGACAGGATCGCCATCGTGGCGGCGAGGCGCACTCTAACGGTCTCTGTTGCCTTTGTTTGGGCGACAATGACGGGCATTTATTGCTTTTGTCCCTTGCCGTCGAGTTAGGTATTTTGCACCGTACCTTCGCTCGAGTAGGTGTACCAACTCCTGCTTTTACATTTGTACCCGCCTATGTTGCCACTGTCGGAGACCCCTTGAGCGTATAAAAGGAGGCCCATGCACAACGTAGAAGGGGTTCGGTTAGTTCGTTTCATTCGACTCACTCGAGACCAGATACACTCACGCTAGGTTTTGTAGCTCGCATTGCTCCCTAGCAAGAACACAATAGATCAAACAAGCGGCAGAGGAGTTTTATCTCTCCGGAGAGCTCCGGCCGGGTAAACCGCTCGTGTGCCTCGCCTCGATCCGCTCTTTCGTGCGATCTCCGCCCTCCGAACCACAAGGGGCTGCTCACGCCCCATAGGTGTCGATGGTGCGATCGACCTCCCGACAATGCTTGTGTTCGCATTACATTTACTCGAGTACTTATTCCGCTGCAGTAGTTCTTCACTAAGGACTTTCCTCACCCGCAAATTCCTCAGTGAAGAATTCATAAAAATCACCTATTCACCCCCCCTCTAGTCGATATAACGCACTTTTAATTGGTATCAGAGCAAGGTACTCCCTTGTTCTGTGTGATTTTGGTTTAACCGCCTGGAGTTTTAGTTATGTCGACTGCATGCATGAAGAAAGTGACATGCCCCATCTTTGACGGTCACGAGTATCCCAAGTGGAAGGCCATGATGAAGAAGCGCCTCATGGCGATGAACAACGAGCTGTGGACCGTCATCGAGATCGGTCGACCGATCTGTGCAAGATGGCGGAAGTGATGACATTCGCAAGTACACTCTTCTCAACCTCACGGTGAAGGGCGCCATCCGCTCCTATCTGTCTCAAAATCGATTCGGGAACATCATGCATCTCGATCATGCGAAGCTTATCTGGGACCGTCTCTCTGAGGTCTATGAAGGTCATCGAACCCGTCATGATCCTTGGTTTGAGGACTTCAGGAATCTCTCAAAGCGATGACATTCGAACAAGAATCATCATCCTCTTCACCATGCCTTATGGCAAAAAGTGCCGAGGTAACTGAATGCTACCTATCCGAGTCTAGTGATGATGAATCTGGTGATGAATTTGGACCCAGCTATGTCAAACTTGCTTCCCTTGCCACTAAACAACAAAGTGCTTTGGAAAAAGTTCAATACATGCTAAATAAGAGCGATGATACGTTGGGTGAAGAAATGGATCACCAAAAGCTTTGGTTGAAAGTCTTGAGAGACTTCATACTAAGTATGACACCCTTCAAGATCAACATAACACTCTCTTATCGATCATGAGAAACTTTCTTATGAATTTCTTGAGAAAGCAAGATCTTGAAAAGCTAAGAGTGAGTTATGAAGATCTTCGAAGGAACGCGATTCATTACTTGCTCAACAAATCGGTACGCCAGAAGAATTTGTTCCTCCATGTTTAAAGTGCATTGAGCGTGAATCGCTAATTCTTCACCTAAATGTTCAAATGCTTCTAATGTTACAAATTCTTCACACCTCTGCTATCACTAATTCCTCATCCGAGGACATTGCTAGTATCCTTGACGACGAAATTTGAAGGAATTGTACATGATGCATGTACAAAAGCCTCAAAGGGCATCGACTCTTTTGTGATGTGCTTAAAAGCGAGATCCTCAACATGAACCCTAGGAAAGAGGGTATTGCCTTTGAGAGGAAACTCAATGCTTTGATAGTACATATTGGAAGCCCGAAAGCAAGTACCCTTCTAAACCTCATGGGTTCTTTGCAAAGGGACCTCCAGTTGATCCATCCATTTTATCTGACTTTACATGTGAATCTCCTCATTCTTCTGATGAGTCATTTGACTCCAACTATAAACTGTTCAAAAATCAGAATGGTGAAGTATTTGCTAGATATGTTGGCACCAACTTCAGGAACGGTTCCCCTATGAAGAAAATCTGGGTTCCCAAAAAGTGCCTTGAAAGTCTTCAGGTGAATGTCCTCATGACACCACCTGTAAAGAATAGGAACCCCATATCAAATTCTTCATATGGACCAAATTCTTCATGTGAATCCAAGTCCTCATACGGACCAAATTCCTCACGTGGATCAAATTCCTCAAAAGGATCAAATTCCTCATATGATTATCATCGTGCTAACAACTCTGTCTCGCAGGGAAAAGCTAAGGGCTATGAATATGAGCATTATTCTTCTAATCACTATGTTCATAAGTCCTCGAAGAATTTCTCTGCTTATTCATATGCTTACCCTAACTCCTCTTATGTGAAACGAAATGGATTGGCTTCTATGCCACCTTTCTCGTGTGGAGCTCGCAGAGTGATGAACTCTTTGCCACCCCTTCATATGTGGGTGGTGAACAAAAAGAACTAATCTCTTCTGCAGGGTCAGGTCTCCAGACGTGCTTAAACGTCTAAAGAATTTGCTGGAGACCTGAGATTGCCTGAAAGGACGCAGGCTAATCATGAAGAAATGAACTTTCATGAAATTGATCTGATGAATTGATGTCATATTCTTCACTGATGAAGTATATGAAGTTCGTAAGCTGCACTAATTCATCTGCAGGATGATCAACCCAAAGCCACTGAGTGGGTCCTCGGTAGTGGATGTACAAATCACATGACTGGTGACAAGAATCTATTGATGGATGCTCCCTTATCTCCATCGCATCTGAAGCATATCATCTTCGTTGACAAAGGCAAAAGTCAGGTATTGGGTCTAGGTAAGGTTGCTATCACAAAGGATCGACACATGGACAAAGGCATGCTTGTCGAGTCCTTAGGATACAACCTTATGTCTGTCTCAATGCTTTGTGATCTTGATATGGTTGTTTTCTTTGGCAAGTATCGTTGTGTTGTGGTTATGGAAGCTGACAATTCCAAAGTCTTCGAAGGCTTTAGGAGAGGAGACTTGTATATTGTTGATTTCTCTGAGGACATAACCCGGTAGTGTGCCTACTTGCAAAAGCTTCGGAAAATTTGGCTATGGCATCGACGACTTGGTCATGCAGGCATGAGGAATTTGCACACGCTATGCGAAGAAGAAGCACGTCATTGGCATTGAGAATGTCAAATTCCTTAAGGATCACTTATGCGGAGCCTGTGAAGCTGGAAAGATGACCAAGGCTAAGCATCCAGCGAAGACTATCATGACCACCACTCGACCATTTGAATTGCTTCATATGGATCTCTTCGGTCCTAATCATCACTTAGTAGTCACTAATGATGCATCTCTATATGGTCTTGTTATTGTTGATGATTACTCTCGTTACACATGGGTACACATTGTTACTTACAAACATGAAGTGCAGGAAGTCTTCAAACGATTTTCCTCGAGGGCTTCAACCAACTTTGGTGTGAAGATCAAGCACATCAGAAGTGACAATGGAACTGAGTTTAAGAATTATGGTCTTGATGACTATCTTGATGAACTTGGTATTACTCATGAGTTATCTGCTCCTTATACTCCTCAGCAAAATGGTGTTGTGGAGCGCAAGAACATAACTCTTGTTGAGATGGCTCGCACTATGCTTGATGAGTACAATACGCCTCGTCACTTCTAGATTGAGGCAATTTATACTGCGTGCCACATCATCAACATGGTATATCTTCACAAATTCTTCAAGAAGGCTGCCTATGAACTCCTCACTGACAAGAAACCCAATGTGAGTTATTTCAAAGTTTTTGGTGCTAAATGTTGGATTAGAGATCCTCATCACAATGCTAAATTTGCACCGAAAGCACATGAAGGTTTTATGCTTGGTTACGGAAAGGACTCGCACACCTATAGAGTCTTCAACAACGTTCTTCACAAGGTTGTTGAAACTGTAGATGTGTGGTTCGATGAAACTAATGGCTCGCAAAGAGAGCACCTACCTTCCGTGATAGATGAACCAGCTCCTGAGGAAACCATCAAGTTCAAGGCTAGTGAGGATGTCATGCCTACCAAAGAATCTGCTGAAGAATTCATTCCAGATCGTGAAGACCGTTGAGCTAATGCACCTGAAGAAAATACTGAAGAAAATGGTGCTGAAGAAAATGCTGATCAATCCTCAACGACAACCAGCTCATCCTCGCGTTGCAAAACAAGTGCAAGTGGAGAAGATCATCGATGACATTAGAGCACCAGGTCCTCTCACACGGTCAACAGCTTCAGATTTATCTAACTTTTGTGGGCACTATGCTTTTGTCTCTATCACAGAGCCCACTAAGGTAGATGAAGCATTTCTGGATCCTGAGTGGATTCAGGCCATGCAAGAGGAATTACATCAATTCGAGCTCAACAGCGTCTGAACCGGGTCAAACGTCCGGATCCTCGCAAGCACACAATATCATTGGCACAAAGTGGATCTACCGCAACAAGCAAGATGAAAATGGCCTTGTGGTGAGGAATAAGGCACGACTTGTAGCTCAAGGCTACACACAGGTTGAAGGAATTGATTTCGATGAAACTTTTGCACTGTTGCTAGACTTGAGGCTATTCGCATATTACTTGCTTATGCTAACCATCATGATATCACTTTATATCAAATGGATGTGAAAAGTGCATTCCTCGATGGTAAGCTTGAGGAAGAAGTATATGTTGCTCAACCCCCAGGTTTTGAAGATCCAAAGCATCCTGACAAAGTCTTCAGACTCAATAAGGCCCTCTATGGCCTCAAGCAGCTCCCTCGGGCGTGGTATGATACTTTGAAGGAATTCCTCATGAAGAAAGGCTTCAAACCCGGTTCACTCGACTCTACTCTCTTCACTAAATCTTATGATGGTGAACTGTTTGTGTGCCAAATAAATGTTGATGATATTATCTTTGGTTGTACTGACCAACGTTATAGTGATGAATTTGCCTATATGATGAGTGAAGAATATCAAATGTCTATGATGGGAGAGTTGAAATTCTTCTTAGGTCTTCAAATTAACAACAAGTAATAGCATATTCATATCTCGGAGAAATACCTCAAGGATGTCTTGAGGAAATTCGGCATGCAAGACGCAAAGGCGTCAAAATTCCTATGCCCACAAATGGCCATCGTGCCTCGATGAAAATGGTATTGACTTGATCATAAGGTATACCGCTCCATGATTGGTTCTTTATTGTACTTATGTGCATCTAGGCGGATATAATGCTTAGTGTTTGCTTGTGTGCCTGATTTCAAGCTACACCGAAGGAATCACACCATAAGGCTGTGAAACATATTCTTCGATATCTAGCTCACACACCAACACTTGGATTATGGTACCCCAAGGGCTCGGCTTTTGATCTCACTAGATGACCAGTTGCACAAATGGCGCAAAGGCCGAGAGCAAGCCATGTATTGAAAGAGTGTACATTAATAATATTCAGGCACATATTGAAGTGATAAACATTAGACAGAGTCATCGCTGCATGTTTGACCATGGCGCAAAAAGTGAGAGCGAGCCAAGCATTCAAAGCATGTGTATGAGATTGATTTAGAATCAACTTAAAGATACTTATATTCCATTACATGAAATCTTGATGCTTAAAAGAAAATATTCAAATGGATTTTCTTGCCTTTGAACTTTCGGATTGAGCTTGCTTTGCGTGGGCGATGGAGATACTCTAATGGTCTATTGTGCTTGCGACACAATGGTTCGGCTGTGATGAATAGATAAGGAGATCATGGTAAGAGTTTAGAACAAAGAACAGAGGACAACATAAACAAAGTAAGACCTAATGAATCCAAAACACTGACTCATTTAATTGGATGGTTAATTAGCTTGTGTATTAGTGAAAATGTAAAAGGCTATTTATCGTGTATGATCGGTGAGAAGCGAAGCATTGCTTGTACATATAACACCTACTGGACCTTTAAAGAAGTTTGTTTTATTAGATAGTTGATCAACTTGCATGCATAAGTGACCAAAAGGGTGCCACGACCCGAGTGTACTATAAGCATTTGGGCCAGCCCAAATACATCCGACCCATATACATCGACTAACTCCCACGCACGCTCATCTCACCTCATCCTTTCCCAGTTCTCAAAAAAAATCTCCTCCTTTCCCAAACCAAATCTTATTTGTTCTCCTCCTTTCCCCCAAAACGACCAGACCATCGATCTTTTACTCGCTTCTCACTGCTGCCAACCGCTGGTCGGCGGTCTTGCCAACTCTCGACGCCTTCAGAGGTAGGGCCCTCTGTGCCTCCACGCCAGGTCTTGGGTGTCATTGTCGATTGTTAATTTCGGTGCTTCTCCTTCTCTCACTTTGCCTTTCTCGCTTTCGTCTTTGCATCTTTGCTATCGTGAGATCATGATACTCTGGCCATTTGGTAAACTAATCGGTGAGCTGTTGTTGAAGCGTCGAAGGAGCAAGACTGCCGCAAGAGCACACATATGTTTTAAAATTCATTAAAGGAAAATGATTCAATGATGCTCTTCATAGACTTGCGTAAAGTTTTGATTGCCATGTAATTTTTGAAGTTACTATCTGCGTCAGATATGTACTATGTGCCAAATCTCGATAGCCTAAGCATCTATGATTTTTGTGCTATGTACATCAGCAATGAAGTACAGTTTCAGATCCATCATTCATTCATGATTTTTGGGCTATGCTTTTTTAGTAGTATCGGACAGTCAGCCATCTTCTGATTCAGAAAAGAGGTGACAATGTTTTTGAATTTTTGGCTCAGGTAACACTGGTGAAACATCAAACCATGGTGCAGGAGAGCATATCTGTAGTTAGTGGTTGTAGGCATCTTTTGGTCAGTCCGGTGTGTTCTACAGTTGTGGCTATGGAGCACTTTTGGCCAGTTCAGTGTATTCTACAGTTGTGGCTATGGAGCACTGGATAATAGTAGTAATTATCCACAAGACCAGGTATGTTGGTGTTATCATTCTCATAATTACAGATAACACTATATTTGCTAGGTAAATTAGGTAAAGTACATACCCTTGCCTCGAGGCGGAAAGGAGTAAGGTGGGTAAACGGCGATAACATGTGAGGTGGTGATGAGCCTGGCCGGATGGCTCATCGTTCCACAGTAGCATAACAATGGAGCAGGCGCAAAGCATCTGCAGCAATAACAGAAAACAAAATTTACAATTTTTTCAGCCAGACAACACACCAGAACTATCTCAACCATGAACTAACATCTAAAACACCAGAAACTGAAGAACGTTACAGCAGCACAAATCTTCATCTTCATAAGAAAATCAATCTTAAATTAGGCAAAGGTATTGGTATGCAAATTTGAGATAGAAAAATGTTTATTTTCCTAGGTAATAACTTGCAATTGGTCTGCAAATACACTGAATAAAAATATATGTAGATTAAACATGATATCCTACTGATAGAAACAAATGGAGTTTTGTTCTTGGTTGAAATTAGTAAGGAAGTAGTACCTAAAGGACTCCTCAGCGAGAGGCCACACAAGTAAAGGTAGCCCCTGACAAAGAGCTCATGCTCTTGTATATCTGTTCAATTTCTTCACAACATCAAAGCAATTTGTAAGGTGATCCTCTCGGGCCATATAGTATGGTTTGCCTACAGTTTCAGCAAAGCAATCATAGATGATGAATAAGCCTTAGGTTCTGGGGCAAAAATGTCTTACATATATTCTGAATAAACTGTATCAATTAAGTTAACTCCATTATGCAGGGATGGAAAATCAAGCAAGATGCAGTAGGAAATGTATATATTACATATTTTAACAAGAGTTTCCACATTTGCCTTCAGAGGCTTGAAATTACTAAACAAATCAGAGGAAAAAATGGGAAGATCTACATCGCTTATTTTAGCAGATCTAGATTATAAGGTGCAAAGGTATGTTCCAGAGAATACCACTCCTGAAGAACAAAGATAGCGCAAAATCAATTGCCTTTAGAGGAGAACTCTTCTTATTTGCGTGTAAGTTCTCTAGTTTAAGGTCCTGATGGATGACACCATTTCTATGGCACATCTGTCACAATATAGTAAAAAAATAATATGTGTCAGATGTCACAAAACTATCCAATATTGGAAGAAACACTTGTGGAACAAAAAGCTGGACTAAAGTTAACAATCAATGGTGGAACACTATGTAGTTTTCAATGACATGAAAATTTTACATAATTCTCGAAGAAGCATGTAGCCTATTTTGTATCTCTGGAGTTGAACATGGCAATATTTTGTATCTACAATAGTACTTTGTTTCATCATGTGTTTTAAAGGTCAGGAACCTACCCATTCTTTGCTGGGGTAGTGAAGGCTGTGGTTTTTCTAAAGGTGGTCCAGGATGTTCCTATGAACTGAACATTAAACATATTGGAAATGAGAAAACACTTGCCACTGCTCACTCCTGCCATCGTCCGTAACCCTGGCTCAGCTGAAAAGAATGATATAAACGTTCAGAAAATTTTGAGCTCTAAACTGAATGCATTTATTGAAATCGGATCTCCAAAGATAATAGCAAATACAAATAAAAGTCGATGCAAGCTCCAGACCTACCGTCGAAAAGAAATCAGGATAGCTAATGAAATTAAGGATCATCCTTTAGCAGCAGATCGGAATGTTTTTATTATTGTTCCTTGAATTCCTAACTCCTAAGCTCGAGAACACTCAAATGCTTCTACAAAAACTTCAGACCACCAATAACATCATAAACCATGTATGTCGGCATTGCTCAAAAAAATCAGTAAAACAAGCAAACAAAATCTCAGTTAACCACCTGGTACACAAGACAAAGGACATTTAAATTCTGAAACCTAAAGATATGCTACAGGAGCACATGTATGTTTGATAGAAACTAATGTACATGTATATGCATGATTACTAAATATGGCAAGCCTTAGTTTAGTTTGCAGGAAATGGTTTGCTTAAGGTCATTCATCCTTCCCACTTTACTTATACAAGTGTGACAACAAAACCATTACAACACAAGGCAACAATATATATTATGTGGTAGCGGGAATAGGAACTTGGGTGTATTTTAGTTTAGAGATATATTATATCCCTCCTTGTAAAAGAACTGATAAAGGACAAGACCTAAATGTCAGGAATAAAAAAGAGTAGATAATGAAGCATAAATTAGTTGCCACATGTTCCTCTGGTGGCTGTCAGAAGCACAGAGATGACCAAGAGAAGCAATTTTCAGCATAAAGGGTAATGGACCAAGGACCACCTTGGCATCAGATCAACCATTTGCTCACCCGTGGTCGCCTGTTCTGGCTGCTGCACCATGGAGCATGATGCACGAAGGGTTGCGCTCCTTACCTGCTGCTCCTCTTCGGAGAAAAAAGCATGGCAGAGGAGCTGCAACAAAGGGTCGGCGAAAATTGTTATCTGACAAAACAGTGAAAACATCATTAATCTTGGAAGAAAACTAAATATTAGAAAGAAAATATTGCCTATAAAAAAATAGAAAGAACATGATGATGGTCACCTATAGCTCATACAAAACTAGCGACATCAAGAGATAATCAATTATAATTCGAATTATTTACTTGCACCCAACTAATATCTGCAAAAAAATCTACAAAACAACCCCACAACCTCATGGATCTTTCATTGTACAAATGCATCTAAATATATACTGAGTTTGATAGTAGAAACGAGGCATAGTGATTTTAGTATGTCAAGCATTTTGTGCCTTTTATCAAAAAAAGCATTTTGTGCCTGCTGCAATCTTCAAGTATATTATGTAAACAACTTATTTAGAAGAAGATCTAGACTAATAGAAGTAAATCACCATGTTTCACTGCTTCCTGCCCAAGCAGCCTCCAAATCGTCCATGGTTTGCTGCTCCATACCACTTCATTGACTGGGAGAACCACCTAACGTCGTTGTCGTGCTCATCAAAAAGGGGAGAGGGAGCTAACAAAAAAGAAAAGGAAGGCTGGAGTTAGTGGACATAGAGACTACCTCACCTTGGAAACGAGCATTCGCCCTTGCCGTCGGCTAGGACAGAGTTGGCCGATCCATCGGTGCCATCCTCGAGTTAGTGCATGAAGCCCGAGGGGATGAGCAAAGGCAGCATTGTGGTCACTCCCTGACACGGAGCAGGCCCATAATTAACATGTTTCTCTAGTGTACACCATAATTACATAACAAAACTGTTTTCCTCACCTGATATCCATCACAATATGGGCACCATATACTCAAGTTGAGAACACAAACCTAGGCATGAGCACACACCTAAAAAACATCACAAAGATGGACCGATTAGATTTCAAAGAACACATTAAAACAAGCAGCAATGAACAGACTTAAGAGCATCTTCTAGAAAAGCCCAAAAGTACCCTCTCTCCATCATTCATCTATTTAGATTGACTATGCTGGATATCAAAGAGACTGACTGAATACTTTTTCTTCCAGTGGTTACTAATGATGCATTTACCATATCCATTATTTAAAAGGCTATATATTGGACAAAAAATCGAAGTTATATATCCATGGTACATAAACCTGCTGTTGGAGAAATTATTCTTTCATCTGAGCATAAAAATGCAAACTGAACCATACAAATAGCAGGGCTAAAGAACAATATGAAAATGAAGGGAACTACTAATTAAATCGTAGCCGTTGCATTGTATGAACTCCCACAGATCTGCATACACCCTGCACATAGAAAACAAAGGCCAAAATAGAAAACTCACTGGTCTAAATCGCATTAGGTGATTAGCACTGTACATGATATCCCTGTAAAGATGTGCCAAGAATATTGAGAATTAATATCAAGCAAGAAAAAGCATGAGAACCCGATTTAGTGAGGTGAGACACGGTTGACCTATAACTCACCAATCGCTGAAAGAAAGCTTGCCTGCAAATTATTTTGTGCCCGCTGCATTGTACAAAAGGAAATTGCAACCAACTTCCTCCCTGAAGTACCATCCACCTCCACACTTTGGAATCAAATCAGAAATCCAGATGGGAGAAACCAGAAAAAAGGGGCGGCAGGCTCTGGCACGCGTGGCGGAGCAGCAGGAGCTCTCGGGCGGAGTAGCAGAGCACGGCACTCCCTCCGGCTGGCCTCACCGGCGTCGAGACCTCCGCCTTCGCCGCCGCTGTTTCCCGACATCAGGCGGTGATCACGCCGTTCCACTGGCGCTGGAGGAGTGGAGGAGACCGACAAGGGGCAGGGAGTCGCCGTGTTACTGCTCGTGTAGGCCAGCACAGGGTGAAGCAGGGTGAGCGCGTGGGTGAGCTCGTCATGGCCTGGGCAGAGCAGCGGCGGAGGAGGCGAGCTCGCGGGCGAGCGCGCAGGCAGGGGTGCGTGGGCTGGCGCTGCCTAGATGCGGGCATGGCAGGGCGAGCGCGGCGCGGATGCGATGGAGCAGCAGGCCGCCGCTGCAGCACGCAGGTGGGGCTACACCGCCCAGGCGAGCAGGTGGGCGTGGCGGGGCCGCGGCGACTGCGCGGGGCGGGCGGGCGGCGGCGGGTGGCAGGGCGCGGGCACAACGGGCGAGAGCTCACCTGGCACTTAGGCCCTTTGCTCGCGTGCGCTGCTGGTAGAGCCCCAGGTCTCACCCTCCCCTTCTCCCATGGCGGCGACCTCTGCCCAATCCGAAACCATGGCGTGCGATGGCACCCGATCTGAGAGAGGAGGAAAACAAGAGAGGGAGGAGAGAGGGGAAGTGGAGGCAGATATTTTCTAGGGTCGCTCGTCTCCAGCCCGAACAAGGGATACCTTATTCACCGTTAAAAGCAGCTAATTTATTGGGCCCATGGCTAACATGGCCCACCTGGCAGACACTCTCAAAGCAGATGCAGATGTATAAACGAAGCAATGGTCCACCATGCGCCAGCAGCCAAAATGCACCTACAGGGAAAGAATCGAGCGGCCCAGCGATCGTAGCGCACGCAGAGGCCTCGGGTTGGCGGGTAGGCTAGGAGCGTTTATATGTTCAATTGTATATTCTGACTCTGACTATACTGGTGATCGTGTGGACCGCAAGTCAACATCTGGTACATGTCATTTCCTCGGACGATCTTTGGTCTGTTGGTCCTCGAAGAAACAGAATCACTGCGTATCGCTTCATCTGAAGCTGAGTACATTGCTATTGGTTCTTCTTTGTGCTCAATCGCTATGGATGAAGCAAACTCTCAAGGACTACGGCGTCAACGTGAAGAATGTGCCTCTCTTACGTGACAATGAGAGTGCCATCAAGATTGCTCACAACCCGATTCAAAGACTTTCGAAGACAAAGCACATTCAGATTCGTCATCATTTTCTTCGCGATCATGTGTTGAAGGGCGACATTTTTATTGAGCATGTGAAGACTGAAGAACAGCTAGCCGATATCTTCACAAAGCCCTTGGATGAGAAGAGATTTAGCAAGTTACATTGTGAGCTAAATATCTTAGAATCTTCGAATGTTCTTTGAAAAGGACACTCATCCTAACACTTATGCAAAATTGATGACTTAGATGTGCAACACATGAAGAAACGTTTTTCTTCAATCAATGAAGAATAACACTCTAAGTGTGAAGAAATTAATGAAGAATTTGATTCTCAGATCCCTACGACAATTGTACGCGGTATCTGAAATCATCATTCTTATACGGTGGGTCACGCCACCACCAAAGTTGAAAATCTTCAATTTGAGTTTTTCCTTAGTTGTGAAATTCCTTAGTTTTTCAAATTCTTCAACTTTGCAAAATCTTCACTATTTCCATCGTTTTTCTTCATTGACTATATATATATGAGTTTATGTCCTCTACAGCATTCACTTATGGCTAATTCTTCAAGTTGCGTTTTCTGCTAAGTGAATGTGATCGGACCCTTCCCCCTCTATGCTAAACTCACCCCAATCTATTCACAAATTCTTCATGTGCGTTCTATTTGAAACTCGTTCAAAATATTCACTGTGTCCTTGTCAGCTGAAGAATTTGCGAACGGAACTTAAAACTTATCTTATCCAAAATTTTGGATTTGCCGCTCAAACCGTTCCGCATCCCATGATAGACTTATCTATTCACCCATGATCTAACATGATCTCCACTTCTCAGTACGTGGGTGACACATGTCAAGCGAATGAGAAGGGTCAGGGGCACGTCATTCAAAACCTTGCCAACAGGTTTTTCACCGTGGCTATAAATACCCCATCTCCCCTTCCTCACTTCCTTTACTCCGCTCGACCTCTCTCTCCCGCTTGAGCTTCTCAAACCATAGCGCCGCTGCTACTTCATCGTCGCCGGTGAGGAAGAGCTTCACTGCCACGACCTCGTCGCGGTCGTACTCGTGCCGGCAGCGGAAATCTTCACTCTGCTGCCACCGTAGTCGTCTTCCTCCACCAAGTTAGGGCGTGGAAGATCTGCACAGACGAACTTCACTTCTCCACCCCACTGTTCGTCGTGTTCTTCGTTCAGGGTAATTAAAAGTTACTTTTACTGCCCTCTTTGATTCAAATGATTTCTACAAAATCTTCAAAGGTGTTTTTTTTTCAAATCCTCACATACTAAACACCTCACATGTCATCCGTTCTTGATTCTTTTCTCTAACTGAGGGAGTCCTGGATTAGGGGGTGTCCGGATAGCCAAACTATCACCGTTGGCCGGACTCCTGGACTATGAAGATACAAGATTGAAGACTTCGTCCCTTGTCCGGATAGGACTTTCCTTGGCGTGGAAGGCAAGCTTGGCGTCTGGATATGTAGATTTCCTACCATTGTAACCGACTACATGTAACCCTAACCCTATTCGGGTTGTCTATATAAACCGAAGGGTTTTAGTCCGTGGGGACGAACAACAATCATACCATAGGCTAGCTTCTAGGGTTTAGCCTCTCTGATCTCGTGGTAGATCTACTCTTGTACTACCCATATCATCAATATTAATCAGCAGAGTAGGGTATTATCTCCATCGAGAGTGCCCGAACACAGGTAAAAACATCGTGTCCCTTGTCTACTGTTACCATCCACCTAGACGCAGTTGGGACCCCTACCCGAGATCCGCGGTTTTGACACCGACATTGGTGATTTCATTGAGAGTTCCTCTGTCCGTCACCTATAGGCCCGATGGCTCCTTCGATCATCAACAACGACGGTCGGTGAGACTTTTCTCCCTGACAGACCTTCAGATTCGGCGGCTTTGCACTACGGGCCAATTCACTTGGCCATCTGGAGCATATCGAAAGCTACGCCCGCCATCAGTCGATTTGGGAGTTTGAACTACGGCCGACATCCGCGGAGACTTGATCTTGACGGATTCGAGCCACAAGCACGCGCCGCCTTGTCTCGATGGGCACGATCTAGCTACGCTAACGGACAAAGTGCCTCGAGGTCGTGACGGTGTCCGCTCCGACCCTTAGCTCGGAGCCGACTCCCCGATCGAGGACGCAGTGGTTGGACACCGCCTTGGGGGCTACGATCTCAGCGGCGATTGAGCGAACTCCATCCTCGTCCTTTGCGAAGACCGTGACACCAAGGTGGGACTCCTCTCCGGACTCAACCCTCGCGCCCTTAATCGAATCCGATTGGGCGTGGTCATGGAGTTCACCGCGGACATCTTTCAAAGACTCGCCCTTTGGCGACATCTTGAATTCACTCAAGTCTCTCTCTTTATCAGAGAGCCTGGCGGACTACGGTCGGGAAGGTTGGGATGCGGACGACGAAGAAATTCAACGCCCACCCACCACCCACTTTGTAGCCACCGCCGATGATTTAACCAACATGCTCGACTTGACTCAAGACATCGACGGTATGGGCGACGATGCCGGAGGCGACCAAGACCCAGCGCCTCTGAGGCACTGGAAGGCCACCTCGTCATATGACATATACATGGTGGACATCCCAAAACATGGGAATGGCGATGGAACGGCGGAGGATGACCCTCCAAGAAACAACCCAAGCGCCCGGCGTCGGCCGGCGCCGTTCTAAATCCCGCCACGGTAAAAGCGGTGATTCCGGCACGGAGACAATAATACCGGACGGTGCTGAAGAGGACCCCCTCCGGCAGGACTTCGGCAGGAGGAGGGAGAAGCAAGACCGCCTGACGATTGTGGCGAGAAAGAGAGGTAGAGGGCGATAATTATCGCCCCCTCAAGATGAGGCAAGCCTCGACGATTTATTTAATTTGTCATGCACGAGGATCTGCCAACAGAGGCGTTTCAAACGCAGGCTTATGGCCACGGCAAGCAGCCTCAAGAAAAAGCAGCGAAGCTTAGAGCTGACCAAGACTTGCTAATCGACAGATGGATCAAGTCCTTGCGGTAGAAGAGTATGAACTCGAACGCCTCCAAGAGATACCACAAACGCAGTTGCTACCCCAATTAGAGGAAGCAGCACCCAAACCTACATCACCGGCGCATGACGTGGCCGACCGGCCACCCGTGGTCGTGATGAGAGGCCTCTAGACCCTCCATTCAAGCCGCACTCCGGCATCGCTCGAAAAAGTACCAAGGCACGGGAAACGCACTGCACTGCGAGACATATTGGAGGACAAGGCAAGGCAAACAAGATCGATCTACGGATCGGCGTGGGCGCCCACGACAAGTGGCGATTTATAATCCACGCCGGATCTGATAATTCGCCGGGCCGAACACAGTAGACAAAGCTCATTTGAGTTGCGTCGTGATATAGCTCAATACAGAGACGCCGCACACCCACTATGCTTCACAGATGAAGTAATGGATCATCAAATCCCCGAGGGTTTCAAACCCGTAAACATCGAATCATACGATGGCACAACAGATCCTGCGGTTTGGATCGAGGACTACCTCCTCCATATCCACATGGCCCGCGGCGATGGTGTACACGCCATCAAATACCTCCCACTCAAGCTTAAAGGACCAGCTCGGCATTGGCTCAACAGCTTGCGGCAAGAGTCAATCGGTTGTTGGGAGGACACGGAAGCCGCATTCCTTGATAACTTCCGGGGCACATACGTGCGACCTCCAGACGCCCGATGACCTTAGCCATATAATTCAGCAACGGAAGAATCGGCGAGACAATTACGACGCGGTTCCTAACAAAGAAAAATCAGATCGCCGATCGTCCGGATGCAGAGGCGCTTAGCAGCCTTCAAACACAACATCCATGACGAGTGGCTAGCCGGCACCTAGGACAGAAAAGCCGAAATCCATGGAAGCCCTCACCACACTCATGACCCACTTTTGCACGGAGAGGACGGTGGCTAGCTCGAAGCAACAACTTGGCCAAACACCACGATAGTTCGGATACCAAGGACAAGAATGGCGGTGTCGGCGTCGCAACAAGCATAAATGCCACATTAACGGTGATAATGTCAAGATATGACAAGAATGCGGATTCAGAGGCTCTAAACCTGGTCACGGAAGAAGCCATTCAAAAGAAATACCCAGGTCTGGCCCAACTTGGACCGAATACTCGATCGCTGTGCGGATACATGGCACCCCGAAAACTCAGCCAACCACACCAACAGGAATTGTTGGGTGTTCAAGCAAGCGAGCAAGCTAAGTGCCGAACTCAAAGACAATGGGCTGGATAGCGATGACGAGGAAGAGCCCCGGGCGCCGAACAATAGAGGACAGAAGGGCTTTCCCACACAAGTGCGGACGGTGAACATGATATACGCAACCCACATACCCAAAAGGGAGCGGAAGCGTGCACTAAGGGACGTATACGCGATGGAGCCAGTCGTCCGAAGTTCAACCCATGGTCCTCTGCCCGATCACATTTGATCAAGGGACCACCCCACTAGCATCCGTCACGGCGGATTCGCCGCATTGGCTCTTGACCCAATCATCGACGGATTTCACCTCACTAGAGTCACGATGGGCCGGCGGTAGCCTGAACACCGCTTTATCGGGATACGGTCGCAAAAATGGGCATAGACCCTCAAGGATTAAACCCACAAAGACGACCTTTAAAGGCGTCATACCGTGTAGAGGCCAATTGTATGCACTTCAGTTACACTCGAAGTGGTCTTCGGATCCCGGATAACTTCCGAAGCAAAGAGTTAATCTTCGACATAGTCCCGCTCCGCGGGCTATCACGCATCGCTTTCGGACGAACCGCATTCGCAAAATTCAATGCGGTGCCGCACTACGCGTACCTCAAGCTCAAGATGCCAGGCCCTCGAGGAGTAATCATGGTCAATGGAAACACCAAACGCTCTCTCCGAACGGAGGAGCACACGGCGGCCCTCGCGGCGGAGGTGCAAAACAGCCTCTCACAGCAATTCTCGAGTCCGGCCATTAAACGTCCGGACACTGTCAAGCGCGCCCGGAGTAACCTACAACAAGACCGCCTGGCACGATCCAAGCATCGCCAGCGTAGCAATCCGCCCCAACCCCAGCCCTCGCGAAATTGTGCGAAGATTACGCTGGCGTACATAACTACGCCCGGAGATACCATGGGCATAAGGGAGGGCACGACCATGGCACGCCTGCACGCGGCTCAACCGCACTGTGGGCTCCGATTGTGTCATTCTTTTTATTTTTATTTTTCTTACTTTCAGGACTCCGCTTTTCCAGAAGCCCCGTCCGCACTTGAATTGCCGGACTCACGATGCAACAGCCAGAAGCAGAAGTTACGTCGAGTGTCCAGGTGGTCTCTATTACGAGCATTATACCTGTTTTACATACCATCCCGCAGCTTACCCCTGGAGGGGGACATGTTAAATAGTCCCATCCCTTGCTTATCGCACTATTTATATCGTTCTACGTTCATTGCAGTACCTTTCTTGAATAAACAATACATAGCTTTTGCCTATTATTGCAATCCTTTCTTAATCTATATATATGTTCATTTATGACATTGCGCAACCGTACAATTTGGTACGGCCAATACACCAGGGGCTTAAGTACCCCAAAAGTATGGTGTGATAAGTACGAACACTTTCACAAGTGCGGCACCCCGAACTTATAGCATTATATGCATCGGCTCCGAATCATGTCTTAGGTCAATAGTTGGGTTTGCCTGGCTCCCATGTTTTGGTACCTTACATTCCGTTATATCGGCTAAGGTTGCGCTGGGAGAACCACTGCGATTGTGCCCCGGTTGAGCTGGGTTGAGCACCTCAGTGGAGAAAGCTAAAACTGACCGTCATGATAGGGCGAGAGCCGTTCGTTGTTCAAGAGGTTTTTTCGGGTCCCTAAAGACTTATGCCGCTTAGAGCGAGGAGTCGGCATTGTCCGGCCAAGGCATGGATAGCGCCCCGAACTCGGTCTTAGAATACTAGGGATTAGCGAAAATTTAAAATTATAGAATTCTATGGCTAAGTGAGAGTGTTCAAGCACTATAAATCCGGTTGCCTTGTTCGCTATGCGTTGAGCGCCTCCTCGACGGACCCAAGAATGGGAACAAGAGCGCAAGTTTATCCCGAACACCCCAAAGACTCGTGGCATGGGGGCTGAAGCCAACGACTTGCCATCTCTCAAATTTGATAAACGGCCGCCTGACGAAGGTAATATTTTAAATTAACAAGCGTTGCTTAGCGCATATGAACAAGTTTTCAGCCAGATGGATAACAAATGCGAGTCTATTAAAAATTACATCTTTGGAGCACTCATCCGCTATCTGGCGGGCACCCTTCAGACGCCCTCATAGTACATTTCGGCTTGCGATGCTCCTTGCCCTTCGGTGGCCCGTCCGTCACAAGCTTCTCCGCATCCAGCTTGCCCCAAAGGCACTTTAGCACGCGCAAGGGCCCGACGGGCACCTTCAATGCAGAGCGCTTGATGACTTCAATCCATGGACAAAGGCCCACCACCCAGACTAGCCCAAGTAGCTCCTGTGCATGGCTTCCAATGGCCACAAAACTATGAGGCCCTTCATGGCCTGTTCGGCGACCTTGTGGAGCTCGACCACTGCTTCACTGGTCGCTCAGGGCACTGGACGCTCGGCCTCAAAGATACCGAGACCATAACACCTTCTCCGTCGAGCTCCCCTCCTTGGCGCGGTAGAATCTGGCGACATCGGACACACCTCGGGCAGATCTGCGAATGCTCCTCGAGAGCTCCGAATCCGGGTAAGTAATAGGTAATTCACTTTCACATGCTTGCTTTGCATAAAGAATGCCTTACCCGCCGCTATCTTCTTTAATGATTCAATTTCTTGGAGAGCTTTTTGGTCTTTGGCCTTAGCGGCTTTGGCACTCTCAAGAGCCGAGGCGAGCTCGGACTCTCGAGTCTTCGAGTCACGCTCCAAACTCTCGTGTTTTTTCACGAGAGCTCCGCCACCCGCTCCTCCTGCTTCTCTCGCTCGGTGCGCTCCGCGGCCGCTTTGCTTTCGGCCGCGGACACCGCTTCCTTCAGGGTCGCCACCTCGTTCGTGGCCCCTACAATACCCACGTTACTCCTGTCATTTTTTTTTGCAACCGAATCCTTTCTATAAGGTATTTCTTTAATAAGGTATTGCTTACCTTCCCTATCCTCGAGCTGCTTCTTGGCAAGGCCGAGCTTGTTCTCGGACCGCTCGAGGCTCTTCTTCAATGCATTGACCTCCGCAACAAGGCGGGCAGAGGTCGGCAGCTTCTGCAATCGCATATTGACATACTTATGTTAGACTCTCACAGATATCTTTTAGATCCTTAGTCCGGCTTTTCTTTCCGAACACCGAACCGAGCATCAGGGGCTACTGTCTATGCGGTAATATTTTTACATATTCTAAACTTACCTCAAAGCTCGTTAGAAGGCTAGCCAAGCTTGATCGGCCCGCTCTTGGCGGATCGAACTTTCTCGGATCACCACACTCATAATAAAGGCGGTGCTCCTCCTCGATGGAGGCGCTTATTAAGCGCCTCCAAGAAGCTATCCGGTGCCTCCGGTTGGACGGAGGACACCAGGCGTCTTACCCTTCCTACGAAGGGACCGCTTGCCGGACTTGGAACGGCCTGAAGGTTCGGTATGGAGTCCGGACAAGGGTCGGGCTTAGAGCCCCTAGGGGTCTCGCCTCCTCGCTGAGTCCGGGAGGCTGCCTTGCGGGCGCCTCTGCGCCACCTCCTCTTGACCAGGCCCCTCGGGGCCCCACCTCGGCGTCATCCGCGGCGTGAGGTGAGGAGGCGGCCGGAAGTGAAGTACTCTCCACTTCAGACGAATTCGAGGACCCGCTCGACGGCGGCGAGCCTGCCCTTTCATGGGCGGGCTGCATGATTGTTCCGGCATTAGAGAACACTATGCAAAGGTGAAAGAAAAAGCCATGGGTATCCGGACACTTACGATCTCGCCAGGGCTTGGCCCTTGTTGGCCACTCCTCCTCGTCGTTGTCGGTGTTGGTGGAGAAGTCCGGAGGAAGGGTCCTCCCTTTCTTGGACCCTCCGCCCCCCCAGTTGGGGCGGCCTTCCTTTTCTTCTCTCCCCGCTGGGGGAGAGGCTTCTTTTTCCTCCTCCTCTTCCTCAGAGGAGGATTCCTCCTCAGGGTTGTCGGGCGATGAGTCCGACAGCACCTGGCGCCAGGAGCTCCTTCGAGTTCCCGTGGCCTCCTTCTTAGCCTTCTTCTCCGACACCACGTGAGGTGCCGGAGCCAGCAGCTGGCACAATTAGGCGTCCACTGGTCTTCCGCAAAGGGCCGGACAGTTAATATGTCCGCACGTCTTGAGCGATCTGTCAAAGGTTAGGGAGTTTTAGATCCCACATAGAGTCAATCTATGAAAAACAAGAGTCCCATAAAGGGTAAACTAACGTACCTCGCTGGCTTGACGCTGCGAGCTGAATCCGCGATCTTCGATAGCGGATGTGGGAGCCTCGGCGCCCTTGAACAGCACCTTCCAGGCATCTTCGTACATAGTGTCGAAGAGCCTTTTTAGAGTTGGGTGTTGTGCCAGATCGAACTCCCACAATTTGAAGGCCCGTTGTTGGCATGGGAGAATCCGGCGGATGAGCATCACCTGGATAACGTTGACAAGCCTGAGATTCTTGTCCACCGTGTTTCGGACGCAGGTTTGGAGTCCGGACAGCTCGTCCGAATCCCCCACGTCAGCCCGTCTCTTTCCATGATGTAAGCCGCGTGGGAGGCAAGATCGAATTGGGGCCGCCGCCCATTGAGAGTCGCATGGCTCGGTGATGTAGAACCACCCCAATTGCCACCCCTTTATGGTCTCCACAAAGGAGCCCTCGAGCCATAGGACTTTGGCCTTCTTGCCAACCATGGCACCTTCAAGACTACTTTGGCGGCCGCCCACTACCTTCGGCTTGACATTGAAGATCTTAAGCCATAAGCCGAAGTGGGGCTGGATGCAGAGGAAGGCCTCGCACACGATGATGAACGCCGAGATGTTGAGGATGAAATTCGGGGCCAGATCGTGGAAGTCCAGGCCGTAGTAGAACATGAGCCCCCGGACAAATGGGTGAAGTGGAAAACCTAGTCCGCCGAGGAAGTGGGTGAGAAACACCACCCTCTCGTGGGGCCTGGGGGTTGGAATGAGCTGCCCCTTGTCGGGTAGCCGGTGCGCGATGTTGCTGGACAAGTATCCGGCCTCCCGCAGCTTTTCGATGTGCCCCTCCGTGATGGAGGAGGCCATCCACCTGCCTCGACTCAGGACATAGTTGGAGAAGGTTGAGGTGGGATGTGCGGACTTGGGCGCTGGAGCTCGAGTCTTGTGAAATGGATGAGCAAAGGAGGAAGAAGGCGAGGGTGAAAAGGTGGATCCTTATCCCTTATATGGACCAGACGATGCTATGCGTCCCCGCCACTGGTGAAACTCGCTTATCTCCCAAGCGCCGTAATCAATGGCGCGGATGGGTTACCCACGTCCGTATTGATGGGAATCCCGGAATAAGGGGGCACGATCTCCGCTTTGATAAGACGTGCCAAGGAAACCGCCTCGCTAAACGCGCTAAGGTGGAACAATAAAAAAATGATTCGTATAAAAGCTTGGCCGTGGTGTGATGCCACGTCGCGGAATACGTCAGCAGATCTGTGCAAAAATTATTCTCTCTACGGTGGTATGTGGAACTTGTTTTGCAGAGCCGGACACTATCCTTGTGTTCAAAACCTTCTATGAAGTATTCGGAGGAACCCGCCTTTGCAATGCCGAAGACAATATCGTGCTGAACTAAATGCGTCATTGAAGCCTGGTTCGAGGGCTCTTGAGGAGTCTGAATTAGGGGGTGTCCGGATAGCCGAACTATCACCGTTGGCCGGACTCTGGACTATGAAGATACAAGATTGAAGACTTCGTCCCTTGTCCGGATAGGACTTTCCTTGGCGTGGAAGGCAAGCTTGGCGATACGGATATGTAGATTTCCTACCATTGTAACCGACTCTGTGTAACCCTAACCCTATTCGGTGTCTATATAAACCGAAGGGTTTTAGTCCGTAGGGACGAACAACAATCATACCATAGGCTAGCTTCTAGGGTTTAGCCTCTACGATCTCGTGGTAGATCTACTCTTGTACTACCCATATCATCAATATTAATCAAGAAGGAGTAGGGTATTACCTCCATCGAGAGGGCCCGAACCTGGGTAAAAACATCGTGTCCCTTGTCTCCTGCTACCATCCGCCTAGACGCACAGTTCGGGACCCCCTACTCGAGATCCGCCGGTTTTTACACCGACACTAAGCATCATTTTTCTTCAAGATTCCTCAATTGTGTGGATCTTCGATCTATACAACTCTGGAACCTAAGACAAAGAACGCTTAGTGAAATTCTTCAAGACTCATCTGGTCAAATTCCTCAAACTTGTTCTTTTTGAAAAACCTTCTGAGAACACATATGACCTCTCCAAATTCCTCGCAACTATACTCTGTTCACAGGTACTCATGTCCGCTGCTGAATCACTAGGTTCTCATCAACTTAACTCATTTGCAGCGTTCCTCGAAGAAAAGTTACATACTTCTTCAGAGAATTCAATTGTTCAAATTCCTCAGCTGAAGAAAATGGTTGATGGAAAGAAGCCACAGAAAGGAGGAAAGAGGCCTGAGATCGACACTGCCTTTGAGATCCCTGATGACATATACAAATACTATTGCACTCCTGATGAGGCCAAGTTTGGTAAGGAGAACAAAAATTAGCGCAAGGTGCGCATCCAGAGGATAGAAAGGAGATGGGCAAGAGAATGGAGGGAGTACATGTATGTAACTCCAAAGTAAATGAAGAAATTTGCTCTAAATCCTCCATGCCCAAGACCTCCATTGGCACCTGGCCAAGAAGCAGATCCCACCAGCCTCAAGCGGTGAGGACTATCGATGAATGGGCCAAGCGCCAGGCCAAGATGGCTAGACAAGCCAGAGAAGCTGAGGAAATTCAACGAAGACTCACTGCCATCTTGCCGAGGCCTCCGCTGTCAAGAAATCTATGGCAAAGAAGTCTGCTCGTAAGCCAAGTGCTTCACCTTCAATGCCCTCAAGGCCAAGTTCCTAAGCTATGCCCTCACGGCCAGAATCTTCAAAGCCCTCAAGGCCAATTCCTCATGCTGCTCCAGCTCCTCCAAAGTCCTCAGCTGCTCCGGCAAAGTCCTCAGCACCTGTGCATCTTGCCACGTGCCAAAGGACTATAGGCATCTCTATTGCCTCAGGAGTTTCAGCTAGTTCCTCAGCTACACCAAATTCTTCAACGGGACCCTCTCTGCTGAAGAGAAAGGCCACTGCTGGACGAGGTCCTCGCCCTAGTCCTCAAAAGAAGCAGGTTGCCTTTCAAGTGCCGTCTGAAGAAGACGAAGCTGATGATGAAGAACTTGCTGAGATCATCAGAGATAGGCAAGTCAGGGCCGCTAGAGCCAAAGCCACAAATGTGCCACTGCTTTTGGATCCAAGGTTGATCCTCGACTATATTGATCTCTGGCACAAGGATCCAAACACTCCTATGCCTGATTTCAATTTGACTCCTGGACAAATTCACATGCTGACCCATTTCATCCAAGAAGAAAAATGGAAATATGAGAAGGCCAGGCAGATCAAGAAAGCACAAGATAGGAAAGAAAAATTTACGAAGAACAATGTTGTCTCTATGACAACCGATGAACTTGTAAAGATCGATCTGAAATCAAAGCCCTCAGCGATGACTTCAATGCTTACTATGCTAATTGGCAAGGAGCCAAAGTCAGGTTTGTTAAACTGACTGAGAAGTTCACCTCCAATGTTGCAGCCCCATCGCAACAAGAAATTCCTTGGGCTGAAGCATCTGCTCAGCCAACTGAAGAACATGCCAAAGATCACCGATGACTTTCAGTCTTGAAGAAAATGTGAGTTCCAGGTGATGATGACCGCATTCCGTACCGAAGAAATTGCTGTGGCATCCACTAGTGGTGCGCTGAAGAAAATGAAGAGGTCAGTGGAAACTGCATCGGCCAGCTCAAGAAAATCAACGATTCCTCTGCTCCTCCTGCGCCTACCCCAATTCCGATCCTTCCATTTGCATCGGATGTGAAGAAGACCAAGGCTGTAGAGCGTGCAGCAAAGAAGGAAGAAAAGGAAAGCATCAGCTACTTCAGATTCTTCAGCTCCGAAGAAAATGAAGCCTATGACCAGCTCGTTTGAAAATCCCATTGATGTTGTTCCGATCTCAACCATGCCATCAAAGCACCTTGTCCTTTTGATGAAGAATATGTGATCCCTAGCGGATCTGATGAAGAAAATCCTTCTGCTGCTTCGTCGGAGCAGATGGATGAAGAAATTGAAGTGGATGCCATGGCACAACTGATGCAGTTGCCCTGACCTCTTCATTTTCTTCAGGCGCACCACTAGTGGTGCGCCTGAAGAAAATGAAGAGGTCAGGGCGACTGCTGCTTCGCCTATGCCTCAGTTCACAGCTAAAGAGGCTGGCGTTGAATAAATGGAAGATGAAGACGTGGACATTGGGAGTACTACTCCATTGATGAATGATGACTTTTGGGAAAGTCAGCACCCCGACTCTCCACTCTTCACATCATATAAAGAAATCCCTCACCCCTGCACAAACTGCTCAAATGGGCTCGATAAAACTCACCCCACTTCGTCTGCAGACGTGAAGAAATTCCAGCCACTAGCTTGAAGAAAGCTATTCAGCCGAACATCTGAAGACGCAGACCGCCACCAAGAGGAACCAAAATTCCTCGGCTGAAGAACCTGAGATTGCGATTCCTGAGGTTGTGATGCAACTCACTGATACTCCTATGCCCAAGCCAAAGGATCCATTCTCAAGGAAGAAAAAATTCAAGGCTGATGATTTCTTCGACGAGCATGTATTCTTCACAGACTACAACCCCTATGATTCTGCTCACATTAGGAAGAGGCGTTTATGTACTGCCAGTCAGGCAAATTTCTATTCCTCAGTGCTATTCAACAAAGACAAAGTCTTCGATCATGAGCACATTCCTCACGTAGATATGGAATCTCTAACGTGCTTCGTGTCAGTCCTCAGTGTTCTTCACGACGCTGGATTTATTAAATTTCTGACCGACATCCGTGATTGGAATAAAGAACTCATTCTTCGCTTTTATGCGATTGCACATCACCGGAGATTCTGAAGATGTGAATTCATGGGTGTTGGACTGGATGTCTGAAAACACTCACTACAAGGCACCAGCTACTGAATTGCTTCGTGCCTTATCACTCAGTCCTCCCCTTGAAGCTGCTCGTTGTGTCTATAGTGAACCGGAGCTTACAGATCATTACATGCAAGTGATGATAAAGCCATTGAAGCCAGGGCAGGCCCCACGAACCAAATTCCTTGTGAAGGAATTACTATATGTGCCTCGGATTGTCTATCGCATTTTGACGAAGACATTGAGTCCAATCAAGGGCCACGACTCAAATGAAGAAGAAGTCGTTGGCATCATGAAGAATCTGCTTTTCAATATCATTCATGGCGTGCCCGTCAACTTCCATGATTTCTTCATGAGGACTACGCCAATGTCGCTATGTCACCGTTTGAGCTGAAGCCTTATGCACCTTGGATTATGAGATTCATCAGAACAAGGTCTTCACTCAACTACAAAGCTGATACACTAAACCATTGGAGCTACTTGCCTCCGATTGAAGTTCTCAAATGGACATTTTCCTCCGCTGATGACAAGGGCAAGGCCGCTGCTGTTATAGATGAAGGCATTCGTCCATTGGATGGTCAATTTCGCAAGGCTGCATCCTACTCAACCAATGACGACTCTGCCACACATGACTCGCCGCCAACACAACCAAGCAAAATCCTCAAGGCACAACACCTGTGGTGATGACTGATCATGAGCTTCTCCTCGCCTTCATCGGAAGGTTGATCGCAATCATAAATGGGTCAAGCGTCAGTTTGGTTCAATTCTTCACAACATGGCTGCTACTCACAATGCAGTGAAGAAAAACCACTACTACCTCCATGAAACCTTCAACCGTACTTGGGTTGTTCTGTCTCATGTCTATAGCGCCGATTTATCCGAAGAAAATGGGTCTCAAGGAAGACTTTGGTAGTCTGCACCTTCTCAGAAGAAATACAAGAAGGTCAAGGTTCCTTCCTTGGTGGCCAGCTCCTATTCTTCATCGCGCGACACCGATGAACATGAAGACTTGGGCGACATCGGCGGCCCAACATCAACAACCGACCGCAACAACGCTGGCGCTCCTTCATCAACTTGATATTTTTCAGGGGCGTTAGTCCTCAATTTTGATCCTTTTGGTCATTCGATGACAAAGGGGGAGAAATTTGTTAGTCTTCAAGCGGGTCTATCTTATATGGGCGTTTTTTCGCTAAGTTACAACTCTCGTTCTTCTGAAACTTTATTGGATCGAGTTGTAAACTTAAACTCTATGGTGACCTGATATTTTTGCTGTGTTTTCTGCATGCTTATTCCTCATTAATGTTACTACACGCATGCTGAATTACATCAGTCACCATATTTCATCATGCATTTCAAATTCTTCATACATTATGTCAAATGCGTGTATGAATTACAAGATATAGGGGGAGATCTCCATGATTCAACTCTTCAAGTGTGCATTGCTTCAAAAGCAAATTCCTCACTATGCACATCTTTAGGGGAGTTCTTCCATATCTTGCAATCAAATTCCTCAATATCGATTTACACTTCATATGTTTATCCCCATTGAAAACTTAACCTATATTATCATCAATCACCAAAAAGGGGGAGATTGTAAGTGCATCTAGTGCCCCTTAGTGATTTTGGTGTTTTGAAGACTTATAGGTTAAGGAACTAATGTGTCTATGAGTGTATACAGGTCTATAAGTCTATGAGGAGTTTGATATTTACAGAGGAAGTCGACCCCTAAAAATGAAGTTCTTCGACTGAAGACTTTGGATTTCTGAAGACTTTCTGAAGACTTTGAAACTGAAGAAATTGGTGTGACCTTGAAGACTTGGTATTCATTTGAGGAACATGAAGCGTGAAGACTCTTGTTTTTGTAGTTTCATTTTCTCTATATTGAGTCATAGGAAACACCGTGCTGTTAAAGGGGGTCGAGGAAATACTAAGGAAAAATTTCCATGTGATGCTCAACTCAAAATCCTACACCTACCAATCCCTTCGAGTGAAACCATTGGAAATCTCATACAATCTGATCAATTTCTTCAAAGGATGAGATGAAGTTCTTCCGGTCATTGAGGAATTTGTTCTGACCGAGGAGTTAGGAATTCGCCAAAGGCGGATTGCCTACACAAAGGAGGAACATGATAGCCCTGAGGAATTTGATACTCAAATTTCCGACCATTGTTGTGCTACGCGCCAGCTGTCCCAAAATATCTTATCCACCTAACGGTCATATCATTGAAGGGCATTTATGTCTTATCATGTCGAGCTACTCCCTAGGCTATAAATAGCCGCCCCCTACAACCACTAGCTGGTTAGCTGCTCTGAGAGAAACTAACACTTGTCATTTGAGAGCATCCCATCCTCCGAGGACTTTGAGCGAAAATCATCAAGTGAGGAAAAACCCAAACCTAAACACCTACAAACCCAAAGTGATTGAGCATCACTGAAGAGATTGATCCTGCATGGATCCGATGCTTGTTACCTTTGAAGACTGTGCTTCTTCCAGACGGTTAGGCGTCATGGTCTAGAGCATCCAAGAGGAAATTGTGGATCTCCGAGTGACCGAGTTTGTGAAGGTTTGGAAGTCACCTGAAGACTTATCACGAGTGATTGGGCAAGGTCTGTGTGACCTTAGCTCAAGGAGAATACGGTGAGGACTGTGTCCTCAGGTTTAAATACCAAGCTGCTCCAACCAGACGTACTACTGAGACAGCAGTTGGAACTGGTCTACCAAATCACTGTCTTCACCGAGCTTACTGGTTCTATTTCCTCAACTCTTTCATTTCCTCATAACTGTGTTGTGTGCTTGTTCATATCTGTGTTTGAAGACTTTGACTGAAGACTTTCTCAATTTCCTCAGTTCAATTTCTTTAGTCTGTTTGTCTTCATCCTGTGTTATTCCGTGTTTACGCTTTCCGTACTCTGTGCTTGTCTTCATTTCATCATGACGACCATGCTTGTGTTCTGCTATGTTTACTTCTGAGTACTTATTCCGCTGCAAGTAGCTCTTCGCTAAGGAATTTCCTCACCCACAAATTTCTCAGTGAAGAATTCATAAAATTCGCCTATTCACCCCCTCTAGTCGATATAACGCACTTTCAGGTGGACTACTCCCTCCTCATCGTGGTGGCCACTGAGATGATGAAGATGGCCACCGGAGATGATTCCCCCCTCCGGCAGGGTGCCGGAATAGGGTCTAGATTGGTTTTTGGTGGCTATAGAGCCTTGCGGTGGCGGAACTTCTAATCTAGGTTAACCCCAAGGGTTTTTGGAGTATTTTTGAGTTTATAGGGTAAAGGGGGTGCGGGAGACCACCGAGGTGAGCACAACCCACTGGGCGCTGGGCCCCAGGCGCTACTGGTGGCTGTGCCCTCGAGGCACCCCAGTGCGCTCTGGCCCATTGGAAGTGTTCTGGTCCATAAAAAATCCACAAAAAGTTTCACGGTGTTTGGACTCCGTTTGATATTGATTTCCTGCGATGTAAAAAACATGAAAAAAACAGCAACTGGCACTGGGCACTGGGTCAATAGGTTAGTCCCAAAAAATGATATAAAGTTGCTATAAAATGATTATAAAACATCCAAGAATGATAATATAACAGCATGGAACAATAAAAAATTATAAATACGTTGGAGACGTATCAATAGCCTACGTCATGCTTTATGTTGTATTGCTTGAGTATCGATTACAAGGGAGCGGATTCGCTCGTCCTAGCTATCGACTGATTGTAACTTTGTCTATGTGCCCTAGGGGCACGCCTTTATATACAAGTCGAGGCCCCGAGTCTTACTTAGACTCATGACCAAATACATCTCTAACCAGCCATGTTCCCAAGTAAGGAAAGCTCAGGGTGGCTTGCGCCTTCCAGGCCATGAACCGCCATCCACAATGATGGGCCTAAGAGCCGGCCCACGGCCCACGTTCTCCTTGGGCTATTGACTCACCGCTTCTATAACCCGGCCTTAGCACGGCGGGTCATATCTTGGGGTTATATCCCCAACACCCGTAATGTACTCGGAGGTGCGTTGGTCACCGTACATCCATTGCCAGTTCATCTGCATGCATTATATAATTAAGTATATCAAAAACCATTACAGAACATCATGAATAGAGAAATGACCAAATTAATACAAGTTAATCATCACATTAAAACCAAAGTACAGTAGTGATCAAATGTCTATAGAATCTAATTGGAACAACATACATGGTTCTCATAAAACAACATACAACTATCTAGAGCATATAATTAAAACATTTAAATGCAACAACAACAAATGCGATCAAAATCGGAACTAAGGTAACAATTGATCCAACAACATAATGATACCAAGCCTCTTTATCAATGGCATATTTTCTAATCTTTCTAATCTTCAAGCGCATTGCATCCATCTGGATCTTGTGTAGATCAACGACATCGGCAACATGCAACTCCAGTTTCATCTTATCTTCTTCAATTATTTTAAATTTTTCTTTCAAATAATTGTTTTCTATTTCAACTAAATTTAACCTCTCGACAAGAGGGTCGGTTGGAATTTCCAGTTCACATACCTCCTAGATAATGATATCTATGTCAAGTTGGTTGGCATAATTATCATAAACACTAAATGAAACAAATAGTTATAAAATATAATATGCCACATCTGTATCATAGACTGGACGAGAGCCGACGGGGCGGATACCAAAACAATGGCACTATATAATAACAAACAATAATACAAGTAAAAAATTATACAAGTAGCTATAAAAATCATACAAGTGAGAATTTTTTCTTTAAAAAAATATAAGAACAAGAGGCTCACCACGATGGTGCGGGCGATCGACGACGATGAGGACGGGGATGGGGACGGGATGGCACCCTACACATGTGAAAACTAAGAAGTTAATTTGAGCTCAAATTGTGCATCTAAATCAAATAAACTCCCACATACACTCCTCCACTAAAACCCACAAACCACTACTTCTAGAGCATTTGAAATGAACTAAACTAGCAGTGAGAGATGAAAGGATGAAGTTGCTAACCTTTTTAGAACATTTGGATAATTGGTGCACCGCCAAATCTAGACAAATCTTGGGAAAATGGAGCTTGGAGGAAGCACAGAGGAGAAAGCTTAAGTGTGGCTCGGGCATTTCATCGAACACCTGATGTTTGCTTGAACTATGTCGGTATTTCCCCAAACAAGAAGGGACGATGCAGCACAACAACGGTAGGTATTTCCCTCAGTGATGAGACCAAGGTTATCGAACCAGTAGGAGAACCACGCAACACCACGTAAACAGCTCCTGCACATAAATAACAAATACTTGCAACCCGACGTAAGAGAGGGGTAGTCAATCCCTCACGGGTAAAAAGATAGATAAAATTGTAGTAGATTGGGTAAATAGATCTCGGGGGAACGCGAGATAAAATAAATAACAATAAATTGCAGCAAGGCATTTTTGTATTTTTGGTTTAATAGATATTAAAATAAAAGCAAATAAAAATATATCGTGAAGGCAAATATAATAAAGAAGAGACGCAGGGGCCATAGATTTCACTAGTGGCTTCTCTCGAGAAAAATAGCAAACGGTGGGTAAATGAATTACTGTTGGGCAATTGATAGAACTTCAAATAATCATGAAGATATCCAGGCAATGATCATTATATAGGCATCACGTCCAAGATTAGTAGACCGACTCCTGCCTGCATCTACTACTATTACTCCACACATCGACCACTATCCAAAGATGCATCTAGTGTATTAAGTTCATGGAAAAACAGAGTAATGCAATAAGAACGATGACATGATGTAGACAAGATCTATTTATGTAGAAATAGACCGCATCTTGTTATCCTTAATAGCAACGATACATATGTGTCAGTTCCCCTTCTGTCATTGGGATCAAGCACCATAAGATCGAACCCATCACAAAGCACCTCTTCCCATTGCAAGATAAATGGATCAAGTTGGCCAAACAAAACCCAAATATCGGAGAAGAAATACGAGGCTATAAGCAATCACGCATATAAGAGATCAAAGAAGACTCAAATAACTTTCATGGATAAAAACATAGATCTGATCATAAACTCAAAGTTCATCGGATCCCAACAAACACATCGCAAAAAGAGTTACATTATATGGATCTCCAAGAGACCATTGTATTGAGAATCAAAAGAAAGAGAGGAAGCCATCTACCTAGTAACTACGAACCCGTAGGTCTAAAATGAACTACTCACGCATCATCAGAGAGGCACCAATGAAGATGATGAACCCCTCCGTGATGGTGTCTAGATTGGATCTGGTGGTTCTGGAACCTGCGGCAGCTGGAATTGATTTTAAATCGACTCCTAGGGTTTACGGAATATTGGGGTATTTATAGAGCAAAGTGGCGGTAGGGAGGCCAACAAGGTGGGCACAACCCATCTGGCGCTACTGGGGCCCAGGCGCCTTTTGGGTTGTGCCCCTCGGGCACCCCCCAGATGCTTCTTCCGCCCATTGGGTGTCTTCTGGTCCATAAAAATTCCACAAAAAGTTTCGTTGCATTTGGACTCTGTTTGATATTGATTTCCTGCGATGTAAAAAATAAGCAGAAAACAGCAACTGGCACTAGGCACTTTGTCAATAGGTTAGTACCAAAAAATAATATAAAATTATTTTAAAATTATTATGAAACATCCAAGAATGATAATATAACAGCATGGAACAATAAAAAATTATAGATACGTTGGAGACGTATCAGCATCCCCAAGCTTAATTCCTGCTCGTCCTCGAATACGTAAATGATAAAAATAGAATTTTTTATGTGGAATGCTACCTAACATGTTCACCTCATATTCTTCTTTGTAGCATGGACATTTGGACTTTTATATGGTTCAAAGCAATAGTCTAGTTTTGACATGAGGACTTAAATACTCAAGCATATCAACAAGCAACCATGTCTTTCAAAATATCAACACTAAAGCAAGTTATCCCTAGCCCATTATGCTCAATCATTGATCCATTCACGAAACACGCTCGCATGTTGGCTACACCCAATGCTCAAGTACGATCATAGTGCCCCTTAGTTTGTGCTTTATAAGAGAAGATGGAGACTCAAGTAAAAAAATTGCATAAAGTAAAAGAAAGGCCCTGTCACAACCCTAGAATTTGGTTGCAGATAGTGGCATTGCATCCATGCATCATGTTTAAATTCAAGAAACTTGAATTGAGGAAATTTGGAAGCCTCAAAATTTTAATTAAAAGAAGGGCAAATAACCCTGGAAAATGCATCCAATGTTTCCAAAATGCTCTTAAGTGATGTTTAATATTCTTGGCAAGGGTTTTGGTCCAAACCAAAAATATGGAACATTTTTGAGGAATTATTTTGGCCATTTGGATTTAAATCAATAAATATTTGAGTTGGATTTAATTCTTCTATAAAAGAATTGCAAGTCCAACAATTCTGAAAAAACCTATGAGTGGCTTTGAATATATTGCATCAAGCCACATAAATACTTTCAGCAACTACTAAATGATTTGGGTTGTGAATCAAATCAAAACAAAACAAAATAAATAGAAATCTGAAACAGTTTGAAAGAGAGAGATGGATTACCCGGCGCCACCTACAGCCCAGAGGCCCATCACAGCGGCCCAGCCCACTGTGGGCATACACATCTTCAACCTCGCCATCTTGGCAGATGCAAGCCGAGCATGGCACTCACAAGGTTGCAAGACGCAATGTCGCCTGGCATCCTCGGCCAGCGCGGTGCCGTCCATGACACCCTGGGACCCCCTCTGCTTCTCCCTCGCTCTGGACCTCTCTTCCCCTCGCTCCTCTGCTTTCTTCCCCTAGCGGAGCTCGCCGTCGCTGCTCATCACCACCGCAGCCACCGAGCCCCCCCTTGCCTATCTAGCTTGTCGCCGAGGTCCGCCTTGCCCCGAAGCCCCTCTACGATGAAGATGAAGACCTCGGGAGCCCCGCAGCGTCGCCACCACCACCATCTCCGTCCCCTGCCTTGGCGGCCGCCGTCGCACGATTCGTGGCTTCTTGGGTCGCCTCTCGAGCTCATTGAAACCACCGCCGCCCCGATGTGAGCTTGTTCCGCCTCTTCCCTCGCTCCTGTGCTCGACTTCTCTCCAGAGCCGCCATTTTGCCGACGATCAACCACGGCCGCTAACCTCGCCCATTGCCGCGAATAAAGCCATCCCCGACGGCCCAGCGGCCTCCCCTCGACGCACACGGGCCTGGGCTTCCTCCTGGTGCCCTCGCCGCCATCCCCGTGGCCTGCCGTGCGGGCTCCACCGCGACTTGAGGTCGCCGGCGACTAATCGCCGGCAGTGCTGACATGGCAAGTCATTAGCCACTAATGACGCCCTAACTAACCCCTAGAGCCACTGCCATGTGGGCCCCTGTACCTGTTTAGGTTAGTTTTATTTTCTGTTTAGATTAATTCATAAACAGTGGGACCCACCCGTCAGCACTGACTCACGGCGTGGTACATTGACTGACCCCACTGTCGGTGACCCAGACAAAGATTGCGGATCGACCAGTGGACCCCATCGGTCAGGTTTGACTCTGGTCACCGTAGTTGACCTGCCGACGTTACAAGGACGCGATGTCGACGCAATTAATAATTTTCTCGATTTAAAATAATTCAGGAAATTCCAGAAAATGCCCAAAACTTCTAAAAATCATAGAAAATCAACCGTAACTCCAAATGCAAAGATTTATATATGAAAAATGATCAGAAAAATCCAATCTATCCATCTGTACCATTTTCATGCATGTTAGAACAACTTATAGCTGCTGTTTAGGACAAATCATATAAATGGCATTTGAATAATCACATATGGAGTTGAATTTGAATCTTTGGTACAAACCAACTTCATTTAATCTGGTTGCTAGTTGCATTAGCTCAAATCACATCATATTGCCATGTCACATTCATGCATCATATTGTCTCATTGCATTGATTGTGTTCTTTCTTGTTTGCCGGTGTTTGTCCCCTCTCGATAGACGTGGTTCCGACGACGTGATCGATGACACCGATGAAGAACTATACTATCTTCAGAAGTGCCAGGCAAGCAAAACCCCCTTGTTCATTCTGATATAATCCCACTCTCTCGCTCCCCGCTTCTCTTTTTGCATTAGGACAACAATGATTCATCTGTTACTTGCTGCGGTAGTTGAACCCCTTTTCCTCTCCATGACTGTCATTGCCACGATAAATAGATGAAACCCACTAGCATGAGTAGGAGTTGTTTGAGCCCTGTTGTGCCTACTCATTCATGCTTGTTTGTCATGCCTGCCATCGCTTAGAGTTGAGTCATGTCCGATTCATCGGGGATGAATCGGAGGTGTGTGAACATGTCCTCTTGTGTGTGAGCTAAGTGTGTGAACACGATTTGGTAAAGGTAGCGGTGAGAGGCCATGTAGGAGTACATGGTGGGTTGTCTCATTGAAACCGCCCTCGTGAACCGAGCTACGTGTTTGTGTTCCATGAACAGCTACTACCACACATTGGGTTCCGGTAACTCGGCCCCTCTCGACCTATTAATCAACTTGATCTCTGTCCAGGAGTTGCAACTAGTTTCTGGTGTTTGTAGGTTGTGTTAGTAGTCTACCAAGTGGCACCTGCAGGTGGGCTTGGGATGACTAGGCACTGATGGCCGGTGTACCAAGTGGCACCCAGATGGTGGGCTTGGGAACCTGCACACATCGTTTGGGGCCGTGGCGACACCGGCCGGATCTCCTTGCGGATGGAACCGAATAGGCGATAAACCCGGACGAGAGACTTGTGTGGTTAGTCGGTCGTGGCCGACAACCTTATTGGGCTTGCTCTTGAAGGTTGTCGAGTACATGTCGTGTAAGCGGCGGTAAGTGGTGAGAGCGTGTGTGAAGAAGTACACCCCTGCAGGGTTAACATCATCTATTCGAATAGTCGTGTCCGCGGTAAAGGACTTCTGGGTTGCCTGTATAGTTCATAGGCAAGTGAAAGTGGATACTCTAAAATGCGCAAGATAAGCGTGAGTGCTATGGATGGCCTTCTCGTAGGGAGACGGGAGCGGATCCATAGTGGTGTATTGATTTGGTGAATATGTGGACTCGTGTGTGCCACCTCAAAAGAGTTACTTGCAGTCGTAGTTTAGGATAGCCACCGAGTCAAAGCTGGCTTGCTGCAGTTAAACTCCACCACCCCTTTTATTGATACCGATGCATATGTAGCTAGTTCTGATGTAAGTCTTGCTGGGTACATTTGTACTCACGTTTGCCTATTTTATGTTTTGCAGAGAGATGTCAGTCTTGTTAGTAGTTTCGTGTGGGCTTTAACGTTTAGCTTGATACCTCAGCTACGATCTTGTGCCCTCGGCAGGATCTGGTGGATAGTCAGGCTTCTAAGCCTTTTTCATTTGTAGATGTCTGTACTCAGACATGTTAAGCTTCCGCATGTGCTTTGATTTGTATGCTCTGAATGTTGGGTCATGAGTCCCATGTTTGTAATATCTCGCTCCTCGGAGCCTAATGAATTAATACTTGAGTCGTAGAGTTATGTTGTGATGCCATGTTGTATTTACACATATGGAGCATATTGTGTGTATGTTTGAAATGCTTGGTATGTGTGGGATCCGACAATCTAGTTGTTTATCCTTGGCAGCCTCTCTTATGGGGAAATGTAGTCTAGTGCTCCTTTGAGCCATAGTAGTCACTTCTGACCGGTTCACCGGAGTCCTTCTAGCCCAAAGACTACCGCTTTCAGGATGCTTGGTGGCGGCATGTGTTTCACTGCTCGTGGTCTGTCCCTTCGGGAAATGTCACGCGGTGACATCCGGAGTCCCGCCTAGCTCGCTACAGACCGGGTTACCGGAGTCCTGTTAGCCCGTGCTACAGCCCGGATTCACACGTTGTCAATCGACATGCTCGAAGTTGATTCATGTATGCCTGTCCCCATGGGTTAAGCGCGCTTTGGGTTCACGACTAGCCATGTCGGCCCGGGTTCTTCATCATATGGATGCTAGCGACACTATCATATACGTGAGCCAAAAGGCATAACGGTCCCGGGCCATGGTAAGGCGACACCCGTGGGAATACCGTGCGTGAGGCCGCAAAGTGATATGAGGTGTTACCGGCTAGATCGATGTGACTTGGGATCGGGGTCCTGAGAGCTTCGGTATCAGAGCCTGACTGCCTGTAGGATTACCAAGCCAAACTGGTCGAAGTTGAGTCTAGAAATGCTTTAGTTATATGTTGGGGAATTGATTGTGGGATGGAACGTAAGGCTCTTTTTACTCCTTATACCTTATGCCCTTCTGATCTGAGTCATCTTATTTTTCCTACGGGGTTAAGGAACTAGGCTTTCTCTTCTTTCTATTAGGATGACGTGTTACTAATCCATAGACTTATAGAATTGATAGTTTCAAATCTCAGTTCAGTTTCTACTACTTCCGTGTGTTCATAGTTGGTCTCGGAACCTTGATATTGTGCTTCTGAGTGGTTATGCCACCATTTTTGCAGGATGTCTCAAATCATTTTGAGCATTTACACCGTTATCTTGTCTCGAGTCATCCTGTGTTTCTAAAACAATCAAGCATTTGCAAAATCCCTTCCTCTCATTTTGATGTCCCTTTGGGCGGATTAACCACACTAATCGGTGAGTTGAGGTACTTTATTGCCTCGACATATATGTTGGAGCTATTATTATGACCCTAGGCGTCTTATGAAACCATCTAGTAATCTAGCCATATTTTGTGCTCCCAGTGTGATGATTCTGGCCATCATTCTCGAAAGCATCCCGTGATGCAATTTAGTTAGTAGGTATTCTACTCCTGGGTTCTTGACCCAAGATTCACTCTACTTACCTCGTGTTGATAGTGTTTCTTGTACCTTTAGGATACTAGTAACCTTTGTGATAGTCTTCTAGGTCCGTGGTATATCATTCTTCCAAATACCATGAACCATCCTTGGCAGGAGTTCCTTTGAACCAAAGATCACAATAAGAGTGCTCTTGATGAGTTCTTCGTTCTACATTGTGAATCTGCCAGTTCTACTTTCCTGCATGGGTTATCCGGAAGAAACATGTTGAACTTGATTCGACATACTAACCTATGCATCCACAACTCAGAAAGTTATATGTTCCTCGAGTTGTTCCTCCTTAGTGGTATTCTGACCCCTCGTCTATCAATTGATAGTCAAGGGTATGTGTGCGATCGTGTTTATCGATGCCTATTATCCTTGTGGTCCGTCAAGCCATTCTATTTCAGAATGAGTAGGAGAAACAAACTCCAGTACCTCATCCATATCCAGGATTGGGTCAAAGTAGTTATGTTCTGCAGATCAAATGCCAATCCAGCTTTTGTTCTGTTCTACCCTGTAGTATTACCCTCTTTATGTCAGGATTGTCATGAAATTGCACCATCTCTTATGAATTCTTGACGAAGTGATACTTCTCGCCATCATTGCTTCATTCCTCGGTTCCCTTTTATTGTAACCGGAATGCCGACAAGTGAATTGTGATGTGTGAAATCAATACTGCTATCAACCCCGTTGCTTGGTAGTTAATGGACAATAATCTCATTCTTAGTGTGTTGGTATTGAATCATCATCCTAAGATCTATTGTGCGACCTAGTCCATTTTCCCTGGTGCACTCCTCAATCTATGAGATAGGATTGTGTCAATCCATCACTCTCTTGATCACATTGTCTTGCCCTGAAAAGCAAGAATGCTCCTGAGCTTAATAACATATCGGTGGTTCGTGATATTCTGAATATCTTCTCGGAAGTATCACCAGGTTGCCCCCTAACCGTTATGTTGAGCTCGTGATCAAGATGGTTTCTTGCAAACCACCCTTTCTCCAAGAATCTGTGTTGGATACCCCTAGGCTAGTTGGTTGAGCTAAACAACAACTTGGAGAGTTGGAAGATAAAAGCTTGTCTAACTTAGTTCATTTCCAAAGGGATATCTTGTGTTTGTGTGTTTGTTGTAGAAAGATGATTTCTTCATCGATTGATCCTCGTGATCGTTTGTTGAATCTATCGTCTTGTCCAAACCTTGATTTGAGTGTGGGCTATCGTCAAATGAAGCTAGAACCAACGATATTCATAATGTTGTTTTACCCGTGGTTGATTCCTCGAGCATACACCATTACATCTTTTGGTCTGACCAATACTATCACATTGTTCACATAATGGTGGAAGTCCAGTGATATGGAAATTTCGATGAGTTGCTGTTGAGCCCATCAAAGATTCTTGTCTCCTCCATGATTCATGTTGAACATTGAGCTAGTGTTGGAAATTTTTGAAAACATTTCTTCATGTTTCGTTCATGAAGCATATGTTCGGATGAAAGAAGTGACTACCTCTGATTCACTTGTATTTGGTGAAAGTTGCCGCCGTGAATTCGAGAAAGTTTGTTTTGCCTCCTTTGGAATCATCCCAAATCAGTCATGCATACGTGCGAAGTATTCTGTGGTTTGGAGACTTGCAACCTTCATTCTATATGTGTCCCTAGCACACCAAGCCACTGATTGATTTGTTCAAGGATAAGAAGTTCAAATGCTATTCCCGAAGGGCCCAGAAGGACATGCACAAGACTTCGTTATTTCAATGATGGTTCCCCACCTGAACTCGGTAGTGTTTTATTATAAGACTACTATGTTGTCAGGCTTGTCTTGGACAGCGTGTTCACAGGTTTGTAGCAGAACCAGCTCATGTTTTGGAGCTTGCTATCGTAGTTCATTTCCCGAGAATCTCGCAACATCATCTCGTCGGTCTGCGTTGCAACCCTTCCTTTTCAGACATGCCATCAGAAATATCCTGTTACCAACCAGATCTGAATCTCTAGCAGATATGATGTTTGGGACATTCCCAAGAATTATAATATTGGTCTTTTGAACCGTTAAGTGGATGTCATGGCCAACACACTTATTCGGGAGATCTCTTATTGTAGTATCTTGAGTCAGCAATCTGGCCATTCTTCCATGAGGAGTAGGTATGACTTAGTCCATAAGTTGTTCCTTATGGGTTCTTTGAGCTCCCGAAGTCAGACCTTTACTTGATGTTCCGAGATCCGAATGGTATTGGGTTAAGCTGGTACATCAAGGAGAACATTAGAAGCGGAGTGCTAAATGTCTCTCAGTCGACCATCCAGATTTCGTTTCCTTGGCATCGCTAAGGTGAAATCCAAGAAAGCGTTGTCTTCCTATGCATCTGCATTCTCCGTCATTGTTCATCATGGTAGCATGATGTGTTGCCAGGATCCTTGGCACGGATGTTGGTAAGACCCTGATGATTATGGAAATGCTCAAGTTCTTGAAAGCACGCTCAGTTACTAGGTTTTTTCCTCGGCGTCAATTGGAATGTGCCTTACGTTTGCCGAGTTGTCTTATAACTCTAGTTTCCTTTCCAAACTGAGTATGCCATTCTTTCGAATTCCTTCAAACGATCAATTGTGAATTGACTCAAGCTGGAATGAAGAATTGCAATGATCTATGCATCAAAAGTAATTCTTTTTGCCACTTAAGGGAATAATTCTACGAGTCACCTTCCCTAAGATGTCTCGTTATGGTATCATGACAACTCAACTCCTCGCTACGTTGACAACCATTCACCACCTTCCTAAGTGTGGAATTGTTGCCTACCTAGTGAATCTTCGTCATCTGTTTCACTCCATCCCCCTGGATGTATGTTTTGTGACTCAGCTCAAGAGATGTTTCAATGTCTCATTCTGTGAGTTGGTCGTGAGTTGCTCGATCTTCGTGAAGACCGATCCCGGTAGAGTTTCCCTTCCCCTTCTCTCATCATGTTGGGTGAAGTTCCCGAAGACAAAGACGTCAAGATCAATATGCTGCAATGTATCAATACCAACGATGAGGGCAGTTGGATCATGAAGATCGTGTTAGCTTGTGTCCCCTCTGTCTTCTTACTTCACTTCTTGAATCTCGGGACGAGATTCTCGTTTAGTGGGGGTGAGTTGTCACAGCCCTAGAATTTGGTTGCAGATAGTGGCATTGCATCCATGCATCATGTTTAAATTCAAGAAACTTGAATTGAGGAAATTTGAAAGCCTCAAATTTTTAATTATAAGAAGGGAATATAAACGTGGATTATGCATACAATGTTTACAATATTATCTTATATGATGATTAATATTCTTGGCAAGGGTTTTGGTCCAAACCAAAAATATGGAACATTTTTGAGAAATTATTTTGGCCATTTGGATTTAAATCAATAAATATTTGAGTTGGATTTAATTCTTCTATAAAAGAATTGCAAATCCAACAATTCTGAAAAAACCTATGAGTGGCTTTGAATATATTGCATCAAGCCACATAAATACTTTCAGCAACTACTAAATGATTTGGGTTGTGAATCAAATCAAAACAAAACAAAATAAATAGAAATCTGAAACAGTTTGAAAGAGAGAGATGGATTACCTGGCGCTTACCTACAGCCCAGAGGCCCACTGTTGTGCGGCCCAGCCCACCAGGGGCATACCTGTCTTCAACCTCTGCCTACTGGCAGATGCAAGCCGAGCACGCCACCTGCTGGCGTCAAGACGGAGGCTACTGCCTGGCCTCCCACGGCAGGGTGCGGCCCACGACACCCTGGGACCCCCTCTGCTTCTCCCTCGCTCTCTGGACCTCTCTTCCCCTCGCTCCTCTGCTTTCTTCCCCTAGCGGTCACCACCGCGGCCACTGAGCCCCCCCTTGCCTATCCAGCTTGTCGCCGAGGTCCGCCATGCCCCGAAGCCCCTCTGCGACGAAGATGAAGACCCCTGGAGCCCCGCAGCGTCGCCACCACCACCATCTCCATCCCCTGCCTTGGCGGCCGCCGTCGCACGATTCGCCGCTTGCCGGTCGTTCCCGAGCCCGCTGAAACCACCGCCGGCCCCGCTGTGAGCTTGTCTGCCTCTTCCCCTCATTCATGTGCTCAGCTTCTCTCCGTAGCCGCCATTTTGACGACGACCGAACTACGGCCGCCGCTAACCTCGCCGCCGCTGTCGCAACAGGCCATCCCCGACGGCCCAGCGGCCTCCCCTAGACGCCAAGACGGGCACAGGCTTCCTCCTGGTGCCCTCGCCCGCCATCCCCGTGGCCTGCCGTGTGGGCTCCGCCGCGACTTGAGGTCGCCGGCGACTAATCATCGGCAGTGCTGACATGGCAAGTCATTAGCCACTAATGACGCCCTAACTAACCCCTAGAGCCACTGCCATGTGGGCCCCACATACTGTTTAGGTTAGTTTTATTTTTCGCTTAGATTAATTCATAAACAATGGGACCCACCCGTGAGCACCGACTTGGCCGACGTGGTTGTTGACTGACCCCACTGTCGGTGACCTGCACAACACTCTGTGGTGACGGTGGACCCCATCGGTCAGTTTGACTCGTCACCTTGATTGACTTCTTGACGTCCACGGTGATGCGGTGCTGACGCAGTTAATAATTTTCTGGATTTAAAATAATTCAGGAAATTCCAGAAAATGCCCAAAACTTCTAAAAATCATAGAAAATCAACCGTAACTCAAAATGCAAAGATTTATATATGAAAAATGATCAGAAAATCCAATCTATCCATCTGTACCATTTTCATGCATGTTAGAACAACTTATAGCTGCTGTTTATGACAAATCATATAAATGGCATTTGAATAATCACATATGGAGTTGAATTTGATTCTTTGGTACAAACCAACTTCATTTAATCTGGTTGCTAGTTGCATTAGCTCAAATCACATCATATTGCCATGTCACATTCATGCATCATATTGTCGCATTGCATTGATTGTGTTCTTCCTTGTTTGCCGGTGTTTGTCCCTTCTCGATAGACGTGGTTCCGACGACGTGATCGATGACACTGATGAAGAACTATACTATCTTCAGAAGTGCCAGGCAAGCAAAACCCCCTTGTTCATTCTGATATAATCCCACTCTCTCGCTCCTGCTCTCTTTTACTGCATTAGGACAACAACGATTCATCTGATACTTGCTGCCGTAGTTGAACCCCTTTTTCCTCTGCATGACCTGTCATTGCCACAGTAAATAGATGAAACCCACTAGCATGAGTTGGAGTTGTTTGAGCCCTGTTGTGCCTACTCATTCATGCTTGTTTGTCATGCCCGCTATCGCTTAGAGTTGAGTCATGTCTCGATTCATCGGGATGAATCGAGGTGTGTGAACATGTCCTCTTGTGTGAGCTAAGTGTGTGAACACGATTTGGTAAAGGTAGCGGTGAGAGGCCATGTAGGAGTACATGGTGGGTTGTCTCATTGAAACCGTCCTCGAGGCCCAGGCTACGTGTTTGTGATCCATGAACAGTTACTACCACACATTGGGTTCCGTGAACTCGGCCCCTCTCGACTTATTAATCAACTTGATCTCTGTCCGAGAGTTGCAACTAGTTTCTGGTGTTTGTAGGTTGTGTTAGTAGTCTACCAAGTGGCACCCGATGCAGGTGGGCTTGGGACAGACTAAACATGATGGCCGGTGTACCAAGTGGCACCGGATGGTGGGCTTGGGAACCTGCACACATCGTTTGGGGCCGTGGAGCGACACCCGGCGGATCTCCTTGCGGATGGAACCCGAATAGGCGATAAACACAGACGAGAGACTTGTGTGGTTAGTCGGGTTGTGGCCGACACACTCATTGGGCTTCCGCTTGAAGGTTGCCGAGTACATGTCGTGTAAACGGCGATAAGTGGTGAGCGTGTGTGAAGAAGTACACCCTGCTGTGGTTAACATCATCTATTCGAATAGTCGTGTCCATGGTAAAGGACTTACGGGTTGCCTGCAGTTCATAGACAAGTGAAAGTGGATACTCTAAAATGCGCAAGATAAGCGTGAGTGCTATGGATGGCCTTCTTGTAGGGAGACGGGAGCGGATCCATAGTGGTGTATCTTGATTTGGTGAATATGTGGACTCGTGTATGCCACCTCAAAAGAGTTACTTGCAAATGTAGTTTAGGATAGCCACCGAGTCAAAGCTGGCTTGTCTGTAGTTAAACTTCACCACCCCTTTATTGATACCGATGCATATGTAGCTAGTTACGATGTAAGTCTTCTTTGGGTACATTTGCACTCACGTTTGCCTATTTTATGTTTTGCAGAGAGATGTCAGTCTTGCTAGTAGTTTCGTGTGGACTTCGACGTTTAGCTTCATACCTCAGATACGATCTTGTGCCCTCGGCAGGATCTGGTGGATAGTCAGGCTTCTAAGCCTTTTTCATTTATAGATGTCTGTACTCAGACATGTTAAGGTTCCGCATGTTCTTTGATTTGTATGCTCTGAATGTTGGGTCATGAGTCCCGTGTTTGTAATATCTTGCTCCTCGGAGCCTAATGAATTAATACTTGAGTCGTAGAGTTATGTTGTGATGCCATGTTGTATTTACACATATGGAGCATATTGTGTGTATGTTTGAAATGCCTGGTATGCGTGGGATCCGACAATCTAGTTGTTTATCCTTGGCAGCCTCTCTTATGGGGAAATGTAGTATAGTGCTTCGTTGAGCCATAGTAGTCACTTCTGACCCGGTTCACCGGAGTCCTTCTAGCCCAAAGACTACCGCTTTCGGGACGTTTGGTGGCCGGCATGTGTTTCACTTCGTTCGTGGTTCCGTCCCTTCGGGAAATGTCACGCGTGACATCCGGAGTCCTGCCTTAGCCTGCTACAGCCCGGTTACCGGAGTCCTCATTAGCCAGTGCTACAAAGACGGATTCACACGTTGTTGACCGACATGCTCGAAGTTGATTCATGTATGCTGTCCCCATGGGTTAGCGCCGCTTTGGGTTCACGACTAGCCATGTCGGCCCGGGTTCTCTGTCATATGGATGCTAGCGACACTATCATATACGTGAGCCAAAAGGCATAAACGGTCCTCGCCATGGTAAGGCGACACCCGTGGGAATACCGTGCGTGAGGCCGCAAAGTGATATGAGGTGTTACCGCTAGATCAATGTAACTTGGGATCGCGGTCCCGATGACTTTGCTATCGAGCTGACTGCCTGTAGGATTACCAAGCCAAACTGGTCCGAGTTGAGTCTAGAAATGCTTTAGTTATATGTAGGGGAATTGATTGTGGGATGGAACGTAAGGCTCTTTTTACTCCTTATACCTTATGCCCTTCTGATCTGAGTCATCTTATTTTTCCTACGGGGTTAAGGAACTAGGCTTTCTCTTCTTTCTATTAGGATGACGTGTTACTAATCCATAGACTTATAGAATTGATAGTTTCAAATCTCAGTTCAGTTTCTACCACTTCCATGCGTTCATAGTTGGTCTCGGAACCTTGATATTGTGCTTCTGAGTGGTTATGCCACCATTTTGCAGGATGTCTCAAATCATTTTGAGCATTTACAGCCGTTATGTTGTCCGAGTCATCCCAGGTTTCTAAAACAATCTAAAGCATTTGCAAGATCCCTTCCTCTCATTTTGATGTCCCTTTGGGCCAGATTAACCACACTAATCGGTGAGTTGAGGTACTTTGTTGCCTCGACATATATGTTGGAGCTATTATTATGACCCTAGGCGTCTTATGAAACCATCTAGTAATCTAGCCATATTTTGTGCTCCCAGTGGGATGATTCTGGCCATCATTCTCGAAAGCATCCCGTGATGCAATTTAGTTAGTAGGTATTCTACTCCTGGGTTCTTGACCCAAGATTCACTCTACTTACCTCGTGTTGATTGTGTTGCTCGTACCTTTAGGATACTAGTAACCTTTGTGATAGTCTTCGAGGTCCGTGGTATATCATTCTTCCAAATACCATGAACCATCCTTGGCAGGAGTTCCTTTGAACCAAAGATCACAATAAGAGTGCTCTTGATGAGTTCTTCGTTCTACATTGTGAATCTGCCAGTTCTACTTTCCTGCATGGGTTATCCGGAAGAAACATGTTGAACTTGATTCGACATACTAACCTATGCATCCACAACTCAGAAAGTTATATGTTCCTCGAGTTGTTCCTCCTTAGTTGTATTTTGACCCCTCGTCTATCAATTGATAGTCAAGGGTATGTGTGCGATCGTGTTTATCGATGCCTATTATCATTGTGGTCCGTCAAGCCATTCTATTTCAGAATGACTAGGAGAAACAAACTCCAGTACTTCATCCATATCCAGGATTGGGTCAAAGTAGTTATGTTCTGCAGATCAAATGCCAATCCAGCTTTTGTTCTGTTCTACCCTGTAGTATTACCCTCTTTATGTCGGGATTGTCATGAGCATTGCACCATCTCTTAGGAATTCTTGATGCAGTGATACTTCTCGCCATCATTGCTTCATTCCTCGGTTCCGTGTTATTGTAACCTAATGCCGACAAGTGAATTGTGATGTGTGAAATCAATCTTGCTATCAACCCCGTTGCTTGGTAGTTAATGGACAATAATCTCATTCTTAGCATGTTGGTATTGAATCATCATCCTAAGATCTATTGTGCGACCTAGTCCATTTTCCCTGGTGCACTCCTCAATCTATGAGATAGGATTGTGTCAATCCATCACTCTCTTGATCACATTGTCTTGCCACGAAAAGCAAGAATGCTCTGAAGCTTAATAACATATCGGTGGTTCGTGATATTCTGAATATCTTCTCGGAAGTATCACCAGGTTGCCCCCTGACCGTTATGTTGAGCTCGTGATCAAGATGGTTTCTTGCAAACTACCCTTTCTCTAAGAATCTGTGTTGGATACCCCTAGGCTAGTTGGTTGAGCTAAACAACAACTTGGAGAGTTGGAAGATAAAAGCTTGTCTAACTTAGTTCATTTCCAAAGGGATATCTTGTGTTTGAGTGTTTGTTGTAGAAAGATGATTTCTTCATCGATTGATCCTCGTGATCGGTTATTGAATCTATCGTCTTGTCCAAACCTTGATTTGAGTGTGGACTATCGTCAAATCAAGCTAGAACCAACGATATTCATAATGTTGTCTTACCCGTGGTTGATTCCTCGAGCATACACCATTACATCTTTTGGTCTGACCAATACTATCACATTGATCACATAATGGTGGAAGTCGAGTGATATGGAAATTTCGATGAGTTGTTGTTGAGCCCATCAGCGGCATCTTGTCTCCTGCATGATTCATGTTGAACATTGAGCTAGTGTTGGAAATTTTTGAAAACATTTCTTCGTGTTTCGTTCATGAAGCATATGTTCGGATGAAAGAAGTGACTACCTCTGATTCACACGCTGTTGACCGACATGTTCGAAGTTGATTCATGTATGCATGTCCCCATGGGTTAGCGCCGCTTTGGGTTCACGACTAGCCATGTCGGCCCGGGTTCTCTGTCATATGGATGCTAGCGACACTATCATATACGTGAGCCAAAAGGCGCAAACGGTCCCGGGCCATGGTAAGGCGACACCCGTGGGAATACCGTGCGTGAGGCCGCAAAGTGATATGAGGTGTTATCGGCTAGATCGATGTGACTTGGAATCGGGGTCCTGACAGGCCCTTCGTAGAGGGAAGTATGGATTTGTAGAGGTGCCAGAGCTCAAAGCGAAAAAGATAGAGATAAAACATTTTGGGAGGGATGCTTTTCTTGTCAACGAAAACAACCGAGTAGTTCCCAATACTTTCCATGCTAGATATATAATAGGCGGTTCCCAAACAAAAAATAAAGTTTATTCCTTTTTCACCCATACTTTCACTCTCCATGGCTAGCCATATCCACGGGTGCCTTCTATACCAACTCTTTCCAAGGAATTTATTATTTGACAACATAAAGTAAATTCATTTTTCATTTCGGGACTGGGCATCCCTAATACCTTTGTCGTACTCTCGTGCAATGACAAGTGAATAAACACTCATCTTGAGAATAACACATCTAGCATGGAAATATATTAGCCACCCCCTACCGTTTCACGAGCGATACGAGCACACAAAAGAGAAATTTATTTTGAAAATTAGAGATGGCACATACAAATTTGCTTAGAACGGCAAAAGAATACCGTATATAGGTAGGTATGGTGGACTCATATGGCAAAACTGGTTTAAAGGATTTTGGATGCACAAGTAGTGATCATACTTAGTGCAAATGAAGGCTAGCAAAAAGATTGAGAAGCATCCAACCAAGAAACGAAAAATCTCATAAGCGAGCATTAAGCATAACTAACACCGAATAATGCACCACGAGTAGTATGCAATTTCATTGCATAACTATTGACTTTCGTGCTTGCATAGGGAATCACAAACCTTAACACCAATATTCTTACTAAAGCATAATTACTCACCAACATGACTCACATATCACATCATCATATCTCAAAACTATTACAAAGAATCAAGTTTATTTTGTCCAATGTTCTTCATGAAAGTTTTTATTATATCCTCCTTGGATATCTATCTGGGACTAGTTTCATATGTTGCTTTTAATAAGCTCAAACAAATATAAGTGATGATCATGAGCATCATATTTCTTTTTCTGAAAATAATTTAAATGAAGCAAGAGAGAATTTCTTAAAAAAAATTACTAACTCTCAAATAAATCTAAGTGAAGCATGAGAGCATTTCTTCAAAAATAATAAAGCACATCGTGCTCAAAAAGATATAAGTGAAGCACTAGAGCAATCCATAGCTCATAAAGATTTAAGTGAAGCATAGAGAGCAATTCTAACAAGTCATAGCATAATTTTGGCTCTCTCAAATAGGTATGTCCAGTAAGGATTCATGACTTAAAACAAAAGGCAAAACAAGCAAAGACTCATATCATACAAGACGCTCCAAGCAGAACTCATAATATGTGACGAATAAAAATATAGCTCCAAGTAAAATACTGATGGTCGTTAGAAGAAAGAGGGGATGCCACTCGGGCATCCCCAAGCTTAGTTGCTTGCTTCTCTTTGGATAATAGCTTGGGATGCCATGGGCATCCCCAAGCTTAGACTCTTATTACTCCTTGTTCCTTCATCCATCGTAATATCACCAAAAACTTGAAAACTTCAATCACACAAAACGCAACAAAACCTTCGTGAGATCCATTAGTATAAGAAAGCAAATAACTACTATAAGTACTGTTACAAACCCATTCATATTTTATTCTTGCATTATATCTACTGCATTCCAACTTTTCTATGGCAAAAACTCTTCAAAGAAAACCATAGAATCATCAAAACAAGCACACAACGCAAGGAAAACAGAATCTGTCAAAAACAAAACAGTCTGTAGCAATCTGGATATTTCTAATACTTGTGTAACTCCAAAAATTCTGAAAAATTAGGACCACGTGGCAATTTGTATATGAATCTTGCGCAAGAAGAATTGGTATTTTATCACGCTTCTGTTAAAAATGAGAATTATTTTCATGAGCGTAAAAGTTTCTGTTTTTCAGCAAGATCAAATCAACTATCACCCAACATGATCCCAAAGGCGGCACAAACACTAATTAAAACACAAAAAACACAATCGCAACAGTAGCATAATTGTGCAAACACTCACAGAAAAGCAAAAGAAAAAAAATAAATTTTATATTGGGTTGCCTCCCAAAAAGCGCTATCGTTTTACGCCCCTAGCTAGGCATAAAGCAAGGATCTAAGTATTGCCATCCTTAGTTTTGGCAACTTTTGTAAGAGCTTTCTAAAACCCGGGAGACTCTTTGCGCTTCCCTAAATTCTTAGAAAAATAAACCATCTTTAGATAAAATATCTAATCGCTTATTACAAAGAGTAACCAAGGTATTCATGCGATTGGTGCTACCATTAAGTTGTTTGAGGGGTTCGTTATATTTTTGCAATTCAACCATATGTTTGTGCAAATCACCAAGTTTTTCAAACATTTTAACTCCCTCTGGGGTGAAAGAAAACCCCTTCTTTTGAGGTGGAACCCCCAGAATTCCTTCTAAAATTTCATAGGCAGCATTAGCATCAAGCTCAATAAAATTCCCTTTAGCGGCAAAATCTAAGAGCTGTCTACGATGCAAAGCCAATCCTATGTAAAAATTACAAAGCAAAATCTTTGCGTCTCCCTTTAGGTTGCGAACACGATAGGATTCCATTAGCCTATACCAAGCATCTTTCAAATTTTCTCCTTGTCGTTGCTTGAAGTATAAAACTTCAAAATTTGGTGACAAAGGAGGAGTAGTCACGCTAGCCATTATGACTAGAAAGCAAGAATATGGATAGATCCGGTAGGAAAATGGCGAACGAAAAAGAGGGCGAATAAAATGGTAAATTTTTGTGAGGTGGGGGGAGGAAAACGAGAGGCAAATGTCAAATAATGTAAATTGCAAGGAGACGAGATCTGTGATTAGGAACCTGGTAGATGTTGATGATGTCTCCCCGGCAACGGCGCCAGAAATTCATTTTGATGTTTGCTTGAACTACGTTGGTATTTCCCCAAAGAGGAAGGGATGATGCAGCGCAACAACGGTAGGTATTTCCCTCAGTGATGAGACCAAGGTTATCGAACTAGTAGGAGAACCAGGCAACACCACGTAAACAGCTGCTGCACACAAAGAACAAATACTTGCAACCCGGCGTAAGAGAGGGATTGTCAATCCCTCACGGGTAAAAAGATAGATAAAATTGTAGTAGATTGGATAAATAGATCTCGCGGGAATGCGAGATAAAATAAATAACAATAAATTGCAGCAAGGTATTTTTGTATTGTTTGTTTAATAGATCTGAAAATAAAATCAATTAAAAATAGATCGCGAAGGCAAATATAATAAAGAAGAGACCCGGGGGCCGTAGATTTCACTAGTGGCTTCTCTCAAGAAAAATAGCAAACGGTGGGTAAACGAATTACTATTGGGCAATTGATAGAACTTCAAATAATCATGACGATATCCAGGCAATGATCATTATATAGGCATCACGTCCAAGATTAGTAGACCGACTCACTTTGCATCTACTACTATTACTCCACACATCGACCGCTATCCAGCATGCGTCTAGTGTATTAAGTTCATGAAAAAACGGAGTAATGCAATAAGAACGATGACATGATGTAGACAAGATCTATTTATGTAGAAATAGACCCCGTCTTGTTATCCTTAATAGCAACGATACATACGTGTCGGTTCCCCTTCCACCGGGATCAAGCACCGTAAGATCGAACCCATCACAAAGCACCTCTTCCCATTGCAAGATAAATAGATCAAGTTGGCCAAACAAATCCCAAATATCGGAGAAGAAATACGAGGCTATAAGCAATCATGCATATAAGAGATCAAAGAAGACTCAAATAACTTTCATTGATAAAAACATAGATCTGATCATACACTCATCCCAACAAATACACCACAAAAAGAGTTACATCATATGGATCTTCAAGAGACCATTGTATTCAGAATCAAAAGAGAGAGAGGAAGCCATCGAGCTACTAACTACGGACCCGTAGGTCTACAATGTACTACTCATGCATCATCGGAGAGGCACCAATGAGGATGAGAACCCCTCCGTGACGGTGTCTAGATTGGATCTGGTGGTTCTGGAACTTGCGGCGACTGGAATTGATTTTCGTCGACTTCCCTAGGGTTTCTGGAATATTGGGGTATTTTAGAGCAAAGAGGCGGTGCGGGAGGCCACCGAGGTGGGCACAACCCACCTGGGCGCGCCTGGGGTCCAGGCGCACCCTGGTGGGTTGTGTCCACCTTGAGGCACCCCCCAGGTGCTTCTCCGGCCATTGGGTGTCCTCTTGTCCATAAAAATTCCACAAAAAGTTCCGTTGCATTTGGACTCCGTTTGATATTGATTTCTCGCGACGTAAAAAAACAAGCAGAAAACAGCAACTGGCACTGAGCACTATGTCAATAGGTTAGTACCAAAAAGTGATATAAAATGATTATAAAAAGAATGATAATATAACAACATGGAACAAAAAAAATTATAGATACGTTGTAGACGTATCAACACCTCATGTGCATAGGAAGTGAGAACAGAGTAGCACACACACCTCCCACGCCAGCCGGCCAAAAAACAGAGGAGAGGGCGGGCGGCACGGGGATATATATATAGGCATCTTTCTAGTCCCGGTTGGTGTCTAGAACCGGGACTGAAGACTAACACTTAGTCCCGGTTCCAGACACCAACTAGGACTAAAGGGGTTGCGCCAGGAGCGAGGCCCCTTAGTCCCGGTTGGTGTCTGGAACAGTGACTAAAGGCCCCGGCCGAATCGGGACTAATGCCTGCAGAGGCTTGGTCGGCGTCCTGGCCGCTTGAACTGGGACTGATGCTCGCATTAGTCCCGGTTCATAACACGACCGAGACTGTTGCTCCCTGTTTTCTATTAGTGACTAGCCGCCGGAGAGTCCCACCCCGCCACCACAACTGGAGCGACAAACCGTAGCGAGCTACAAAAATGCTTATACAAAACATTTTTATGCAGTGCACTGCAACACGCGTCTAAAGAACTCCAAACACTATTGAAATATAAGAACTCTATAGCCACAGACTCGCATGCGAATTACGTGAGCACGAATTGAACTACAATGACACTCATTAAAAGCAAAACTAAAATTAAAAAATAGGTGCAACGAACTGCACATCTTGCTCATACCGAACTGCATCATTCCTGATGCCGACGCAGAGGTTTGTGACCACGCCGGGGCCTGGATCTTGAATGACGACGAGGAGGGAGCCATCGCGTGAGGCTGGAGGTGGTGGATTTCGCCATCTCGGGGTAGTTGTTGGACGCGACGGGAGCCCCTTCTGTCCAAGCCGGGGCTGCTCGAAAAACACAAGAAAAAGATTGCATCAGTTGTTTGAGGGAGATCCACGCTGGTAGTCGCCCGCGAGGAAGATGGGTGGGGGTGGCGCGCTCGGATCCGCATTGGAGTGCGACGTAGGTGGCCTCGGTGAATGGATCTGGCGCGAGATGAGGCAAGGCACGGTGGGATCGCTCGAGTCCAGCGCCCCCGAGGCATGGCACGTCGACCCCATAAGGTGGGGATGGGTTGGTCGGGGCGGGGGAATCATTGGTGTGGCGGCATGGGACGCGAGATGTGGTCGTGGGTGTGGCGCGCCGCTACGGGAGGGAGGTTGAGGAGGAGGTGGTGGGGTGTGGCGTGGTGGTGGTAGGGGCCGACCCGTGGTGGCCGTCCAGATCCCTGTAGGTTGTGGCAGGCAGCAGGGCTGGGGACGTCTGGTGGTGGGGACGAGCGGCATGGCTTGCCAGAGGCGCGGGGCGGGGCGGGGCGAGGGAGGTAGCCTGCAGGATTCCAGAGAAAAACTATGACCGGGGAAGGTGTGGGTGGGGTGGGGTGTTTGGGTTGGGGTGGGGATGGAAAAGGTATGTTGGCCGGGTGTGTTTTTTAGTTTTTTCAGTTTTTGCGATTGAATTGGGGTTACGTTGAGTGTTGTTAGAATAGGGAAAACTTTGTTTTTGCCACTCTAGCTTTTGCCAACTTTGCTTATGCCACTCTAGAATTTCATCTCTTACTTTTGCCACTCCTAGCTTTCGATAATATATCACAAATGCCATTTTGTCACACATCCGTTAGTTGACTGTTTATTCTATCTAGTTGACCAGGAGAAGAGCTGTCAGTATTTGTAAAAATGACACAGGTTGCCCCATCGACTTGTGGGGCCACTTTGTAAGTGACACAAACAGAGAATATACACACACGGGTCCAACCACACCACACACACACCCGTTCCCTAAAAAAAGAATGACCTAGGCCGCATCGACACCACACACGGGCCGCATCCACCAATCGCGCCCTCATCCATGCCGCGGCGTCCTTCTGCCCACCACCGCCGCCGCCGCCACACTTCGCCGCCCGCCGCCGCCGCATCCACGTCACCTTCGGCCTCCCGTCCTCCGGCCTCGCTGATGGATCGCGACTCTCAGGTCCCCCCACCACGACGCCCTGCTCTGACCTCGCCGATCCATGGCGCACCTCCGCCCTCCCCTCTGCGGTTCCCATCTCCGGCCTCCCTCACCGACGCGGTTGGGCTTGGTTCCTCTGCTCCAGCCTCCCTCCCCGACATGGTCCGCAGCAGCGGGTTTGGTTCCTCTGCTCCGGCCTCCCTCCCCGACGCGGTCCGCACTAGCGACGACCCATCCTCTACACCTTCCTCCCTCCTTGACGCTGTCCACACCAGCGACCCCCCTTCCTCTGCCTTCAACAGCTCACACATGATGGAGGGAGCCGCGCCGTCGGCCATGGAGGCAGGGGCGGCACAGAAGACCTCGAACCTGCTGGTTCCTCTTCCTGATGGGCAAGTTTTCAACTCCTCACATTGATGTGTAGCATCTGATCTGCTAGAAATAACCATCTTTTTATGCTAGAAATAGAATTCCTTGTATGCTCATGCTGGTTCTTTTGTGTTCTGTTCATGGGGCATATTGGCTGGTGGTTTGTGAGATGCCATTGCTAGTTTGTTGGGATTGCAAGTCTGGTTGTCTGTTTGTGAGCCGTGTCGTCGGATGTCTAATTTGAATGCATCAGTGAACACACACGTAATGCATCCAATAATTTCTTCACTATACACATGTTTGTGAGATGGTACTGCTTGTTTGTTTTTATTCTGGTCCGCAAATGCTGATTGCATAGTGTTCTTCATGTCTTTAAATAACCTATGTTCTGGCAGCATTTAAGTAAATCACTAGATCAGTAGATCATTTAAGTAAATCACCTATGTTCACATAACCAAAGCACTAGATCAGCAGTAATGTTCCTCACTTCATTTACATTCTTCTTATACAATAAATCAATGCCCTTGTGAATTGTTGCTTTTCAATGTGCTTGCATTCACTGATGTCAAATTTCTGTCAATGTAGGTCAAACATGCCACCTTATAAGTTGATTGTGACATATGGGGCACGTTCTTACAAGAATTACAAGGGCGAGCAGTGCACTGTCTCTTCTTGGAGCTGGGACATTCATGTAGAGAGGCTGACTAGTTACAATCAACTTGTGGGGCTCATGCCGAGTAAATATCCATGGGGAAATGATGAGGGTGTTGTGTTCTCAAAGTGGAATACTTGCAACCAATATTTTGCGCTAATTCGCAATGATGAAGATGTGGTGAGCATGTATGATGAGAATCAGGAAGAAAAGGTTATTAAGATACTTGTCCAGTTTTGCAAGAATGGTGAGGAGGATGAGCTTGCTATTAGTTTGGTTCAACCAATCCAACCTCCAAAGAAAGGACATACCCAAGGTCATACTGGAAGAGTTAACTCAAAATTCTCAGTAAGAGTATGAGATACCCGAGGAGAACTTGGCAGGGCAACAAAGATCTGAAGAGGGCTATCAAGGAGAGGACCATGTAGGAATAGATGAGGAGGAGCAGTACCTTGATGGCGGTGAGCAGGAAAATGGAGGCGAGCAAGCCAAATATGCTGACCATAAGGCAACCGAGGATGTTCCCCAAGATGTTGATGAAGATAGTGGTGAGCAGGAAGATAGTGATGATGAGGAAGCTGGTAGTGATGAAGGGGTTGTTAGTGATGAGGATAGTGATGGGGGCATAGTGCATGATATTCCAGCAATAAGTTATGACAAGGATAATCCACCTATGACAAAAGGGGCTGTTAGTGATGAGGATAGTGATGGGGGCATAGTGCATGATATTCCAGCAATAAGTTATGATAAGGATAATCCACCTATGCAAAAAATGTGCCCACCATGACCGATAAGAAACAATGGCCAGTGGTCGATGTTGGGTTCAAATTGCACCCTCCTGTACTGAAAAAGGCTGCTGGTAGACCTAGGACACAAAGGATAAAGTCAGCCTTTGAGAGCATATCAAAGAGAAGACACAAGTGCCCAGAATGCAAAGAACTTGGGCATTTGTTGAAGACATGTCCAAAACATCATCCCGAACACAAGACAAGAAACAGGTACTTTCTAGCAAAGAATTGTACATTCGAAATTTAAATGCAACGAAATGTATACTCTAACTAAATTTCTCTATCTCAAATCTGCTAGCAAAAGAAAAAATGTTGAGCCAGTAGACATCAAAGACACAGAAGCTATTGCCATAGATGCTGAGACTATGGGCACTACAAGGTTAATATTCTTTGTTTTGCTTCCAACAATCCATAATGGTCTAATTTTGTCTATTATAAATATGCATTTTGCCTACTCTGGTGCGTCTAATTTTGTTTCAAACAAGCCAATGCATAGAAGTCTATTTTTGCCTATTTAATTATGCATCTCAACACTTATTTGCATTCATTCTCAGTGCTGAAAATGGTTCTACAAACAAGAGAAGAGGTGGTAAAAGGGCAAAGTCTAGCCCAATTCTTGAAGCATCTAAGAAGACTTCTGCTACCCATGATAGCCCAGCAAAGAACACAAGAAGCAAATGTCCTCCGTCGAAGAACACAAGAAGCAAAAAATGTCCTTCGACGAAGAGCACGAGCAAAAAGAAGCTGTGAACCTTGCTGTTTAGGATGATGCGCAACTACATTTATTTTGTGGAGCACTATGCATATGTGAACCTTGCTGTTTAGCTAATGATGTTGCTAGACTTGGCTGTACTATGTCTCAACTTGTGCAGAGCTGCTTTTGGGGTGGTCCATATGCATGCGAACCAGCTGTTTAGATTAGATGATGGATTTGATTTCAATGAAGTATTTTGTTGATATTTAGAATGCCTTAACCTCTTTACTATGTTGTTGGTCATGGTGTTATTATTGCACTTCTCATCTAAATATCCTGTCATTATGTGTGATGGTTAAATTTCCAAAGAGGTCATGCCAAAATTTCCTCTTTACTATGCTACTGGTCATGGTCTTATTAATGCGCATACTTCTCATCTAAATATTGTGCAACTATGTGTGATGGCTAGATTTTTAAATAGGTCATGCCAAAATTTTCTCTTTACGGTGGTGTTGGTCATGATCTCTAAATATTGTGTAATTATGTGTGATGGTTAGATTTTCAAATGTCAACCAAAATGTCCTCTTTAGTATGTTGCTGGTCATGGCGTTAATATAATGGCAAATGCAATAGTTGAATAAAACGAGAGTGGCAAAAGCAAAACATATTAATTGGGGGCAATTTGGTCTTTTCTCTGCTCTGTTTGGTCAAAATGTCCATTGACCTAACAGAATGGCATTTGTGATATATTATCGAAAGCTAGGAGTGGCAAAAGTGAGAGATGAAATTCTAGAGTGGCATAAGCAAAGTTGACAAAAGCTAGAGTGGCAAAAACAAAGTTTTCCCGTTAGAATAAGGTTTTTATGTTAGAATAAGGGTCTTAAGGGTGTTGCTAGAATAGACCACCCTCTATATATAAGACTCATTCACTTTATACAGTTGTGTATAAAAAGGGTTAAAAAACATTTTAGTGTACTACCCTTGTGCTAAAAAATAATTGATTCTAAAAACTGGGCATTACCTAGATTCGACAGTCGTTAATACATAGATCAATCGATCGAGGGTAGAGGCCGGCCACTATGTTAGGATCTGTAGAGAGACACCGTCGGCATTAATTAGAAGAGATAATGTTGAGAGCTTGGCTAGCCATAACAAATACTTATGGGGTGATACCTTTAGGAACGCCATCACAACATTTGTGAACTGAGGGTGGACCCCATATCATATACCGGTGACGTGGAACAAAATCTAACACCACAAGTATACAAAGTAGTGCTGGCATAGCTATTTTTGCCACGTCAGTAATATTGTGCGGATGGTGAGGATGATGGGCCCCACATACAAGTGGAGTTCTGTAAAATTCCTACGCCAAAACTAAGCTCACAGTGATGATGTACGAAATAAGCCGAAGCCGCGTCGATGAAAAATGACGCGCACCAACATAAGTTGTGGCTAGCCATTTCTCCACTAGTGAAAGAAACAAAAAATAAAGCAAGAAAAAGAACAAAAACATTAAGGTCCATGCACAAAGGTATAACAACTCTAGGCCCTACCCAGATTAAGACAAAGAAGAAAAAGCATAAACATATACTCCCTCCGTCCCATAATATAAGAGCGTTTTTGACACTAGTATGTGATGGAGGGAGTACTCCACTAATAACAAGCAAGGAAGGGCAGGAATCCACCAAAATCCAACACACCAAGGGAATAATAGTCATAACATCAATCAGTAGGCATAAAGGTTCTAAATTAGCATCCATGTATATTAAGAATAAAACAAGAACAAAAGGCACTCATCGGCCAATTTGCACATGACCATGAGCAGTGGCTCACCATTGTACGAACGAGAACCTAGGCCTAACAAGCAAGACAAATAGAGGGGAGGAGGGGAAGATGGATCAACCTACAGATCAGTGAACAAAGAAGCAACAGGGACACGAGGCGAAGGCACATATCGAACGAGCAGCGAACGAATCCGCAACAAAATCAAACAAAAAGTCACGGACAAGCAGCAGGCGATGACCAAGAACTGGGAAAAATAAGCATACCTAGAGATCGAGTCTCAGCAACAGATCCATTGTAGTTACGCAAGAACAAGTGACCTGCATGCATACCCAGATCAAAACTCATGGAAGGACGGCAAAAGAAATAGCATTAACCAGTGTCATGGCACAACAGAGCCATCGTAACCCGCTCCTCCGATTCTAAAAGCAAATAACCCCAACGGTTGCTGGACACAGACCAGAACAACAGGAAGAACAAGCGAGGAGAGAAAACCGAGACTGAAAGGAAAGGGGAGAAGAGCTAGGCACAAGCCCCTTCCCTCACATCGATGACGCCTCTCCTCCGCCTCCTCCCTCATGCTGCATAGTCGTCATCCAGGCCATCACGCACCGAGGAGGAGGCAGAGCGTCGCAACTATGGCGGATGGAAAGGCAGAGCACAGCAACGACGAAGCCTTGTGATGGGGAGAGGCAGCGGGAGCAGGACTGGAGCATGGCGGCGGCAAAGTGAGTGCGCGTGAGGCGGCTACTAGGTTTCAACGTGACGCTGGCTTTTATCCTCTGCGTTAAAAATATGAACGACTGAGACCGGACCGAGGAGGAGGTTTGATGGCCACAAATCCAAATGCCCCAAGAGCCCCCTACTCTTGCATAAACCAAGAATCACAAAGGAAAGAATCACAAAGGAAAGAATCACAAAGGAATGGCAACCCTAGGCCCTACCAGATCAATACAAGGAACAAAAGGCATAAACATATAATCCACCAATAACAAACAAGTAAGGTTAGGAAACCACCAAAATCCAACACACCAAGGAAATAATAGTCCTAGCATCTATCAGTAGGCATAAAGGTTTCAAATTAGCATCCCTATTTATGAGGAACAAAACAAAGAACATAAGGCACACATTGGCCAATTTGAACATGAACATGAGCAGTGGCTCACTAGCATACGAACGTGAATCTAGTCCTGACAAGGAAGATGAATAAGGGTAGAAGGGGAAAAGGGATCGACCTATAAATCAATGCACATAGCAGCAGCAGGGACACAAGGCGAAGGTATAGATCAAACAAGCAACGAACCAATCTGCAGCAAAATCAAACAAAAAATCACGGACAAGCAGTAGAGATGACCAAGAACTAGAAAAATATACACATACCTACTGATCGAGTCTCAACAACAGATCTGACGCAGTGACCAGCAACATTAACCAGCGTCATGGCATAGTGAAGCCATCGCAACCCGCTACTCTGATTCTAGATGCAAACAACCCCAACGCTTGCCAGACACAGACCAAAATAGCAGGACGAACAAGCGAGCGGAGTACTGAAGACCGAAAGGAAAGGGGAGGAGAAGAGCAAGTCACAAACCCACTCCCCTCCCATTGACGCCGCCTCTCCTCCTTCCTCATGCTGCACCCGCGTTGTCGTCTCAAGGCCATCTCGCGCCGAGAAGGAGATCGAGAGTTGCAGCCGTGGCAGATGGAAAGGCGGAGCACATCAACGGCGAAGCCTTGCGATGGGGAGATGCAGCGGAAGGAGAAGGGTCTGGAGCGTGGTGACGGTAAGCGAGAGCGCATGAGGCGGCTACTAGATTTCAACGCGACGCTGACTTTTATCCCTTGTGGTAAAAATACGAACGGATGAAACTGGCCCGAGAAGAAGATCCGACGGCCAAAAATCCATGACAAATAAGCCCCCAAAACTGGTGTGTCCGTGACGAACGTCAATCTTCTGGCACGAATCAACCTGTGGTTGGATGGTTAGAGAGACTGTGGTATCCCAGTCCATCAGGATTCAAATCCTGATGGTCACATTTATTCCTGAATTTATTTCAGAATTTCCGGTGATGCGCATTCCGTGGGAGGAGACGTTTCCGTCGACGACGAGGTGCCTACGATGACTTCGTAAACTTCAAGATGATATGCCGGCTCAGTCTTTTGAAGATGCTCATAGGGGTAAAGTGTGTTTGTGTGTGTTTATAGGGGTGAGTGTATGATGATCGATCGCGTCTGTACTGTGTTAAAAAATTAAAAATTGAGACAGAGATAAGCCTCGCCTTCGTCCACCGAATAAACCCCCAAACTGTGTGTCCGCGGGTGAGCGCGCAGGCTAGGGTTAGCGGTTCCTAGACGCCGTCGCTTGGGCGCGTAACGCGATGGCCGCAGCCACACCCCACTCGCCGCCGCCGCAGCAGCTTTCATCGCCCTTCCTGGAGTATATTAGGGCCCCCGGCGGCCTCGACAAGGTCGTGCTCCATGGCAGGCGCAGCTGCTCTGTGGAGGTACCTGATTCGAACCCTTCGCTATGCCTCTCCTCCGGTGTGGCGCGACGCATGTTAGGTTTGGGTTATATCGCTGTCGCGCGATTCGTCTGGATTTTGTGCCATTTATGCAGATCCGATGGGTATTCGTGTGAATTTGCGAGGTTTGTGCTGCTCAGTTATGCAATTTCGTTTGATTATATCCCCGTTTCGGTTGATAATTAGTGGTACATTGCATGATTCTAGGGTTGCCCAACTTGGAATCTGTTAGCTGGCTCCTTATGCATCCCCTTTGCCCCGCCGCTCCGCGAAAGCGGCGACATCAACGAGCCACAGACGCGCGGTCCTTGCGTGGGCGGTGGCGGCCCCCTCTTTCCTCTGGGGGGGGGGGGGGGTGCGAGGCACACGGCGGTGTCGGTGGCGCGGGTGGGCGTCCTCGCTGTGGTGGCTGCGTGAGTGCTCGTGCCGGGGTGGTGTGGCGTTTGCGCGACAGATCTGGTGGTGGCGTCAATCTGCGAAGGGGCACGGGGGTGGCGGGCGTGGTCGTTGCTGGGGCCGCCGGAGGGGTGGTGCAGGTGCTGGTCACGCCTTGGGGTGCGTGGTGGTGGCGGTGGCACGCTTCGGCCGGATCTGACGCAGGGTGTCCTGCGGGCGGCGCTGGTTGGGCCAGCGGCTCGGCGTGGCTGCTGCTCTGGCTGTGGGCGGCGGCGACGAGGTGGCTCTGTCCTCTGGGCGTGGAGGCTTCCATTCGCCGAGCCGGCATCACGGCAACTCGCCGGGTCGGCTGCAGCGGTGGCTGGCTTTCCGGCGTTGGCTCGATTGTAGGTGGCCCGTTTCGACCTTCGATCCCTCTCCTTGTCGTCCCGCGCTACTTTTGTCGAAGGGTTGGTCCTTTCTCAACCGCGGTCCATTGCTTGTCTGCGCTCGGTGCAGAGGACCGAGCCTGTCTCGCGCCCGACAGAAGGACCGAGCTCGTCTCGCGCACGGTGCCGCAGGACTGGTCGATGGAGGCCAGATTTGGCTGGCCTATTGGGTCTCGGTGCTGGGGCCTCCCAGGGGCGCGAAAAGCGGGTTCTTTCTGCTTATATCCTTGGTTGGGGTAGCGGCGGGGCCCGGGTGAGGTGGTGTCAAGGTCTTGGATGCTGGGGCGGCGACCCTGGTGGTGGGAGCGCAGTGCTCATGGGCAGAGCCCGTGGCTCGGTGCTGCCTGGTGGCCATGGTCGTGTGGGCGGCGTGGTCGCCGGGGTGTGGCATTCGGTGGCGGTGAGTGTTGGCCGGGGTGAAAACCTGTTCTATCCTCGGACGGACCGGCAGCGACATATCTTGTTCCCTTATTGAAGGCGTCGTCGCGACCCTCATTGCCCGTCGTGTTGCTCCAGGGGAAACTTTGATCCTTGGGTCGGACGGTGGCGGCACTCCGGTGTTGTAACCTTTCTGAAAGCGCTGCCTTGGGCCCCACGGTTCGCCATATGCGGCTTCATCTCTTTGCGATGGCGTCTCCACGGTTGAGGACCCCGGTGGCTCCTGTAGTGTTTGGGGTGGTGTTGCTGTGCTCAGCGCCTATGTATCCTGTCTTGGGTGTGTGCATGTGTTATGGTGGCATGCATATGTATTGGGTTATGGATGATCGTTGCTTTATATACAAAGCGGGGCGAAAGCCTTTTTTGGTAATCTGTTAGTTTCGTTCTAGGAAGTGTAGTTTAGCATCGGGAGATGCTTAATAAGATCGTGATAAGAACAGTGTGCTTCTGCAATTTAGAAAGGGCACTACTAGGCGCCGGCAGGCCAGCCCAACCTTCCAGCTGGTCGGCTGCTTGCCGACCGATCTAAAAGCTGCAAACCATCAGATCTTGTCCTTTTTCCCTTTCTTTCGGTCCTTTTGCCTCGCATGCACAGGAAAAAAACACAAGAAACGCCATCGAACCTTCCCGCGCGACCTCGAAGCTCCGTTGGCTCCCAACCGTTCGCTGCTTGCCACTCGCCGTTGCCGTTGGGGTCGCTGCTCGTCAGTTGCAACAAAAAATAGCAACGCGAGTTTGAAAAGCAAAACACATGGTTCCAGCAAATAATTGATATGGTTCCAACAAACAATAATGTGTTTCCAGCAAAAATGATGTGTTTCCAGCAAAAAACATACATGATTTCAACAAAAAACTCATAGTTCCAGCAAAATTGAAGAAGGGGTTTCCAGCAAAAAAATCAATGCAGCAAAAGAAGTCATGGCGTCGCCGTCGTAGCCGCCCCAACACCATCCTCACCAATTGCAGCAGGTCAAAAAGCTGGTTCCAGCAAAAATCCCATGCAGCAAAAGACATGGCACCCCCGCCATCATGGCCACCCAACACTATCCTCCCCTGTTGCAGCAAATCGAGAAACTGATTCCAGCAAAAATCGAAAGTGTCTCCAGCAATGTCGGATTTCGGGTTCCGGCAGACCCTCTAAGTTCGAACTCTGGGGTGCACGCTGAGATCTCACCTCCTACCTACCTACACCTCGTCGCCTCGCAAGGATCTAAACCACACAAAGAGCAACACAAGGGACACAAGGTTTATACTGGTTCGGGCCACCATTGTGGTGTAATATCCTACTCCAGTGTGTGGTGTGGTGAATTGCCTTAGGGGCTGATAATGAATAAGATACAAGGAAGAAACGACCTCATGAGGGTCTCTGTTTCCTAGCCGGTCTGACATTTAACTGCTAGGGGGAGTTCAGTCGCTTCTCTCTCTCTCTCTCTAGATCGATCTAGATTGCTTGGTTGTCGATCCGGTCCCCGGTCTCTCGATTCAAGATTCAAGATTCAAGATGCCTCTACCCTGTGGGTGGCTAGTCCTATTTATAGGCAAAGGCCCTGGGCCTCTTCCCAAATATGAGCGGGAAGGGCGCCAACAATTGGCTATTTTGAAGGGGAACATCTAGTACACTTATCCTGACTAAAGTCGGTCCTCGCCTGCCAAAGGCTTTGACGATGACGCCGGCTTGGGCTCCACGATGACCTCCTTCATGCCGTTCTGCTGGTCTTGGTCTTGTTGCACCGAAATGGTTGCCTTTGCTTGATACTCTCGCCTGCGCTTGCCTCCTTTGCACCAAAGAGGAAACGAGGACACTGCGGTGGGCGCTCACCGGCGCCTTTGGTCGTCATGGCTTGCGTCATGGGCACCTTGTGAGGTACCGCCTTGATCTCTCCGCCTCGCGAGCCGGCCTCGACGAGGCCGTGCTCGAGGAAGCTTCCTCGTTGCCCGCCTCATGAGGCTTGGCCTCGCGAGGGTTTTGAGCTTGGCCGATGAAGATGGGCGACCGGGCCACCCCTTGAGCCACGCCGCAGCCGCATGCAGTAAGTCTGGGTACCCCTGCTCCCGGAACGCCGACAAGAGCCCTCGGGCCCAAGGCGCACTCGACTAGGCTTAGCAGAGAAGCGAAGGGCAAGTGCGCCGCCATGAGCCCTAATACTGCGGCCTTGGGCGCCGCGTGGCGGTTGATTGGACGTGGGCATCTCCACTTCCCCACGACGCCTCGGCAACTGCACGAATTGACAAGTCCATGCATGCAAAGCGGGTCATGATTACCTGTGATCATGGAGGTCGACGGTTGGCCTTCCCCAGCTATAAGTACGGAACGACGCGTGCCCTTCCAGTCCATCTCTTCTTGCTTCTCCTTCTTCTCCATCCCTTGCTCCACATTGCAGCAATGGCTCCGATCCGCCGGTTCTCCATGGAAGGGAAAGGAAAGGCCCCCCGAGAGGGTCCCGATCCGCTGCCGCCGAAGAAACGGCTAGCCCTCTGCCGCCGAGATGAGGGCGCCCGGCAGAGGTGTCGAGGCCTGCACGAGCGGCCACCGCCAGGTTCCCACGCCTTGTACGCCCGCATTGAGGGCCTGAAGGAGTCGATGCCGAGCGCCATGGACGACGCCGCCCGTCGGCGCCGGGCGGAGTCACGCAGCGATGCGCTTTGTTCCTCCCCGGAGTCCATGCCGAGGGCTCCTCCCGAGAGTTTGTGCTCCACGCCGCCATGCCTCCTCGCCTTGGATTCGCCTTCCTCCCTCCTTCACCTTTGTGATGCCGCAGAAATCTTTGGAGCTCGGTTGCAAAGACGCTGGCTGCAAAGACCTTGCGATCGGAGCGGAGGTCGCGGCTGCCGCCCGCAAGGTCTTCATGACTCGAGGCTGGGGCGAGATCGCCCGGGTCTGCAGGACGAGGGGCGCCCTCGTGATCCACCTGGAGTACGACGGCGCCTCCGTGATGTTCTTCAATGTCTTCGACGCGGAAGGATGGCGGCTGGAGTGCTGCCCTGAGAGAGGCGGTCGGGGCCCTGCCGCGGCGAGGACTAGGCCCGCCGACCGCTCCCCCAGCAGCTCCTCAGCCGGAGGATCGGCGACTCCCAGAGCTCTTGACCCGGAGACGGCGGCAGCGGCTCTGAGCCCCGAGCTTGCGTCGCTTTCGGAGCAGGGCGGGCTCGTCAGGCCGCCGCCGCCACTGATCTGGATGGGGTTGGCACCGGTACTTGACGGCCCACTGTTGATGATGGCGTCTTTTGTAGAGGCGCGTGTAGTTAGCGTTCTTTAGGATCTGCTCCCTTTGTTCCCTGCGAGGAATCGGAAAACGCGCCCCGTGGGGGCTTGTAAGGTTCTGCAGCTCGCTTTGTTAATATGATCCTTGTCGTGAAGTGGTGCGAGATGCTCATCCCATCTTAGCTTAGTTCCTCCTTCGAACCTCGCAAGGGCTTGATGCTCATACCGACAGTGTCCCGGTCCCAAGGCGAGCTTCAACCGTCCACCGGTATGCTGTGTCGCGATGCCGTGGTCAAGGCCAGGAGGTGAGCGCCCGGTCCGGTAAGAGCCCCCGAGTCGCGATGCTCGGGAGGTCCCGTTTAAGCGCCAAGCGACCATCGTTCGGTGAGAAAGGAGCGTGACATTGCTAACACGGGATTGCCTTAGGTGTGAGGTCGGTGCTGCGATAGCTAGTATTTCCGGAGGATGACTTATCACGGGAGTCAGGAGCCGCTTCTTGGTGCGGCGCTAGGTCCGCGCATCGGCAGATGAGGAGTTGCCTGGCGAGGTCCCCGCGTGCCTCTTCCTCTCGCCTTTACTCCCTTTACGCTCTCGTCCTCGGGTCCGGCCCTCGAGCGAGCTCGGCCGTCGCTGGTATGCTGGTCGCGATGCCGTGGACAAGGCCAGAGGGTGAGGGCTGGAGAGCCAGTAGGAGCCCATGAGTCGCGATGCTCAGGTACCCCCCCCCCCTTTAACGTGCAAGCGGTTCGCGCGGACGAGAGTGAAGGAGACGCCGTGAAGGCCTCGCCTGACGCTGCTCCTTGAAGAGATCCTGCAGGCTCATCACAAAAAGAACGAAAGTGCGCCATGACAATCGACAGTCAGGCGTTGGTTGCTCTAGAGGGGTGACGAGGCACTGAAGGCTTGACGAGGTGGCGCTGTGCGGGGCCGCCGTGGCCAGAGCTCAGCCATTTAGGTTTGTCGGCGTTGCAGGGGCGGACCCATGCGCAAGCGTCGTGCCGTTAGGGAGCAGCTCCATCAGTTGGTGTCAATCGAGCGGGCGACTAGGTCAAATACGTTAATCATGAAGGAGCAAGTCCATTTAGATAGGTGCAGAGAAGGCGGACATCGCTGGGTCAGGCCCGAGCGACTTGGGGATGACGCAGCCCGAGGGGTGCCCCTAATAAAGTAAACTAAAAACATGAAGCAAAAGGAATACATGCCGCAGGGACGGACCCACGCGACCTGGGAATGATGCAGCCCTGGGGGGCGCTCCCAGCTGAAAATTAAACTCGAAGGATGTCACCTGATAACGTTGAAGATGAAGGGATGCTGAAGTAGCGGACGTCGTGCGCTGCGGAAGCCGATCTTCGCGAGCCCCCAAGCCCAGGAGCCTCGGGAGGCTCCGGAGGCGCTGGTGGCTTCTCGCGGACCATCCCCATCTCCGCCAGATCTGCGAACGCTGGCCACTTGAGCCTCCAAGATGCTCCTCATGAGGCGCTGGCGCGTGGCGGCCGCGTCCGGCAAGCCGTAAGGCATGCGAACGTAGGTGGGGTGGACCTTCACCGGCGCCCCCACGCGAGGGCCAGAGGCGCCCACGAGAAGCGGCTCGGTTGAGCTCGGTATGTCGATGGAGACGCTGCAGCCCACCATCCTCGCTGGATGGGGAGCTACGGTGGTAAGCGGTGGCTGCCACTCATGACTCTTGACTCCTGCAGCTCCTGAATGATCTTGCTGATGAACTCCTGAGGGTTTGGCCCTCCTTGCCTCGCTCCTTCCTAAGGGAAGCGTGCTTTGAAACACGCCTCCAAGTGGTGCCCAAGCGCCTCCCTCGTGATCTTAGCAAAGTCGGTGGCCCTCCAGGAGAGAGCCCCCGAGCCTTGCTCGAGGTGGGCGTCGGGCGCGTCTTCCTATGAGACAGAAGGAGGTGCCCCTGAGCGGCGCGGACCACGAGGGGCCTGCCTCTGAGGGATCGGGCCAGGCGATGTCTTCTTCTTCTTAGGAGGCGGCCTCGGGGAGCCTCCGCCTCTGTGATCTAGGTCTTCAAGTGACGCGCTTGAAAAGCACGCCCAGGGAACACTGCTGCGTCTCTCTCTTCACAAGGCACCGTGATGACTCCGCCGCTTCGGCATCTTGAGGACATTGTAGCCGTGATGAGTCACGGCCATGAATCGCTGTAGCCGGGTACCCCAGTGATGGCATTGTATGCGGCGAATGTGAGCGACGTCGAAGTCAATGAGCTCGGTGCAGAAGTTGTCGCGCCCAAGGTGACAGGGAGGCGGACTCGCCTTAATCGGACCGTGGAGCCATCAGTGACTCCGGAGGAAGGCTTGGTTGGCTGAAGCTGATTGTAAGGCACTTGAAGATTGTTGAATGTCTCAACGGACAGGACATTGAGCCCTGCCCCGCCATTGATGAGGGTCCTGGTGACTTGCACGTTGCTGATGATTGTTTAGCAAAGCATTGGGAGGACTCCAGCTGTGGTTGCGCACTTGAGCTGATCCGCTGAGCTGAACGTGATGGCGCATGCTGACCACCTGAGAGGGCGCGTGGCTTCGAGCTTGGGGAGGACTGCATTCACTTGGGCGAATCGCTTAAAGATGCACCGAGAGGTGGGGTTTGAGCTCCGCCCAGATGCAAGCGATTGCGCCATGGCTCTGGAAGCCCCACCCCCTCGCCCCGATGATGATGGTCTTCATTTCTCCTTGGGCTGCGGCGGCAGAGGAGGGAGGCATGCGTTGCCTTGAAGCGATCCTCGCGAGGTCGATCCTCCAGCCTCCTCGCGAGGCGGGTCCCTCCAACCTCCCTCGCGAGGCTAATCCTGCCAGCCGGTCCTCGCGAGGTCGGTCACGCCACCCTTGGCGAGGGCCACGGTCTTCCCAACGCCCCGCTTTCTTCCTCCTCCTCGGCCGTAGCCTCGATCACTGCGGTCGGGGCGTCGACCGATTCGCCCTTCTCGCACGGCTCTGAGCTCTTGACATTCGTTGGTGTTGTGGGTGCGGAGGTCGTGGTACACGCAGTACCGACTGCCCTTGGATGACTTGGGCTGGTCTCTGCCTCGCTTTGTGTCTGGTTCTGCCGCGAGCACGACAGCCCCCTTGCGCTTCACGTCCTTGACCTTGGGCTTTTTCTCTTCTGGGTCGGCAGCCGGCAGTTCAAGGAGGGAAAGGCGTCCTTCCTCAGCCCTGGAGCACTTGGTCGCCAAGTTGAATGTACCTCGAGGATGTGCACAGTGTCTTCATGCATCGCCAGCCTCCTCCTTCATTTTGACGCCACGCACACCATCGGAGAAGGTCGAGATGATGGCCTCCTCGGTCACCTTGGGAATCTTGAGGCGTGCGTTGTTGAAGCGCTGGATGTACTTCTGCAGGTCTCTCGGCTGCTACTTGATGCGGCGCGATGTCGCCACGGCAGGAGGCCGGTCGCGAAGTGCCTTGAAAGTTGGCGATGAAGCGGTGCGCATCTTGTCCCAGAGGAGATCGTGCTAGGAGCGTGTTCGAGAGCAGTGCGGGCACCGTCCTGAGCGCCATGGGAAACCGATTCGCCATGACCTTCTCGTCACATGGCGGCTTGATGCCCACCTCGTGAGAGTGGAGGAACTCCGCAGGGTCGGCCGTGCCGTCGTAGCGAGGAGGTAGGTCTGGCTTGAACTTGCCGGGCCACGCGACGCTGCGTAGCTCGGCGGTGAAGGCGCGGCAGCCTGCAGTGGCCACGGGAGGCCTTTGGTGACGGAGAGCTTGATCTTGCGGGTCCCCGCACGCTGTCGCTGGGAGCAGCGTGGGGTCTTGGCGTGCTGGAACAGGAGTGCGGTCGTGACGGGCCGGTGCAGGGAGCATTCGCCAGCTTCTTCGGGGCGAGGGACCTCCTGGCAGCTCTGCTCTTGCTGCGCTGGTGCCGGACGGAGCGGGTTCCGCCCAGGTGCCACGCGCCTTGGGGCCAAGGCGCCTTCTTGAGGGAGAGGCGGCTGAGGCGCCCCCGGAGCTTCATCGCCCGCGCGAGGCGGGGCGCGGTGTAGCGAGAAGGACGGCGCTGGGAGCCCTGCGCGCGTGACGAGCTTCGGTGACGCGGTCGAGCCACTCCTCGTAGACGCTGCCGACGGGCGAAGCGCAGAAGCGGCTTCGTTTGCGCGATGGCGCGCTCGAGCCTCCATGGGCGCACGGAGCGGGACGAAGAACCACCGGGTGAGCGAAGGAGTAGCGGTGCGGCCGTCTCGCCTCACGGATGGGTGCTGGGACGACGCCTGCTTCTCGTTCTCCGCCGGGCCGGTGGCGGCGTTGACAGCAGGCGACGGGGAACGGCGGGTGCCGCCACCGATGGGGGCCGTCTGGGCAACGCGAGTAGCGAGAGCGGCCAGGCGCTCGGCGCGGGCCCGACGAGCGTCTGACATGGATGGGAGGGGCGGCGAAGAACAGGGCGACGGAAGGCGGATTCCGGTGCACCCCTACCTAGCGCGTCAAATGTCGATTGGTTCCGCAAACCCTCTAGGTTCGAACTACAGGGGTGCACGCGAGATCTCACCTCCTACCTACCTACACCTCGTCATGCAAGGATCTAAACCACACAAAGAGCAACACAAAGGGACACAAGGTTTATATCGGTTCGGGCCACCATTGTGGTGTAATATCCTACTCTGTGTGTGGTGTGGTGAATTGCCTTAGGGTCGATAATGAACAAGATAAGGAAGAAACGACCTGAGGGTCTGTTCCTGGCCGGTGCGACGAACTGCTAGGGGGAGTTCAGTCGCTTCTCTCTCTCTCTCTCTCTCTCTAGATCGATCCAGATTGCTTGGTTGCCGATCCGGTTCCCGGTCTCTCGATTCAAGATTCAAGATTCAAGATGCCTCTACCCTGTGGGTGGCTAGTCCTATTTATAGGCAAAGGCCCTGGGCCTCTTCCCAAATATTGAGCGGGAAGGGCGCCAACAATTGGCCATTTTGAAGGGGAACATCTAGTACACTTATCCTGACTAAAGTCGGTCCTCGCCTACCAAAGGCTCTGACGATGACGCCGGCTTGGGCTCCACGATGACCTCCTTCATGCCGTTCTGCTGGTCTTGGTCTTGTTGCACCGAAATGGTTGCCTTTGCTTGATACTCTCGCTTGCGCTTGCCTCCTTTGCACCAAAGAGGAACGAGGACAACTGCGTGGTGGCGCCTCACCGCGCCCTTGGTCGTCATGGCTTGCGTCATGGGCACCTTGTGAGGTACCGCCTTGATCTCTCCGCCTCCTTGCGAGCCGGTCCGACGAGGCCGTGCTCGAGGAAGCTTCCTGTCGTCCGCCTCAAGAAGGCTTGCCCCTCGCGAGGGTCTTGAGCTTGTGCTGATGAAGATGGGCCGCACTGGGCCACCCCTTGAGCCACGCCGCAGGCCGCAGGCAGGCAAGTCTGGGTACCCCCGTTCCCAGAACGCCGACAAGCAAAAATCGAGAAAGGCAGAAACTTACTGCAGCCCACCACCGTCGCCGCCCGTCATCATCTTTGCCGGTTGAAGCAAATCCCCTCCCCAGTTGAAGCAAATCTCCACGCCGGTTCCAGTAGCACATCTCGCATTGGCGGCTCCACCGCCCGGTCCGAGGATCTGTGATCTTTCTTCTTGGCGGCTCCACGACCTCGCATCCATGGGCACGGCTCATGTAGCAGGCGGCCTTGCGTGATGGCGTTTGGTGGAGCAGCCATGGCAGGGATATAAGAAACAAAAGGTGGTGGTGGCCATGGCCGGCCGGCATCGTGTCGCCGGTGGCAGAGGATCTTGTCGTCGCCGCGTGAGATTAGGTGGAGCTGAGCTGTAGAGCAGAGGAGATCTCAGCGTAATGAGATGAGATTAAGTGGATGTGGTCGTTTGAGCCTCTGAGAAGATAAGGTGAAGGGAGGGCGGTGGACAGGCCCCACTTGAGATGTGTACGCGTGACGCCTGTGCGCGACTGGCGCAACTTTCAGCCGGTCCGCCGGGTACAAGCATTTACCATTTAGAAATGCTGCAATCAACTCTTCAGATTGTATAAATGTTGTACATAAGGATTTGTGAAGTGATAATTCCCAGTTTGCGAGCTTGCAGAGATAAGAACTTTGCAGCAGTGCTATAATTCAACAAATAAGAATAAACAACTAATTTCTTCTAGTACTAGTGATGTATGCTGGTTTTGTGCTCCATTGTACATGTAGAGTTAAGACAAAAAATTAATGATAAAGAGGTCAGAATAGAGAATACCTAAAAAGCACGGACACGGGGACGGAAAGACGGGGATACGCATACGGAGATACGGGATACGGCATTTTTCAAAAACAGCCATTCGGGGATACAGCGAGTATATATAAAATAAAATAAAAATATGCCATACAATATACAATTAAGACAGAAAATTAATGAGAAAGAGATCATAATAGAGGATAGTGCCCCATTTGGTGTCTTTTTTATCAAGTGATGATTGATTGATCCTCATTCCCCCCATGTCATGTTGTCATTGCAAGCTGCATCTATCTTGCAAAACACATCAAATACAGACAGTACAGAAGATTAGAAGACAAGACATAATTGGAAGACAATGCAAGCATGAGCAGCAGCACCACCAGCATAAGCGGCAGCACAAGCAAGCAGCAAGCCAGCAAGCAACATCCAGCAGCACAAGCAAATCTGAAGGATAAAAGAGGAAGAGGTTGAGGAAGGAGGAGAGGGGAGAGGCTGCTGGGTTACCTGCGAGGCTGGGGGTAGCACCAGCGGTCGCCGGTCGAATCCAGGCGTCGCCGGCGGCGGCGGCGACGAGTCAAGGCGGCGGCGGCTTCGATCCAGGAGGCTGGCGGCGCGGGGTGGCTGGGAGGGAGCACCTCGTCCTTGAGACGAGAGCGTGCGGGACTTCCTGCAAATAGGTTAGGTGTACTGGGTTGGGCCGAGGCTGTTTTGGGCCAGGCCGTGTCCCAAACGTATCTCGCATGTGTCCCAGCGTATCCCTGCGTTTTTTTCTTTTTTCAAAATCAAAATTCGGGGGATACTGCAAAGTTCGCGTATCCCGGCGTTCGCGTATCCCGGCGTATCCCCGTATCCTGCCGTATCAGAACGGCAGTTCGGCACTTCCAGCCGTGTCCATGCTTTGTAGGAGAATACTGCCCCATTTGGTGTCTCTTTTATCAAGTTCTTGATTGATCCTCATTCCCCCATGTCATTGCAATTTGCATCTTGCAAAACACATCAAACAGTAAAGAAGACATTAATCAGAAGAGAATACGAAAACATGAAAACAGTAAAGAAGTTTGCTTACCCAATTTGCAATGCTATTTGTCTCCCAATTTTAGTCTGGTTTAGCAATTTCAATTCTCAAACTCCCAACATGACACAATATTACAAATACAAACCATGAGAAATTGACAACATGACATAGCCCACTAAGATCATGATAAATAGGAGCTAACAACACTCAGATGGCCACATAGTCAAACAGTTCAAATGGCAAATAGGCAGTTCAGAAGTACATTACATAACATCTAGAAACATAAATTAAATAGGCTGATGGTCTCATGGCTGAAGCCTAAAGGAGTGAATAACTGAAGGTCAAGACTCAAGTGAGAGAATCAATTATTTCCTCTTCCAATTCTAGTTCATCAAGTGAAAGATCTGCACCTTCAAGCATGCCAACATAAATTAAATAAGCTGATGGTCTCATGGCTGAAGCCTAAAGGAGTGAATGGCTGAAGGTCAAGACTCAAGTGAGAGAATCAATTATTTCCTCTTCCAATTGTAGTTCATCAAGTGAAAGATCTGCACCTTCAAGCATGCCAACACGAGCAAAAGTCACAAGTCCATCTCCCCCATTGTCCCACATTCGACTTGGCCCAGTTTGATATTTTCGAGAATTCCTTGAAAGCAGGCGGTGTTTGTTGTGTGTAAACACCAAATCATTACCTCGGGCAGGAGCTAGCTTGTTTCTTGCAGCGCTATGGATGAAACCATCTGTGGTCCAATTCCTCTCACAACAAGAGGAAGACGTAGGCTGCTCAAGTACTTTACAACAACAACAATAAAGCCTTTAGTCCCAAATAAGTTGGGGTAGGCTAGAGGTGAAATGATAAGTTCTCGCGACCAACTCATGGTTCTGGCACATGGATAGCAAGCTTCCACGCACTCTTGTCTATGGCTAGTTCTTTGGTGATACTCCAGTACTTCAGATCTCTCTTTACGGACTCCTCCCATGTCAAGCTCGGTCTACCCTGACCTCTCTTGACATTATCAGCATGTTTTAACCGTTCGCTATGCACTACAGCTTCTGGAGGCATGCGCTGAATATGCTCAAACCATCTCAGACGATGTTGGACAAAGGTTCTCTTCAATCAGTGCTACCCCAACTCTATCTTGTATATCATCATTCCGGACTCAGTCCTTCGTTGTGTGGCAACACATCCATCTCAACATGCGCATCTCTGCCACACCTAACTGTTGAACATGTTGCCTTTTAGTTGCCCAACACGCGGTGCCATACAACATTGCGGGTCGAATCGCCGTCCTATAGAACTTGTCTTTTAGCTTTTGTGGCAATCTCTTGTCACAGAGAATGCTAGAAGCTTGGTGCCACTTCATCCAATCGACTTTGATTCAATGGTTCACATCTTCATCGATATCCCTGTCCTTCTGCAACATTGACCCAAAAAATCAAAAGGTGTCCTTCTCAGGCACCACCTGCCCATTAAGGCTAATCTCCTTGTACCCAGTAGTACTGAAATCACACACTCATGTACTCGGTTTAGTTCTTCAAAGTCTAAAACCTTTTGATTCCAAGGCTTCTCTCCATAACTTCCTATTGACCCCCATTCGACTATGATCGACTAGCACCACATCATCCACAAAGAGCATACACCATGGGATATCTCCTTGTATATCCCTTGTGACCTCGTCCATCACCAGAACAATAAAAAAAATAAGAGCTCAAAGTTGACCCCTGGTGCAGTCCTATTTTAATTGGGAAGTCATCAGTGTCGCCATCACTTGTTTGAACAATTGTCACAACATTGTCGTACATCTCCTTGATGAGTGTAATGTACTTTGCTGGGACTTGTTTCTCTAATGCCCACCACATGACATTCTGCGGTATCTTATCATAGGCCTTCTCCAAGTCAATCAACACCATATGCAGGTCCTTCTTTTGCTCCTTGTATCTCTCCATAAGTTGTACCAAGAAAATGGCTTCCATGCTTGACCTCCCAGGCATGAAACCAAACTGATTTTTGTTCACGCTTGTCATTCTTTTTAAGCGGTGCTCAATGACTCTCTCCCATAGCTTTGTTGTATGGCTCATCAACTTAGCTCCACGGTAATTAGTACAACTCTAAACATCCCCCTTGTTCTTGAAGATTGGTACTAATATACCCCGTCTCAATTCTTCCGGCATCTTATTTGCCCGAAAAGTGAGGTTGGGAAGCTTGGTTAGCCATACTATCGCTATGTCCCCGAGGCCTCTCCACATCTCAATGGGGGATACAATCAGGGCCCATTGTCTTGCCTCCTTTCATCCTTTTTAAAGCCTCCTTGACCTCGGACTCCTGAATTCGCCGCTCAAAACGCCTGCTGGTGTCATCAAATGTGTCGTCAATTCAATGGTAGAGTTCTCATTCTCCCCATTGAATAACTTGTCGAAATACTCCCGTTGTTTATGCTTAATCTCCTTGTCCTTCACCAGGAGCTGGTCTGCTCCATCCTTGATGCATCTGACTTGGTCTAACATCCCTTGTCTTCCTCTCTCGGATCTTGGCCATCTTATAGATGTCCCTTTCGCCTTCCGTTGTGTCTAACCACCGGTAGAGGTCCTCATACGCCCGACCCCTTGCTTCACTCATAGCTCGCTTTGCGGCCTTCTTTGCCATCGTGTACTTCTCTATGTTGTCTGCACCCCTATCCAGGTAAAAGCGTATGAAACAATCTTCTCCTTAATAGCCTTTTGGACATCATTCCACCACAAGGTATCTTTAGCTTCGCTTCTACGAATGCAAGTCGCCATCTTCATGCACATATTGTTCGCATCACCTCCTTCCTCCCAAGGGCCCTGCTTAATGACCCTCTCCTTGAACGCCTGAGCTACCTCCTCCTTTTGGCATGCTTATCCCGCTAGACACGAATTCGAAAGTGGAAGTCAGCAAGCACAATCTTATGCTGAGGGATAACACTCTCTCGAGGTATCACCTTATAGCCAAGGCACGCACGCCTGTCTTCTTCTCGAGAGGACAAAATCAATCTGGCTATTGTGTTGACCAATACTAGAAGTTACTAGATTTGATTCTCTCTTTTTAAAAAGGGTGTTAGCTACGGTCATTCGTAGGCTAAAGCAAAGTTAGGACATTTTCTCCTTTATTCCTGATACCATAGCCAAAGCCCCCATTCACCCCTTCAAAACCTGTGTTAGATGTACCCACATGGCCATTGAGGTCTCCTCTTATGAAGAGCTTCTCGCCAATCGGTACTCCTAACCATGTCCTCTAGGCCTTCCTAGAACTTCCTCTTGGTGTTCTCGTTGTGACCTACTTGTGGGGCATATGCGCTGATAACATTGAGAACAGGTCCCAACTACCAGCTTGACCAGTATAATACGGTCCCCACTTCTCTTGACGTCTACCACTCCATACTTGAGGCTCTTGTTGACTAAGATGCCTACTCTATTTCTGTTTGCAGCTGTCCTCGTGTACCATAGCTTGAAGCCGGTATCCTCCACCTCCTTCGCCTTCTGCCCCCTCCATTTGGTTTCTTGGAAGCAAAGGATATCAACACCTCTCCTCACCGTTGTATAACTAGCTCCCGAAGCTTACTTGTCAGCGACCCTACGTTCCAGCTACCTAAGTGGATCCTCCTAGGCTCGGTTAGCTTCCTTACCTTCGCACTCATCGAGTCAAATGCGAAGACCCTTGCTCATTTTCCACCACGCCGGGGTTCCGATGTGGCGCGTCGCTGAGAGGGTTACGCCCCAACGAAAATCTTTTGGGTTTCATCTCCATATGAGTGGCTGAGTTTTGACGTTGGCTCGCCAAGCCTATCACAACCCTCCTCCTTTACCCGGGCTTGGGACCGGCTATGTTGAGACAACATAGGCGGAGTTGGTTGCTCAAGTACTTTCAATGCTAATTTTTTTAACAGTCTTCTGTTTACTCCATGAGTGCCCCATCATTGCTTAGGTTCAAAATCAAGCTCTATCTTCAACAGAATCTGGATTTTCAAAGGCATTCATGAAAGAGCAAAATCAGCAAATTCTTGATAGTTTCGAGGTCATCTTGTTCTGGATAAAACTTTCGAGAGCATTTGTTTCCCATTTCTATAACTTCATGGTCATCATTGGGGCTGATAAAAATCAGCAAGCATGTTCAAGTCTGAGCATTGTAGGTGAAAAACATTCTAGCAATACGAGCATCAGCTTGTTGTCGGATCTCAGCACTAAAACTCTCTCCAATAGCAGTTTGCTTTCATTTTCTTGTTGGAGCAGAACCAGCAAAGTGAGGTAGAGGAATTGTATGCCTAGTTGCACCATGTTCAATGAGTTGTTGGGCTGCTCTGTCTTCCTTGCAAAGTTGCTCAAAGGCAGGGTGTGGAATTTTGTCACAGGTTGCTACATCTTTGTTATTTGAAGAAGATGAGGCCTCACTCCAAGCAGCCAAGCAGCAAAGCATCCAGGCATTCATCATTCAAGATTCAAGAGCAGCACAAGTATTCGACTAGTCGAATGAGCAGCAGCACAAGCATTCAAAGAGCAGCACAACATGGGTAGCAAACAGCAGCAGCACAAGCATTCAAAGAGCAGCAAGCAGCATCCAATAGCTTAATGGAAGAAATCAGAATAAAAGAGATGAGAAGCTGAGGAGAGTCTGCTGGGTTTGGGGACTTCGCGATTGGGGTTACCTGCGAGGAGAGGCTAATGCTGCTGGGGGTAGCGGCCGCCGGTCGAGTCCAGGCGTTGCCGGCGGCGGCGGCGGCGGCGGCTTCGGTCCAGGAGGCGGCGGCATGTTCACTGCTGCCTAGGAGGCTGGGAGCATCTCGTTCTTATGTGGAGAGCGTGCGTGCGACCCTGCAACATCGGGTGTATTGGACCGAGGCTGTTTTTGGGCCAGGCCGTGTCCCAAATGTGTCACTTACGTATCCTGCTGTATCCCTGCTTTTTTCTTTCTATTTTTGAAATAAAAAATCAGGGGATACTGCTGGATTCACATATCCCGCCGTGCCCCCGTATCCTGCCGTATGAGGACAGCAAACTGGCATTTTCTGGTGTGTCCGTGCTTTTTTTATGCTAACTAGGAGAGCCTCTAGTCCTCTCCCTTCGACTTCATTTCTTCGTCCTCACCCCATTTGTTTTTGGAAGTAATATCATGTTGTCTTCCATGCGTTGGACTTTCAGTTTGTTATATTGTGAAACCGCATGATGTAATGATGAGTATCACTAAAGTATTCTGTATTCGCAGATCCGTCTTTTTGGAGGTCAAGTAACTTCATGGAAGAATGACCATGGCGAGGAGTTGCTTTTTGTCAGCAGCAAGGTAGATAATCCTGTCTTTGGCCATGTGTATCATGGGTCAATTGTTGTATGGGTACATGGGTGCATGTTTTAGATGAGAACATGCTCAGTTTGTTTGGAGGTCGTCCTTGCTCCTCTGAATTATTTTGTTGAACATTCTTGCTATGTCCCTATCACTGCCTGATGCAGTATGATTCTAATTTTTGCATAATAGATCCGCCTCATCTCTGCATTTTTTACTTTTTTCATGATTGCTTCTGATTTTACCATTGGGTTTCAATCAGATAATTCTAGTTCTTTTTAGCTCAAGTGCTAATCGTGATATATATCGCGCTGCAATGCTTGTCATATGTGTACTTATACATCCAGGCCAGGTTAATGCCTCAGTTTCTGAAAGTAAAATTTTCTTTTGCAGGCCATCAAGCCTCCAAAACCGTTTCGTGGTGGGATACCTATTTGCTTTCCCCAGGTATGCAACCTTCATCCATGATGACCTGGTCATGTTAAAATTATTTTCTGCCTATCGCTGAGAACTACCATGTTGATGCAGTTTGGAACTCAGGGAAATCTTGAGCAACATGGATTTGCAAGAAATCGGCTTTGGGCTATTGATGATAATCCACCCCCTTTACCAATAAATCCTGCAATTAAAGCTTTTGTTGATCTTATTCTGAAGCCTAGTGAAGATGATTTAAAGATGTGGCCACACAGGTTTTTGTTAGATGCTTAAACCATGAATGGGCACAATTATTTCTTTTATGCATGTGATGATGTATACATACATTTCTGACTCCGCTCTTGGCTTATTCAACATTAACAGTTTCGAGTTTCGCTTGAGAATTGCTCTTGGTGCTGGTGGAGATTTGAGTCTCACGTCTCGAATCAGGAATACCAACACTGATGGAAGACCTTTTTCTTATACATTTGCATATCACACATACTTCTCTGTTTCTGACATAAGGTATGGTCGCTTATGTTTTTTCGCTTTGTTGTCTGCATTATTTTTTTAATCGACTGCTCCATTTTTTGACATCTTGTTGAAAATTCAGAATTTGGTTTTGTACAATTGTGCACTGCTTTAATAGTCATGTGCATGTATGCAACTATATTCACTCGCTCAGTCTTGGTTTATGCCGTATAAATTTGGGATGTAGTATTAGTACTAGTCCCTTCATCCGGGTTTATTGGGCCAGCTAGCAAGCTAGCTCTGTGTGCGCTTGAAAGGCTCCTGACATGCGTGTTCTCTCTTTCCTCGGTTCCCCTTTGCTGGATGTATGCTCAGTGTTCTCTCTTTCCTCGGTTCCCCTTTGCTGGATGTGTGCTCAGCTGTAAGATGCTTGTCGGTAAAATTGCCAAGTAAGCATCTTCGATTATGTGTCAAGTAATGAATGAAGAGAGAGTGTGAGGTTGAATGAAAATGAACCAACACCGTGTGCACAAGCTGCAAGGTAAAGAAAGAGAGCAAGCTTCCATATTCGCTCACCTCCTATTGGTCAACCTTACATACTCCCTTCGTCTTTGAATACAAGGCCACTTCATATTTTTGTTCTAACTTTGTCCATTAATTTTACCAATAAAATGAGAGTTATATGCCACAAAAAGTATGCCGTTGGCTGCACATCTTAGTGAACTTTCTGATGATGCGTATAGAATTTTTGAAAAGTCAAACTTTACAAACTTTAACGTGGAGAAAAACTTACACATCTGGGATACCAAATATATGTCATTAGATACATCACAAGACGTATTTTCATATTGTATATATTTAGTATTCTAGATGTAAATAATTTTCTCTATAAACTTGGTCAAAGTTTGTAAAGTTTGACTTGCCAGAATATCTATATTCACTACATTATGGAATGGAGGGAGTATTTTTTATGACATATAACTCATATTTTGTTGACCAAAATTATGAGTCAAAAGTTTGACACAAAAAACTAAGTGGCCTTGTTCTCAAAGACGAAGGGAGTACAACCATTGGAGTACGTGTATGATACATTGTTGGTTGATGACATGGATATATTGACCAACAAACTAACCAACAAGTTATTGAAGATGCTCTTAAACAACAACAACAACGCCTTTACAACGTGTTTGTTTGGAGGGAGTTGCCGATGGGGAATGGGAGTTTAAGGTCTATGGGAGTTAAATTCCTTTGATTGGCTCAGGTACATGGGAGTTAGGATGGGAAGAGGAAGGGGAATTAAGAGGTCCAACTCCCTTGAATCTCTTCCCTGGGAGGACCAGGTAATTAAGTGTGGGAGTGGGAATTGACGTAAAAAGAAAAAACTGTTCGCTCACGTCTTGTTGTTTAACGGCTGATGAAGCGCTCATTTTTCTTATCCAAACTTCACAGTCCTCTAACTTCCTATAGAATTCCCACCGATAATTACTACCACACACCAAACATGGGAATGGGACTAATAATCTACTTCCCAAGTCTAATTTCTTCAGAAACTCCCCCTCATAAACTCCCATGCCCAATCCCTCAAGCTGCCAAACACGTTGTTAGTCCCAAACAAGTTGGGGTAGGCTAGAGGTGAAACCCATAAGATCTCGCGACCAACTCATGGCTCTGGCATATGGATAGCAAGCTTCCACGCACCCTGTCCATAGCTAGTTCTTTGGTGATACTCCAATCCTTCAGGTCTCTCTTAACGGACTCCTATGTCAAATTCGGTCTACCCCGACCTCTCTTGGCATTCTCCGCACGCTTTAGCCGTCCGCTATGCACTGGAGCTTCTGGAGGCCTGCACTGAATATGCCCAAACCATCTCAGACGTTGTTGGACAAGCTTCTCTTCAATTGGTGCTACCCCAACTCTATCTCGTATATCATCATTCCGGACTTGATCCTTCCTCGTGTGGCCACACATCCATCTCAACATACGCATCTCCGCCACACCTAATTGTTGAACATGTCGCATTTTAGGCGGCCAACACTCAGCGCCATACAACATTGCGGGTCGAACCGCCGTCCTGTAGAACTTGCCTTTTAGCTTTTATGGCACTCTCTTGTCACAGAGAATGCCAGAAACTTGGCGCCACTTCATCCATCCGGCTTTGATTCGATGGTTCACATCTTCATCAATACCTCCATCCTCCTACAGCATTGACCCCAAATATAAAAAGGTGTCCTTCTGAGGCACCACCTGCCCATCAAGGCTAACCTCCTCCTCACACCTACTAGTACTGAAACCGCACATCATGTACTCCGTTTTAGTTCTACTAAGCCTAAACCCTTTCGATTCCAAGGTTTGTCTCCATAACTCTAACTTCCTATTTACCCCCGTCTGACTATCGTCAACTAGCACCACATCATCCGCAAAGAGCATACACCATGGGATATCTCCTTGTATATCCCTTGCGACCTCATCCATCACCAAGGCAAAAAGATAATGGCTCAAAGCTGACCCTGATGCAGTCCTATCTTAATCGGGAAGTCATCAGTGTCGACATCACTTGTTCGAACACTTGTCACAACATTATCATACATGTCCTTGATGAGGGTAATGTACTTTCTTTGGGACTTTGTGTTTCTCCAAGGCCCACCACATGACATTCCGTGGTATCTTATCATATGCCTTCTCCAAGTCAATGAACACCATATGCAAGTCCATCTTTTGCTGCCTGTATCTCTCCATAAGTTGTCACACCAAGAAAATGGCTTCCATGGTCGACCTCCCAGGCATGAAACCAAACCGATTTTTGGTCTTGTCATTCTTCTTATGCGGTGCTCAATGACCCTCTCCCGTAGCTTCATTGTATGTCTCATCAGCTTAATTCCACGGTAATTAGTACAACTCTGAACATTCCCCCTGTTCTTGAAGATCGGTACTAATATACTCAGTCTCCATTCTTCTGGCATCTTGTTTGCCCAAAAAATGAGGTTGAAAAGCTTGGTTAGCCATACTATCGCTGTCCTCGAGGCCTTTCCACACCTCAATGGGGATACAATCAGGGCCCATCGCCTTGCCTCCTTTCATCCTTTTTAAAGCCTCCTTGACCTCAGACTCCTGGATTTGCCACACAAAACGCATGCTGGTCTCATCAAAGGAGTCGTCCAGTTCATTGGTAGAACTCTCATTCTCCCCATTGAACAGCGTGTCAAAGTACTCCCGCTATCTATGCTTGATCTCCTCGTCCTTCACCGGGAGTTAGTCTGCTCCATCCTTGATGCATTTTACTTGGCCAATATCCCTCGTCTTCCTCTCTCGGATCTTGGCCATCTTATAGATGTCCCTTTCGCCTTCCTTCGTGCCTAACCGTTGGTAGAGGTCCTCATACGCCCGACCCCTTGCTTCACTGAGAGCTCGCTTTGCGGCCTTCTTCGCCATCTTGTACTTCACTATGTTGTCTGCACTACTATCCAGGTATTGGAGATGCTCTTAGAGCAAGTAAAATAAGGTAGCGCTAGTGGTGTGCGTCGGCTGTGCATGGCGCGCCCAAGTGGCGTCGCGACCTGCGATGGATGCAGGAGGTTGCTCAAGCGGCTGCCGTGGCGGATCCCCCACTCGGATTTGATGCCCCTGAGGTTGGCTGCCCAACGACGGTTTGGTTGTGGCCGTGGAGCTTAGCGGTGCCTGTTGGCCTCGGCCGCTATGCGAGGTGCCAGGGATGCCGTTGAAGTGTCAACTCAAGACATTAGGGATCAAGGATACCCTGTATTTTTGTGTTCGACTAGGGCGTAAAATTCTTTGTTTCCTTCGGAAAAGATCACAAAAGACACGAAGGGTTTTTATACAGGTTCAGGCCGCCATTGATAGTGTAAAATCCTACCTCCTGTTCATTGATATGAAAATGAGAGGGATTACAAGTGTTGTTGTGTAACAAAAGGGATGCTAACTTGAGTGCATGAGCACTCCTATCTCAATTTCTCTAAACGAGATGAACTACCTCCTCGTGTTGCGTGGGATGAGTGAAGTAGTACTAGCCGGTGTATGTATTCTTGCTTGTCTTGAAATGGCCATGGTACTCCCCTTATTTAGGCCTGGGGGCACCACAAATAGCCGGTGGATTACGTGTGAACGGATACAAGTAGACGTAGGCGCCTGCGCATGTGCAATTTGTCTTTGGTCTTCATAGTTGATAAGCTGACACCGCAGCGTGTCAAACACTCGAGTGCTCCTGGTAGATGCTTGGTTCGTGCTTGTCATCGTCCTGCATGATGTGACGCGAGGCACCGGTTCACTTGGTCAAAAGGTTGTCTGCTATGTTTCCCTCACCTGACCGATAAGGCTTGCACCTTATCGACCAGTGGTTCCAGCCTGGTCTGTACACCGTGACAATGGCGATAGACCTGCGGTAGGCTACACCAAGTATCCTGCGTAGGCATTAAATGCCTGGTCGGTGGCGAGGTTCTGTGTCCGCGGTGGGTGTTGTCTGCATGCATGACACGTACACCGAGTGGCCAGTGTTTGGGGCTCCGAGCACCAACCTTGTGACCTCATGGTTGACGTTTTTAGAGCTTCCGCCTTGATTAAATGTGGAATTTATCGGCCGGTAAATTAACTCAAGGATCTGTATGCCTCTCGTGTGGCTTCTCTCTCTCGGTAAAAAAATGTGTTGCTCCCTCCTCCGTATTGTCAGTCCATGGATTTTTTGATGGGGCCCGCGTATCTTCATGCTTGGGGTACCTCGGTTTTTGTTACGTCGATAGACGTGCCGCTTCGGCGTCTTCCCCTGGCTGGTGGCCTCTGGCTTGGAGCAGCCGAATCTGGAGCTTTGGCTGCCGGAGGCCTAGAAGGATGTTGTGACTGTCTTGGAAGCGGTATGTGGTGACTCCCCGTCAGGCTGGTGGGCTGCGGTGGTGTTGGTGTGGGCAGGGTCTTCGGGATGCTCTTCGGCTTGCACTGCCGGTGGCGCTTTGGTAAGATTTTGGTGGTGTGGCATGTAGCATCTGCTTGCTCCAGTTCGGTGGTGGTGAGCTAGAGACGTCCCCAGCATAGGTGCTTGGCTCTCCTGGCGAAAGCCATGCTCAACTTCAGTCTGGGCTTTTGGCGAGGCATCTCTCTCAACTTCAAATTCTTGTCTTTCGGTGAAAGCTGTGTCTAATGGTGGCGCCTGGGGTGTCATTACTTTGTTGGAAGCATTGCCTTGGAGCCAAGTATTGTGTTGGGAGCATGGGGTTAGTGGTGATGTGGTTGATCTGGAGCTGGCAGCGATCTCGTAAGTGTGGAGTCGTTGGTGGTGCATCCGCGTTGGGCTGGTTGCTTGGTTGACGGTGGTCGGCAGTAGGAGCACCCTCCGCGTATAAGGGGAGTCGGGCGAGTTATGTCAGCCAACCTCTTGGGATCGGAGCGGCATATGTTTGCTCGGACATATCGTTCCTCTTGGGTATCATGGAGCATGGTTATTGTATAGCTGGCTGCTGGCTATATGTTGTTGCAGTGTCATCATACTTGCTCTAAGATATAGTGCATTGAGACTGCCCTTAGTGGCTGCATGCAATAATAGCACACACCAATCTAGCTGCATGCCATAACCACACGCAGCGGCTCGCCTACACGGGGTTCCGAAGGAGGCGTGTGAGAGGAACGAGGATATTAACTGTTTACACGACTAATACTCTTGGAAAATTTGGATTCTCTTAGGCGCCCTATGCACCTGGATGGAGGGAGTACTATGCACTATGAGGATAGTATCATAGACTCGCATCACAGTGTATGATACTCCCCACTACGAGCAGCACAACTATGTTCGCTGCATGCTTTTCCATATTAATACTAAATTGAAGAAAAGATAATACTGATATATTCTTGTGTGGTCATTCTAGTGATTGTGCTAATTAGAAATACTCCCTCCGTCCCACAATATAAGACGTTTTTACAAGCTTGCCGTCGAGTTACTGCAATTGCTTGAAGTGCCTAATTCTTTATTCTTTTGCCTTTGTTTCTCATTCATAATAATATTTGAGACTGCCACTGCAAGTATTCTCACTTGTTATAAACCCTGTAGTGAAGTACGTGTTGAAGGGCTGGAAACAATGGACTACCTTGACAAGATGAAGGGAAAGGAGCGTTTCACAGAGCAAGGAGATGCTATTGTATTTGAATCAGAAGTAGGTGTATTATTTAAATATCTACTACCTCCTTTTTGGTTTACAAGGCTTATCTCAAAACTTTCGTTTTACCGTTTTATAAGTCTCATTTCTATTGTTTCCCATCACACGCTCAGATATCGAGGTGCATTAAATCACCGCATGTGAGATTAGAAGAAAAATCACCCATGCATGTAGAAGTTGTTAGTTATTTATTGGTCATGCATGCATGCATTGCAATTAATGCATTGGTAAACACAATTATTTGAGGAAAACGAGCGCATTAATTGAGTACTTTTGCAAACTACCAAAATTACTCCACCACTCATCATCTATCTTGGTTGGTGAGATTTTTGAGTTGAGCCCTATAAACCGGAAAGGAGAGAGTAACTATCAATGTAAATACTTGATATCTCATGCTTCCTACTCCCTCCGTCTAGGTGTGTAAGTCATCTTACGAAAACCAAATAATCCCAAAACACTTAGGCGCAGTACATTAACTCTCATCTCGTTTCTTGTTTCATGACATATCAACCAATAAGAGATGTGGGTCATGCATGCTTTAAATGATTTGAGACTACCAAACACGACATGCATTGGTTAGTTCGTTGCATGCATTGTTATTAATTAGCAAAAACACATTAAGTTCTCTCGTTTTCCCCTCCACCTTGGTCACGGTGCGCAACGTAAGATGACTTACACACCTAGACGGAGGGAGTACCTGTAATTGATTTGTCATAAAGGTTGATAAGGTATATCTTGCTGCACCCTCGAAAGTTGCAATTATTGATCATGACATGAGAAGAACATTCGTTGTGACAAAAGAAGGACTTCCAGATGCTGGTAAGCTTGATTTAATGGAAAACCTGTTTATGTTGAATTTAATGAAATCTATTGCTGCAGATTACTTTCATCTTCATCATTACCTGTTGTTCTCTAGTTGTTTGGAACACTTGGGATAAGAAGGCAAAAGCTATGCAAGATTTTGGGGATTCAGAATACAAGCACATGCTTTGTGTGGAGCCTGCAGCCGTTGAGAAGCCAATTACCCTCAAGCCTGGTGAAGAGTGGAAAGGAAGGCTTGGGCTCTCCGCTGTTCCTTCCAGCTACTGTAGTGGGCAGTTAGATCCATTAAAGGTCCTTCATGCTTGAGTTCTCACTTCTTCCTCTTGTACAGGTGATGTTTTACTCTAGCTAAGCTGTGTTCTGGTTTCAATTGCATCACTTATTGGATCATGTTCTGGTACTTACATACCACTGCAACAAGAAGTCTCTTGGAGTATTATGGTTATGAATATACCTGGTATGTGATTAGCAGCTGACTAGAAGATGAACTGTCTTTTCTTTGTCGTTCTTCCATACACCACCTTTGACAGATGGTGATTCTCACATGCCTCCATCAACAAGTCTGCTTTAGGGTGAAAGGATTTTGAAATTGTAGGCTTTTGGTATTCGTTGGCAATTGTAAAACTTGCATGTTTTAAAACTTTGCATTATGGCCATCAGCCTGATGAATTTGTTCTCACGAAGTGTCAACTGCATACCTATGTGAGCAGCTAATTGCACAGTAACTATCATTTCTATGAACCTTGTGTACCTATCCTCTCGTTCTAACTCACGAAATATTTGGCCTCTGCAGAAGCACTTCATTGCCCTTACCTATTTGATGCTGGGCTGACTCGGACATTGCCTTGACCTTTCTTCCTTTTCATCATCCTATCTTTTTCCCTTTTTGTATCTACAAGTGAGTAGTAGGGCAGTTCTAAAATAACAGACCACGTCAGTTGTTTTTAGCCCAGAGCAGGTCAACTCGTCCGTAATCAAATCCATCAGTCTAAAGTAACGTTTCGTGTGGTTCAGTGGCCATACTGAGGAATGTTAGATGTTACCATGTGGTGCAGTTGTAGCATTTTGTGTTAATATGTAGTAGCATTTTCTTCCTGCAAAAAAATTTATGTAGCTATGTCATTTTTTTTGAGAACCGCCCTCAAGGCATTTTATTCGTTTTGGTGGACTAAGTCTGATTGTACAATGTCAAGCAGAAAATCAGGAATTACAGGAAAAATAATAGAACTAGTGTGGATCGCCAAAGACTCTTTGGCACAAGTTTGGGCAGCGAATCTCAAATACCTGCAAGTTCGGAAGATAGGTGCGCTTCTCCCCGAGGCCTTGTTCGGTTGTAGCGGAATTAATCCTCTAGTGGATTTAATCCTCTAGAGGATTGGGTGACCCCGCTTGACACCAAAACCACTTGGGGACCAAATCCCTGCCAGTATGCAATCCACGCCACTCTCATGCATTCGGTTAGTCCCCAAGGGCGCTGGACCACAGGGACAACAGTATTGACAAAGATGCAAACAGAAGTGGTACATATAGATAACAACAATTCTCATGTAATAATCAGACTGAAGTGATAATAACACTGACAATTTAAAACACTTATTATCCCAACAATAACAACAATTCTAAGATTTGAACAGGGCACAAATACTAACAAAAATAATAGCAATTTGGAGCATACATAATATATAATATGTTGAATAGACCACAAGAGCTTAATTATCAGTTCCACCCAAATTCTTCCACGCTAGTCAGTCGTTTCAGAAATAGTGTTTAGTTTCTCTACAAATATTACATGGACAAAACCCAGCGAATAGATATGAAGCCTTCCACTGAAAAGCACACACAAATAGATCCAAGTCGCGGCACCTTCGCCCTTCTTCTGGAGCATTCTTATGTAGAACTCCTGCTTTTTGAAACCATTCAAAACCAAAATTAGTTTGAGAGTGAAATACTTGGCAGTTTTATTTCCAGGAATGGAAACAATGAGAAAAACATACATAAACAGGAGGTAAATCAATCTATATCCTCTGATCTATGTTAAAAGCATCCCTTTTTATTTTCTAGGGACAAGGCATCATAGCAGTTTAGAAATAGACAATGACTACAACCACAAGAAAATCAGCCTAGACTAGCTACAACACAAGCACTTGTCAACCTGTGTCGATACATCAAGCAATCATTTGAAAAAAGGTTGTATTATTCAAGCAAAGTATTCCTATAACCAGTTAGTCTAATAGTTTGCAAAAGAACTTCATAAATATATTAAAAACAACTATACATTTCAGCAAAAAATAATATCTTTACTGCAGCAGCAGCAGCAACAGCATGGACTAAATGGCTAGCAAGGAGTTTAGTAACATGGACTAATTGAAAAGAGGAGTACCTGAGTTATTCCATTTCAGTTCTCAGCCACATAAGAGCAGTCTCCGGTCTGGCACTCACGAAAATCTCTCGGTTCTCGGGGATCTTGAAGACTCGGAAAGCCTTGACTTCTTCTTCAGGTGTGATGTCCATTGTTTTCAGCAGATCAGTGCAGTTTTTGATAAGTACTCATCCACGACCCTTGGCTTATTCCTCTCATCCTCCACCTGCTTCGTCCTTATTTCCAAGTACTTCTCCATCATTGCAGCCACATCACCATTCGCCCCCTCCTTCTCTTTGGTTCTTTCTCTTCTCCATTTCTTGAGGGTGCAGTAGCCAAATTTGGTTGAGTTTGCTAGGGCTCCACAACAATGTTTTCTTGCACGTACACCTCCTCAACATCTTCATCAATATGCACCCTTTCTCCTCCAAGATTCTCACCATCAGCTGATGTTTCTCTTTGATTCTTTCCAGCTCCTCCAAGATTCTCGAGATGTGATTGGGTTGAGCAATGTGATGGCTCGATAGAGGTGAAGTTATATGTCCCTTCTGCAGTTTGGCCTACAAGTTAAAGTGACAATCAAATATAAGATTTCAAACTAGAAGAGTAAACAAACATAAAACAATGACATGAGTATATGAATGAAGTTGATAACTAACCATCATGCAATTCTCCCAATGCTTCAAAAAGAGGGAAGGCTTTTGTCTTGAACTTTCCAGCTTTAGGATGTGACTACATAGTTGACAAGAAAATGATATTAGAGCATGCAACAAGTAATGAAACTTTTACGGAATAACAATGACATTCTTACTATGATGATGTTTTTCCAAAGTGGTGGATCCGCTAGAATCTTGCACTGCCGGTCGTCCCATGAAACGCCGCTTTGCTTCCTTGTCTCTTTTATCATCTTGTATTATTTTTTCAACTCTTTTATCCTTCTCTTGGATTTTCTTCTTCTCGTACCTAGCATAAGGATTCTACTGGTGGAATTTCTTCACTATCGTATTCCATGCTTCTGAGCTCCATCCATTTTGACCCTTATGTTCAGGTGTAGCATGCTCACGAAGCAAGTCCACAAGATCTTTCTCAAGGCTTGCATTCCACTGTGCTCTATCTTCTGCATTTCCACATTGTATGTTAATGTACCTTTTTCTATCTTAACTATTTTGGTTTTAAGCAAATAAAGTCCCGACCAGAGAAATAAAGTCACGTCTAGTTTATTACCTTTGGGAGACCCTCTCCTCTTCTTTGTCACACTGCTTGTAGGAGGTGATGCTCTATCCCTTTCGACAACTTTTTTGAGGAGGCTCAACCTTGGTGACCCTCGAGCAGTCATCATAGTGACTTGAACAATATTCATGACATGAACAATGTAAAAAAAACATAAACTTCTACACTATACTTATTACTACTACACTACAAATGACAAGTTATGCATGTTGATAATCAGCCCACATTTGATGAGCAATGGCATCTCTAAGGTTGTCGCCTTCATGATTGATTTGATGATTTTGAGGAATATCACCGTCAGGAAGATCAACAAAATTCATGATGTATATTGTTTGGTTGGTTATCTAACCAACGCTCATCTCCTTTTTCAGATCGGATGATGTTATGTAAGATTGCCGCCGCTTTGGTAGCTTGACTTGGTTCTCTATTCGATGATGCGTGCCCACTTTTAGGATTGGGAACCGCTTCTTCAAGATTCCTAATCCCCGTTCGACGTGATTTCGTAACACGGCATGCTAGAGATTGAATAGCTCCCTGTGATTTTGGGGTCGACGACGACCGCGTGCAAACTCCTTCAGATGGTACCGAACACCACAATATGATGCCAAGAAGTAAGGTGTGTTGGCATAACCACCATCAACCAGATAAAACTTGCCCGGAGGTACATGAAACCCACTGTTAAGTGCTGACCGGAGAACTTTAGCATCAGTAGCAGATCCCTCCCAGCCACAAGAAATGAAGGTGAAGTTCAGGTCGAAGTCGCACCCGACCATAACATTATGGCTTAGGGTCCCTTTCCTATTTCTGAATGGTGCGGCTTTTTCTCCTGAAATTGTTATGGGAACATGTGTCCCATCAATTGCCCCAATGCAGTTCTCAAGAACGAAATACTATAACTTAGCACCTATAACATGAAGAGTAAGTTATCGATGTGGATAAAAGTTGGCGAAGCAAAAACCTGAAAATTAGGAAAGAATCTCGTGTCCGACTGAATCTTTGGATGCACTTGACTCGGATTTTGAGGCTTCAAAAAATGCTTGGAGAGAATAGGGATGATGTCAAAGAAATTCTTCATTTGCCAATGTAAAGTATCCCCGCTGTGACCAAACCGAACTTGAAGGTCTTCAAATGAAGAATTATGGGATAACATCCACATAAATGATGCTAGTTTCTCTTCGAATTTAATTCTGGTATCTTTCACCAACTTCTCCCTTCGAAGATAATTAGCCAAAGATTTGAAGATACGCGGCTCCATCCTAAATGCTACCCGATAGTTTTTGACGTGCCCTTTGAGTAACTCCTTAACAAACATCTACTTTGTTAGCGATGATGTATGACGCGAATCCTTCGCTCCCTAAGAGCAACTCCATCGGTCTCTATCAAATGTAGTGCGGGAAAAGCGAATAACATCATTTCGTCATCCTCCTCCTCCCTCTTCCTAACACGATCCCTCATTTCCGGATCCATTCCAAGTCTAAAGAAGAAAAATGCCGCTAGTTATTACTACTACACCTAAACAACAAGAGTGCAAGTTGTACAAACAAACAGTTCATATGTCCGACATCGGAACATCATCTACCAGAAAGGACAACCTTTGGAAAAAAATGACAACTGCAATGTCTAGTAATGTCAATAGGAAGGTGGTAGCACTTGAGCTCAAATTCTTCAACAACTACAATGTCTAGTAATGTCGAGATATTAACATAGCTCTCCACTTACCAAAAAGAACAGTTTGTAGCAGATCTATTGTCCAAGCAATAATAATCTACTGATAATATGAATAAGGAGAAGATTAAAACAAGAGGAATAATCTACCTTGTCCTTCACGATATTGCCCAATTCAGGGTCTTCTTGCAGCTGTGAGCCATGAAGCTAGCCTCTAGAAAATGAAGACAAAATGCATATTTAGCTATCTTTTCATTATGTACACAAACTGCACTATGTATATTTAGATAATCAAGAACATATAATGATCACACACAAACTACACTATGTATATTTAGTCCTTCTTTATACCAAGAAATAGACTAACAATTATACTAGTTATCGAGAAAAATAAAATAAACTGATGATAGTCTAGGATAGTGCAATCGCAAATCAAGATGATGACCCTAGTGACAATCCTCTCTCTCTCTCAATTGTTATCACCTGTCTAACTACAAAATTAACACTTTGAAGCTGGAGTACTACCCACAAATCACAATGACATATAAACAAATTATCGACAAAGAAATTGTACGGTGACTCTAGTACATAGTAACCTGTTGAGTCCATTTACTAACACCAAATTGTATCACGACTCAAAGACAATTTACTAACAACGACATATCAGAATAGGTAATCTAGCTGACCTTCCTTTCTCATTTCAATATGGAGTGTCCCAGCAACCACTTGCATCACCTATCTAAATAACAATTGATGCTACTTACTAGGAACCCCAAGAAAGTCTCAACCTTGACGACCACATTCTGGAAGACAGATCAAGATCCGGCTAGGTTTTCATGGAGGGGGCGAATAAGTGCTGCTAGAGAGAGAGAGAGAGAGAGAGAGAGAGAGAGAGAGAGGAGGGGGAGGGAGAGAGAGAACTAACCAGAGATCTCGTCCCCAGCAGCAACCACTTCTCCAGAGCTAGGGTTCCGGCCGTGGCAAGGGGGCGGCGGGGGAGATGCGACAATCGGAGGTTAGGGTTCCGGCCGGGCCTCGTGGAAGGTCGTCGAACCAGGGGGGCGCCCTCCTTCCGGCGTAGGTTGTGCCGCCGCCGCCGTCCACTCGCCGCCGCCGCCGCCTCCTTCCGCTTCTGGCCTCGCTCGGGAGAGACGATACGAGCGCCTCGCTCGGGGGGATTGCTTCCACGGGGTGCCAGGAGATGATTTTTTCCATGTGGGTTTGGAGAGGTTTGGGCCAGGGAAATACCACACGGGGCTTAACCGAATGGAAAAAACTGGGCGGGCCGGGTTTATTCCCCGGCGGGGGAAATCCCTGCGGACCTGCGTGGATTAGACCAAAAACCTCGCGGGGCTGGGCTTAACCGAACAAGGCCTGAAGATACTCCCTCCCACCGAGTGATCATGTTGGTGCCATGCATCATAGACTGCCTGGTAGTCAGTTTTCAGCACGACTCGGTATGGCCCTTGCTCATCGTTAGGAGCATTTTTTTGAGAGCATACCAAAAGCGTACCATATTTTTATAGAAGATAGAGAATCAATGTTGTTGGGGGGATGGACCCTGGGTAGCCTCATCCACTCAATGACGTTTCAAGACATCCGGGCTGGCCAAAGCCCCTCATGCCGACTAGTCGCGCGCCCGGCTTCCTGGGCCGGCTAGGACCACGTGGCCGGATTCCAGAAGACGGGGCACCCTAGAAGACGGCTTGGGGAGCAGGTCGGCTTCTAGCAGCCGGCCGTCCTTCCCCTTGGAGTCTGCACTCACCCATTACGACAAGATGGAGCCTAGCTACAGTGGCACCTGCTCCCCCCGAATCCCGGAGAAGCGTGGCTACAGTGCGCGCTGACCAAGTGGCCACCTACCCGCCTGACGCGGGATTGTAGCCATACGGTTCATGACGCAGCCCTCGTCAGCAAGGATGGGGCTACATCGAAAGGCAATCAACGTGGCCCGCAAGCGGCTGGCCCTACTAGCCGGCCGGATTCTCGGCAGCCGGCAGGGCCCTCCAGAGGCGGGCCCCAGCAGCCGGCAGAGAACCCGGCGACCCTAGACACTGACGTCCGGGGTCCTACACCCGGACATATTACCATTGTACCCCTGGGGGGTTGGCCTATAAGACCCCCCAAGGCTTCACCCATGAAAAGGTTTCAGCCTTCATTCCACACACACTCACCATAGCTAGGAGAAGAGAGGTAGCTCTACCCTTCTTCCTCCTCTAGCAATACAGCTCCTGGAGCAACCTTGTATACACTTGATCATAGTCATCATAGCAGGACTAGGGGTGTTATCTCTCTGGAGAGCTCCGAACCTGGGTACATCTCGTGTGCTACCGAGCTCGTGCTCACTCTCGCTTCGGGAACCCGACACTGTCTTCATGGCTCCACCCACGATAAGCCACCCCCTGGCATCTGATGTGAGAATACCACGACAAATGTACAAGCGAGGAATGAGCTAGATGCGTACATCCACATTCAGCCACCACCCATTACAACCCGCACAAACTACTCTAAGGCTACTCTCTCACAAAATATAGTAAACCACCAACTCCAACACCGGCTTGTCTCCATTGTTCTACAACTCTGAAGATGTCGTCGGCCAACTCCAACAGGGTCCTCTGTTGGTGCGTCCTGTTGAACACGCACACGTTCCGTTACTTCCAGAGCTCCCAAGCAACTAAGATGACTAAGGTATCGAAACCTCTCTTCAAACCCCTAGCCAAACTCCCCTGGTCTCAATCCACCAATCCAGGAAAGTATCCTGTACGTCTGGAGTCCTGACCCCTGATGCTCAAGTTTAATGCATTGAAGCAAACGTGCCACAACTCGCGTGCATATCCGCAGCGTACGAGAATATGTTCTGCATTGTCTTCATCCTGTAAGCACGTGTAGCAAGCCGAGGGGTGATCTTGTAGACCATGCTTGGCCCGACGGTCCGAAGTCCAGATACGGTACTGGACCGCCAACCAAGCAAAGATCTTCACTTGAGAAGTGCCCAGCTCTTCCAGATGCAAGATGCATATTGGGCCCTGACATCATCGAGGCACAACCGTTGATATGTCAAACTAGCCGAGTACACACCAGAAGATTCGGCTGGCCAAGAGAAGGTATTGGACACACTGGTATCTCGCTGAACGGTGCTAATGTCCAGAATGAGGTGCACTAGCTGTAGATGACCCACAAAAGTGAGCTCCCCCCACAACATCCTGTAACCATCTTCCGTTGTCCCGACCCTCCTTGACCGTGCGTCTGTTTCTGGTGCGCGTATCTACCTGAGTGTGAATCATCGGCGCTATGTCAACCGCTGCAAACAAACGGATCCAACGGTCCCTCCAGAATAAGACCTTAGTGCTCTCCCCTACCTCGATCTTGACCATATTGTCAAAAATTGCTCGGGCATCCTTATCATTGATCATGTTCAGACCCTGCCATGGTCTCTCTGGACCCGTGCGCTTCAGCCACTCCCACCTGACCCTGAGAGCAAGGCCATGCAATTTGAGATTTCTAATTCCAAGCCCACCGAAGCACGTTGGCTTGCATACCGCGCTCCAAGCTACCATGCATTGTCCTCCGGAGGCCTTCTCCTTGCCTGCCCAGAAAAACACCCTCATCCATTTATCAAGTTCTTCAAACACCCATGCCGGCGCGTCCATGATCATAAGTGGTGGATCGGTTTCGCAGCGATCACAGACTTGACCAACACTAGCCGACCCGAACGCTGTAACAAGCCTCGTTGCCACCCGGGGGCACACTTCTTCGCTCTATCCAACATAGGCTGCCAGTCTGCCCTTTTGAGATGGTGTATGGCGAGCTATAGACCTAAGTATTTGCATGGAAACTTCCCCAGATCACATTGTAACAGGTTAAGAATTCTGTTTTTGTCCAACTCGTCGCCATGAATAAGAACCGCGGATAATTTGCAGTAGTTGACTCTCAATCCCGAAGTGTCCCCAAATGCTTTGAGGGCCATAGTAACGAACTTGAGATCCACCTTGTTCGGCCTAACGAACAATTCCACATCATGCACATAAATCGAAACACTCTGAGTTGGCTTGACACCTGTGAACGGGCTCAACACTCCTAGCTCCGCCGCCTTGACCATAATTCGTGACAGCACATCCATAGCTATGATAAACAGCAGGAGGGACACCGGATCCCCTTGCCTTAGCCCTTGCACGTGCATGAAACTCCTTCTTGGGATCCCGTTAACAACAACTTTAGTTGAAGCCGTCCTAAGCAGAATTGATATCCAAGACAACCATTTTTGACCAAATCCTTTGCTCCTCAGAACATCAAACAAAAATGGCCACGCAACCGAATCAAATGCCCTCGACATGTCCAGTTTCAAGAACACCCCAGCCTCCTTGCGAGCATGGATCTTCCTTGCCACTTGTCTAACTAGAAGAAAGTTGTTGTGTAAATGCCTACCACATATGAAAGCAGATTGATTGGCCGCGTCAATTTCCTTCATTTTATGCCTCACTCGATTGGCTAGCATCTTGGCGAACAGCTTGACGGCACTATGGTAAGACCTATTGGTTGAAAATCTCCCACAACCTCAGCATCCGATTTCTTCGGGTGAGCACTATATGCGCTTTGTTTAGCTTCCCAAAACCCCGACCATCCTCCACATATAGTTTCATCACCATCGCCATGACATCATTTTTGATGATGGGCCACACCCTCTGGTAGAATGCAGCCACAAATCCATCCGGCCCCGAGGCACGGTCCGACGACAACTCCTTAATTGTATTCCAAACTTCTTCCTCAATGAAGATAATTTCCAGATCAGAAAGGTCATGGGCCTCCATCCCAACAAAATTGAGATCTAGATCCACCTCCCTAGACGTGGCATGTCCCAGTAATTGTTCATAGGCCTCCGTAAAGATTCCCCCCTTTCTCTCTTGCTTCGTAATTAGCTCATCATTGTGCCTAATATGGGGGATGAAATTTTTCGATCGCCGTCCATTTGCCACAACTTGGAAAAGCTTTGTGTTCGTGTCTCCTTCGCGGATCCATCGCAGCCGGGAACGCTGGCGCTCAATGGTACGTTGTAGATAGGACAATCCCAACAACGCATGTTTGATAGTTCTCCTTAACCACTGCTCCTCGGGAGTGAGAGCACGGGCCTCCATGGCGCGATCGAACCTGAGGATGATGTAGTTTGCTATGGCAATCTGGATCTTCATATTACCTGTCTTTCTCTAACCCCAAGATTGCAACGCAACAGCCGTATTGCGAAGAAGAGCATCCATCCTTTTGAAAGGATCAATAATATTTGCATCACAGACCCATGCATCCCATACTGCTTGATCGAACCCATAGTCTAGTCCAGTACATCTCAAACCGAAATCTTCTCTTGGGGCAAAAAGGCGCAGAGGTAGTTAGGTGTAATGGAGCATGGCCCGATATGTTGGTGGAGAGGGCTTGGGGAAGAACGTCCAGATGACTGAGCTCCCAATCCACCGACACAAGCACACGGTCAATCTTTGTCATCACCGGCTGATCCCTTTCATTCGTCAATGTAAATCTCCTTCCATGCATGTAAATCTCCCTGAGCTCGTTGTTGTCTACAAACTCCTTAAATCTCCTCAAAATGCGCCTATTGATATTATTATTGCTCTTCTCATCGCTCTAAGTATCATGTTGAAATCACCCGACACCATCCATGGTCTCGGGCAATTTGCTCTCCTACCATGAAGATCACCGAGGAACTGCGTTTTAGGTCCTTCTCCTTGCGGTCCGTAGACTACCGTCACCCAACATGACAATCCATCCTTGTTGTGTACTAGCCCGGTGATAGAGTTAGCGTGCTATGAAATGTTATCAACGTCCAACACCGTTCTATCCAACCCAATAGAATGCCCCTGCGAGTCTCCACCGCCGACAAATAATCAAAGCCATCAAATGATGGTCCTATGCATTGCATAACTATGAATCGATCAACTACATCAAGCTTTGTCTCTTGCAGACACACTAGATTAACCTTGGCCGCCACTACAAACTCCTTAACGAAATGCTTATTGGCAGGGTTGTTTAATTCCCTCATGTTCCAACACACTACATGCGGGTTCTGATCCATAGATACCGCAAGTACAACCCACTCCCGGAGGCAGCCCTCACGCGGAACCCATCACCACCGTAGTGCCCGCCATCAAGTCACACGCAGGTGGTACCTCCTTCCCGAACAGAGCCGCAATGACTCAGACGTGTTGATGTTGGGAATCGTTGCATCGGAAACAAAAAAAATTTCTACGCACACGCAATGATCTATCCATGGAGATGCATAGCAACAAGGGGGAGAGTGTGTCCACATACCTTCGTAGACCATAAGCGGAAGCGTTTCACAATGCGGTTGATCTAGTCAAACTTCTTCGTGCTTCAACCGATCAAGTACCGAATGCACGACACCTCCGCGTTCTGCACACGTTCAGCTCAGTGACGTCCCTCACCTTCTTGATCCAGAAAGAAGTCGAGGTAGTAGATGAGTTCCTTCAGCACGACGGCGTGGTGACAGTGATGGTGAAGTGATCCTCGCAGGGCTTTGCCTAAGCACTACGAAAATATGATCGAGGGTGTAAACGGTGGAGGGGGGCGCCACACACGGCTAAACAATTGTCTGGTGTGTTCTAGGCACTCCCTCCTCATATATACAGGTGGGAGGGAGAGGGGAGAGGCCAAGGGGCGCTCCAAGTAGGTCCGAATCCTACTTGGGCTCCTGCCCTAGGCCGTGCCCCTGCCATGTTTGTCGGAGGGGGAAGGAAAGAGGGCGGGGGAGGGAGGGAAGGAAGTGGGAATCCTAATCCACACTTACCTTTCCCTTCTCCCCTTTCCTTCTCCTCCTTTGGCCGGCCCATATGGGGGGTGCACCAGCCCCTTGTGGCTGGTGTGTTTCCCCTCTTGGCCCATAAGGACCATATCTTTTGCCGGGGGTACCCGCAACCCCTTCCGTTGACCCGATAAGTACCAGGTACCCCTCGAAACACTCCTGATGTCCGAATACCATCGTCCTGTATATCAATATTTACCTCTCGACCATTTCAAGACTCCTCGTCATGACCGTGATCTCATCCGGGACTCCAAACAACATTCGATCACCAAATCACATAACTCATATGATACTATATCATCATCGAACGTTAAGCGCGAGGACCCTACGGGTTCGAGAACTATGTAGACATGACCGAGACACTTCTCTGGTCAATAACCAATAGCGGAACTTGGATGCCCATATTGGACCCTACATATTCTACGAAGATATTTATCGGTCGAACCGTTATGACAACATATGTAATTCCCTTTGTCCATCGGTATGTTACTTGCCCGAGATTCGATCGTCGGTATCTCCATACCTAGTTCAATCTCGTTACCAGAAAGTCTCTTTACTTGTTCCATAATACATCACCTTGTGACTAACTCCTTAGTCGTTTGCTTGCAAGCTTATGATGTGTATTACCGAGAGGGCCCAGAGATACCTCTCCGATACTCGGAGTGACAAATCCTAATCTTGATCTATGCCAACTCAACAAACACCTCCGGAGATACCTATAGAGCATATTTATAATCACCCAGTTATGTTGTGACGTTTGATAGCACACAAGGCATTCCTCCGGTATCCGGGAGTTGCATAATCTCATAGTCGAAGGAATATGTATTTGACATGAAGAAAGCAATAGCAATAAACTGAACGATCAATATGCTAAGCTAACGGATGGGTCTTGTCCATCACATCATTCACCTAATGATGTGATCCCGTTATCAAATGACAACTCATGTCCATGGGTAGGAAACCTTAACCATCTTTGATCAACGAGCTAGTCTAATAGAGGCTCACTAGGGACACAATATTTGTTTATGTATTCACATATGTATTTAGGTTTCCGATCAATACAATTCTAGCATGAATAATAAACCTTTATCATGAATAAGAAAATATAAAATAACAACTTTATTATTGCCTCTAGGGCATATTTCTTTCAGTTTCCCACTTGCACTAGAGTCAATAATCTAGTTCACATCACCATGTGATTTAACACCCATAGTTCACATCGGCATGTGACCAACACCCAAAGAGTTTACTAGTCCATAATCTAGTTCACATCGCCATGTGATTAACAACCCAAAAGTACTAAGGTGTGAGCATGTTTTTCTTGTGAGAGAAGTTTACTCAACGGGTCTGTCATATTCAGATTCGTATGTATTTTGCAAATTTCTATGTCTACAATGCTCCGTATAGAGCTACTCTAGCTAATTGCTTCCATTTTCAATATGTATCCAGATTGAGACTCAGAGTTATCCGGATTAGTGTCAAAACTTGCATCAATGTAACCCTTTATGATGAACACTTTGTCACCTCCATAACTGAGAAACATTTCCTTAGTCCTCTAAGGATAACTTTGACAGCTGTCCAGTGATCTATTCCTGGATCACTATTGTACCCCCTTTGCCAAACTCATGGCAAGGTACACAATAGGTCTGGTACACAGCATGGCATACTTTATAGAACCTATGGCTGAGGCATAGGGAATGCCTTTCATTCTCTCTCTATCTTCTGCCGCGGTCGGGTTTTGAGTCTTACTCAACTTCACACCTTGCAACACAGGGAAGAATCCTTTCTTTGACTGATCCATCTTGAACTTCTTCAAAATCTTGTCAAGGTCTATCCCTATAGATCTTGATGCCCAATATTTAGGTAGCTTCACTGAGGTCTTTCATTGAAAAATTATTATTCAAGTATCCTTTCTATGCTATTCAAAAATTCTATATCATTTCCAATCAATAATGTCATCCACATATAATATCAGAAATGCTACAGAGCTCCCACTCACTTTCTTGTAAATACAGGCTTCACCGTAAGTCTGTGTAAACCATATACTTTGATCACCTCATCAAAGCGCATATTCAAACTCCGAGATGCTTGCACTAGTCCATAGATGGATCGCTGGAGCTTGCACACTTTGTTAGCACCTTTAGGATCGATAAAACCTTCTGGTTGCATCATATACAACTCTTCTTCAAGATATTCATAGACATCCATTTGCCAGATTTCATAATCATAAAATGCGGCAATTGCTAACATGATTCAGACGGACTTAAGCATCGCTACGGGTGAGAAAGTCTCATCGTAGTGAACTCCTTGAACTTGTCGAAAACCTTTCACGACAAGTCGAGCTTTGTAGACAGTAACATTACCATCAGCGTTAGTCTTCTTCTTGAAGATCCATTTATTTTCTATGGCTTGCGATCCTCGGGCAAGTCCACCAAAGTCCACACTTTGTTCTTATACATCGCTCCTATCTTAAATTTCATGGCCTCAAGCCATCTGTCGAAATTTGGGCTCATCATAGCTTCTTCATAGTTCGTAGGTTCGCCTTGGTCTAGTAACATGACTTCCAGGACAGGATTACCATACCACTCTGGTGCAGATCGTGCTCTGGTTGACCTACGAAGTTTAGTAATAGCTTGATCTGAAGTTTCATGATCATCATCATTAGCGTCCTCTCTAGTTTGTGTAGGCATCACGGGAACATTTTTCTCTGATGTACTATTTTCCAATTTGAGATAAGGTACAATTACCTCATCAAGTTCTACATTCCTCCCACTCACTTCTTTCGAGAGAAACTCCTTCTCTAGAAAGGACTCATTCTTAGCAACAAAGATTTTGCCTTCAAATCTATGGTGGAAGGTATACCCAATACTTTCTTTCGTGTATCCTATGAAGACACACTTCTTCGCTTTGGGTTCGAGCTTATCAGGCTGAAGCCTTTGACATAAGCGTTGCATCCCCAAACTTTAAGAAACGACAGCTTAGGTTTGTAGCCAAACCATACTTCATATGGTGTCGTATCAACAGATTTAGACGGTGCCCTATTTAACGTGAATGCAGCTGTCTCTAATGCATAACCCCAAAACGATAGTGGTAAATCGGTAAGAGACATCATAGATCGCACCATATCTAATAAAGTGCGGTTACGACGTTCGGACACACTATTACGCTGTGGTGTTCCAGGTGGCATGAGTTGTGAAAAAATTCCTCATTGTTTTAAATGAAGGCCAAACTCGTAACTAAAATATTCGCCTCCGTGATCAGATCGTAGAAACTTTTATTTTCTTGTTATGATGATTCTCCACTTCACTATGAAATTCTTTAAACTTTTCAAATGTTTCAGACTTGTGTTCCATTAAGTAGATATACCCATACCTACTCAAATCATCTATGAAGGTTAGAAAATAACGGTACCCGCCGCGTGCTTCAATACTCATTGGACCGCATACATCAGTATGCATTATTTCCATTAAGTCATTAGCTTGCTCCACTGTTCCGGAGAACGGAGTTTTAGTCATCTTGCCCATGAGGCATGGTTCGCAAGTATCAAATGATTCATAATCAAGTGATTCCAAAAGTCCATCTGCATGGAGTTTCTTCATGCGCTTTTACACCAATATGACCTAAATGTTAGTGCCACAAATATGTTGCACTATCGTTATTAACTTTGCATCTTTTGGCATCAATATTGTGAATATGTGTATCACTACGATCGAGATTCAATAAACCATTGACATTGGGTGTATGACCATAGAAAGGTTTATTCATGTAAACAGAACAACAATTATTCTCTGACTTAAATGAATAACCGTATTGCAATAAACATGATCTAATCACATTCATGCTCAACGCAAACACCAAATAACATTTATTTAGGTTCAACACTAATCCCGAAGGTAGAGTGAGTGTGCAATGTTGAGCATATCAACCTTGGAATCAATTCCAACACTCATCGTCACCTCGCCCTTAACTAGTCTCTGTTTATTCCGCAACTCCTATTTCGAGATACTAATCTTAGCACCTGAACTGGTATCAAATACCCAAGGGCTACTACGAACACTAGTAAGTTACACATCAATAACCTGTATATGAAATGTACCTTTGTTCACTTTGCCATCCTTCTTATCCGCCAAATGTTTTGGGCATTTCTGCTTCCAGTGACCATTTCCTTTGTAGTAGAAGCACTCAGTTTCAGGCTTGGGTCCAGCTTTGGGCTTCTTCACGGGAGTGGAAACTTGCTTGCCATTCTTCTTGAAGTTCCCTTTCTTTCCCTTTGCCCTTTTTTTGAAACTAGTGGTCTTGTTAACCATCAACACTTGATGCTCTTTCTTGATTTCCCCCTTCACCGATTTCAGCATCAGGAAGAGGTCGGGAATCATTTTCGTCATCCCTTGCATATTATAGTTCATCACGAAGTTCTAGTAGCTTGGTGAAAGTGACTAGAGAACTTTGTCAATCACTATCTTATCTGGAAGATTAACTCCCACTTGATTCAAGCGATTGTAGTACCCTGACATTCTGAGAACATGCTCACTGGTTGAGCTATTCTCCTCCATCTTGTAGGCAAAGTACTTGTCAGAGGTCTCATACCTCTCGACATGGGCATGAGTCTGAAATACTAATTTAAGCTCTTGGAACATCTCATATGCTCCATGGCGTTCAAAACATTTTTGAAGTCCTGGTTCTAAGCCGTAAAGCATGGTGCACTAAACTATTAAGTAGTCATCATATCGAGCTTGCCAAACGTTCATAACGTCTGCATCTGCTCCTGCAATAGGTCTGCCACCTAGCAGTGCATCAAGGAAATAATTCTTCTATGCAGTAATGAGGATAATCCTCAGATCACGGACCCAGTCCGCATCATTGCCACTATCATCTTTCAACTTATTTTTCTCTAGGAACATAAAAAATATAGGAGCTATATCGTGAGCTATTGATCTACAACATAGATATGCAGAACTATCAAGACTAAGTTCATGATAAATTAAGTTTAATTAATCAAATTACTAATGAACTCCCACTTAAATAAACATCCCTCAAGTTTATCTAAGTGATACGTGATCGAAATCAACTAACCCATGTTCGATCATCACGTGAGATGGGGTAGTCATCAATGGTGAACATCTCTATGTTGATCATATCTACTATATGATTCGCGTTCGACCTTTCAGTCTCCAGTGTTTTGAGGCCATGTCTGTACATGCTAGGATTGTCAAGTTTAACCCAAGTATTCCGCATGTGCAAAACTGTCTTGCACCTGTTGTATGTGAACATAGAGTCTATCACACCCGATCATTACGTGGTGTCTCAACACGACGAACTGTAGCAACGGTGCATACTCAGAGAGAACACTTTTACCTTGAAATTTAGTGAAGGGATCATCTTATAATGCTACCGCCATACTAAGCAAAATAGGATGCATAAAAGATAAACATCACATGCAATCAAAATATGTGACATGATATGGCCATCATCATCTTGTGATTTTGATCTCCATCTCCAAAGCGTTGTCATGATATCCATCGTCACCGGCTTGACACATTTATCTCCATCGTAGCGTCGTGGTCATCTCACCAACTATTGCTTCTACAACTATCGCTAACGCATAGTGATAAAGTAAAGCAATTACATGGCGTTTGCATTTCATACAATAATGAGACAACCATAAGGCTCCTGCCGGTTGCCGATAACTTACAAAACATGATCATCTCATACAATAACGATTATCACATCATGTCTTGACCATATAACATCACAACATGCCCTGCAAAAACAAGTTAAACGTCCTCTACTTTGTTGTTGCAAGTTTTACGTGGCTGCTACGGGCTTCTAGCAAGAACCGTTCTTACCTACGCATAAAACCACAACGGTGTTTCGTCAAGTTTGCTGTTTTAACCTTCTTCAAGGACCGGCCGCAGTCCAGTTCGATTCAACTAAAGTAGGAGAAATAGACACCGGCCAACCACCTTTATGCAAAACTAGTTGCATGTCTGTCGGTGGAACCGGTCTCATGTGCGTGGACATGTAAGGTTGGTCCAGGCCGCTTCATCTCACAATACCGCCGAATCAAAATAAGACATTGGTGGTAAGCAGTATGACTATCACCGACCACAACTCTTTGTGTTCTACTCGTGCATATCATCTACGCATAGACCTGGCTCTGATACCACTTTTGGGAATCATTGCATGGAGAACAAAATATTTTTTACGCACATGCAATGATCTATCCATGGAGATGCATAGAAACAAGGGGGAGAGTGTGTCTACATACCCTTGTAGACTGTAAGCGGAAGCTTTCACAACACGGTTGATGTAGTCGAACTTCTTCGCGCTTCAACCGATCAAGTACCGAACGCACGGCACCTCCGTGTTCTGCACACGTACAGCTCGGTGACGTCCCTCGCCTTCTTGATCCAGCAAGACATCGAGGTAGTAGATGAGTTCCGTCAGCACGACGGCGTGGTGACGGTGATGGTGAAGTGATCCTCACAGGGCTTCGCCTAAGCACTACGAAAATATGACCGGGGGTGTAAACGGTGGAGGGGGGCGCCGCACATGGCTAAACAATTGTCTGGTGTGTGCTAGGCGTCCCCCTCCTCATATATATATAGGTGGTAGGGAGAGGGGAGAGGCAAAGGGGAGCCCCAAGTAGGTCCGAATCCTACTTGGGCTCCTGCCCTTGGCCGCACCCCCTGCCATGTTTGTCAGAGGGGGAAGGAACGAGAGGGGAGGGAAGGAAGTGGGAATCCTAATCCACACTTACCTTTCCCTTCTCCCCTTTCCTTCTCCTCCTTAGGCCGGCCCATATGGGGGGCGCACCAGCCCCTTGTGGTTGGTGTGTTTCCCCTCTTGGCCCATAAGGCCCATATCTTTTGCCGGGGGTGCCCGGAACCCCTTCCGGTGACCCGATAAGTACCCGGTACCCCCCAAAACACTTCCGCTGTCCAAATACCATCGACCTATATATCAATCTTTACCTCTCGACCATTTCTGTGATCTCATCCAGGACCCCAAACAACATTCGGTCACCAAATCACATAACTAATATAATACTATATCGCCATCGAACTTTAAGCATGCGGACCCTACAGGTTCGAGAACTATGTAGACATGACAAAGACACCTCTCCGGTCAACAACCAATAGCGGAACCTGGATGCCCATATTGGCTCCTACATATTCTATGAAGTTCTTTATCGGTCGAACCGTTATGACAACATACGTAATTCACTTTGTCCATCGGTATGTTACTTGCCCGAGATTCGATCGTTGGTATCTTCATACCTAGTTCAATCTCGTTACTGGCAAGTCTCTTTACTCGTTCCGTAATACATCACCTTGTGACTAACTCCTTAGTCGTTTGCTTGCAAGCTTATGATGTGTATTACCGAGAGGGCCCAGAGATACCTCTCCGATACTCGGAGTGACAAATCCTAATCTCAATCTAGGCCAAATCAACAAACACCTTCGGAGATACCTGTAGAGCATCTTTATAATCACCTACTTACGTTGTGACATTTGATAGCACACAAGGAATATGTATTTGACATGAAGAAAGCAATAGCAATAAACTGAACGATCAATATGCTAAGCTAATGGATGGGTCTTGTCCATCACATCATTCTCCTAATGATGTGATCCCGTTATCAAATGACAACACATGTCCATGGTTAGGAAACCTTAACCATCTTTGATCAATGAGCTAGTCTAGTAGAGGCTCACTAGGGACACAATATTTGTTTATGTATTCACACATGTATTTAGGTTTCTGATCAATACAATTCTAGCATGAATAATAAACCTTTATCGTGAATAAGGAAATATAAAACAACAACTTTATTATTGCCTCCAGGGCATATTTCCTTGAGTTGATCCCTTAAAGGGGAGTCAAAGATCTCCGCAAGCTCCGCAATGGTGTCTTCATTCCCTTCAAGATCCTTTGGCACCAAGCCAAGTGCACGCATGAGCACGTTCTCCGCTTGTGTGGCCTTAGTAGGGTTCGTCGACAACACTCTCTTGGCCCCTCTGAGGCTCAGCCTCCAGCCTCAGCGTGGATTGAACTTCCACAGGAAGTGGCGGCGCCAACTTGCGGACCTCTGCATTGCAGAACCACTTCAGTTTGCCATACACAACTATCTCTTGCGGCTTCATGCCATCATTGCATGTCGACATCTCGCGTTGCATGCTCACCTTAACATGCAAATTCGGCGGATCAACTTCCTCTTCGTGCATGAGCGCCACTTGTCCAGAATCCTGCCTGTCCCTGCCCGCTGGGATAACCGCACCAATCATTGGCTACTCCAACCGATCAGCCCTGGTCTAGGGTCCCACCACTGGTCCTCCCTCTTCTCGGATCCCAACCACCTCCAAATCAGGCTCACTAGCCAACACAGCAGAAGGCCCGCTAGGAGCATATCATCTCTAGTTCTCTACACGCTAAGAGTTCAATAGAATATGTGACCTAGGGCAAAATCCTAGGTGGTCCGATGTTCATGAATTGGAGATTGATTTGAGGAGGAAAACACAAGAACAGTCTAATGGACATGATTCACTCCAACTACTCCTCAACTCACAAGCAATATAAGAGGTGCATCAAGATCCAAAAACAACAAGGGAAATAAAGATACAAGGTAGTTCATCCAAATCTCTAGGAGAGATGGGTCTTGAATTCCATGAAAGAATCTTTCCTAAGAAGGGGTCTTGAATCCCTAAGGATCTTCTCCAAAGGAGGTCTTGAAATCCAATGGAGTCTTCTCTCTCAAGAGAAATCCCACAAGGGAAGATACATGAGCTGAGCTCTAATGTCTAGATCTATTCTTAGCTATTCCTAAATGGAGGAGCAAGAAGAGTATATATATATATATCCAAGGCATGAAGGGGCAAGGAGGGGCGAAATGGGAATACATGGGGCAAAGCCCAATAGATGCACACAGGCAGCCCTGTGTGCACGTGGTAACTGGAGCACGTGCGCATGGGGTATCCAGAGAGCTGGCGACTTAGCCTGTGCGCACGGGGGTTGTACCATGGGCACGGGGTCCAGAGGCCCGTGCGCATGGGGTATCCAGAGGCTTCGTTGTCTGCAGCCTTCTCGTGGACGCCCGTCGATGCAGGTGGAACCTTGCCTTCTTCTTGACGGTTCCTTCTCCATTTCCAAGCTTCTCTCTTGGACGGTGTAATCGTTCCATTACGCTTGCACTCCTCTTCATGAAGTCTTGACAATATCTATGCATGCACACGAGAGGGGTGTCAAGTAGTATACCATCCTTGAAGGGGTCAAGTGAACACGTGTAAAGGAGATGATTCACCTTTATGTATGTGAAGTAGATGTGGCACGTGGCACTTGCTAAATGGAATCTTGACATGGTGATGTCCATAGGATGCTCCGCATCATCCCCTCCCCCTTGGGAAAGATCCATCCTCGGATCGAAAGCCAAATCACCATGGGAAAGAGATGGCATCACCATGTAGAAGTGGATGATCACCAGTCGTTCATCATCTTGAAGCTTGTAACGGGCACTCTCCAATGTCGCACCACCTTGTGATTCCTTCAAAAGGAACAAAGACAACAAACACTCAAAAAAAACAAATGTGGTTAGCATTAGTGCAAAACCAAGCATTCAAGTGGTGATTCACCCAACAAGTGTCCGCCATCATGCATAGCATAAGGTGTGACAAGGAAGTGTGTCATGTCAAGTAAGCATATCAATTGAGCACATGCAAATGCATCATGGAAACAATTATGTGAAGGGGGGGGGGGGGTAAGGTTGCTAATATGTGTGACAAGTGAACAAGCATCTACCTTCATGTCATAGGAAGCATGCACAAAGTGCTCAATGAACTGTCTATGGTAGGCATATGAATCACTCACAGTAAAGGAAATGAAATGTCTAAACACATGGGGCAAGCCAATCCAAGCATAATGTGCATATGGTGTAGTGAAGATATTGTGACACTCAACACAATGGAAAGAGCAATTGTTCATCATGTGTGAGGCAATCAAGTCAATCATGTGACAAGCATGGAAATGGATGCCATCAACCGCATGAAACGAGCAAGTATGAATCATTGCTGATGCAACATAGGCAAGCATATCTATCATGGCATGCAAACTAGTAGCGCAGAGATGCAACATATTAGAGGAATCCACTAAAGGAACATGTTAATAACAAGCAATATCTCCACCAAGCATGCAAATGCACATATAAATACTAGAATCATGGAGCATGCATATTGCAATGCATGGGTCACAAATGCATGACAAAGGCATATAAATGAGCATATTATGCAAAGTGAACATGACAATATGGGTAAAGGATATATAATGGACAATAATCCATAACCATGTGATGGCCATGTAGAAGAGATGCACGAAGTCGTGCGATGAGGGTGGGTGGAGGGTAATCACTCCATGGTGGCACACGTCTTCATTACTCTCTAGAGCTCGTTTCATCAACTCGTGCGCTTGCGAGGTTGAGAGGAATCATGTGCACATACACAATAAGGAGACACGCGAAACAAAGTGTGTGCATGGTAAATGTACACATCATCCATCATGATGTGTATGTGCACATGAGAGTTAGCACAATATAAGAAATGCTCAAAGAAATTTGAGGCATTGTATAAGAACATGCCATCCATCATGGAAGAATAGTTGTTATGTATAACATGATGGGGACACAAATGGATCATGCAAGTATATGGCACACATTATTGGGATCATGCAATTCATAGGATGGATCAAGATCTCCTAATAGGTATGAGGAAACTATTGGGGTCTCCACATGTGCTATAGCGGAAGCATAATATGGAGAAAATTGACAACATGGCAAATGGTGCATGTCCAAAGCTAGGTGGTCATGGCATGTCATATGATATAAATGATGCAAAGGAAGCATATATCAATATCATCACAAGAAAAACAAATGCCAACAATTATGGGCTTGTCATCTATGCCATGTGTGCAAATTGGGTTTTTGGTAATGGCATATGCATAGTCACTACGATGAGATTGCAAATATGACATATGGGTGATCTCATTCATACCATATGACAAGTCAAGCAGATTTTCAAACATGACGTGACCGAGAGAATTATCACAAGAAATCCTATGCAACATGGCATCACAACTAATAGACTCCATATGGCAATCATCAAACTCATCATAAATGGATAAATCACCACACGGGGAATCATACTAGCATGAGACATGGCAATAGGGGGATCAACATCATGCACGCAATCAATGGCCACTAGTGGGACGAGAGCATCACCTTCACCTATGTTACCTTTGTTGTTCCACTCATGTGATGTAGGTGAAGTGGCAAGGATCAAATTGTGGTCAAAGCCATCATCGTTATGGAACCATGTGTGTGTGTGTGTGTGTGGGGGGGGGGGTGCATCATATTCCACCATGGCCATCGTCTTATCCAAAGGAAGGACAAAGTCATCGAGGGTCGGCACGTCATCATATATGGGACCTAGCACCAAATGAGAAGACACAATAGAGGTCGAGGTTAAGTTCTTAGAAATCAAAATATCCTCACATGACCTATCAACTACCTTGCTCTCTCTATATGGTGGTGGCTCACTCAATCCCTCAAGATAGGTGCACTCAATGTCACATATGGTGGAGTCACTCAAATCACTCAAGTGGTGGTGGTGGATCTCCTCACATGGGAATTGGGACATCTCATCATATATGGGGCTAGTGGTGAAGTCACTTCACTCTCAATATGGTGGCACAAGTCGCTCAACTCATCATCATACACCTCCTTGGTCGAAGGGAAAATCCCATGCTCAACCATCTCGTCACCGTGGCCGTGGATGAAGGCCGAAGATTGCACACATCACTGTCTCCTCCAAAGATGGAAGCATCATCCTTGCTCGCCACCATGCCGCTCGCCTCCAAATCTTGGTCCTTGAGTTGCTCCATAGTCGTAGTCGTCACTGCGCCGTCTTCTAAAAGAGTCAGGGCAGACTCGGCATCGTCAACGCCACAAAGAGGGATGGCGGTGAAGTCGAACTTGGGAGCGTCGTCTTGGAGCTCGTCGGACTTGGACATCTTGGTGGTACTAGCCTCATGCTCGCTGTCGGTGTGAAAACCGGCATACCATGAGGTAGGGTGTCCCTAGCTGTGGATCTCGGACAGATGGTAACATGAAAGAGGAGACGGTATTTTACCCAGGTTCGGGCCCTCTTGATGGAGGTAAAATCCTACATCCTGCTCTTGTTTATATTGATATAGATGTATCGAGTACAGAGTTGATCTACCTCGAGATCGTAAGATGTGGTCTAACTCTAGGGCTAGGTGAATGATATTGCGTTGATGTCCCCCCTATGGGCTAAAGCCTACGGCTTATATAGACGCCAGGTAGGGTATCTAGGGTTGCAAGGTCGGTATCTAGGCACAGGGCGGCAGGAGAAGTCTTGGAGTATACGACAAGTCTTCGGTAGATGTAGTCTTGACCACGCCCCCTGCGTACAACCTCCGGAGTCTCTGAGAATGAATGAGGGCCCATTGGCCTAATCCGAGGAACATGTGTTGGGGAACGTTGCAGAAAATTAAAATTTTTCCTACGGTTTCACCAAGATCCATCTATGAGTTCATCTAAGCAACGAGTCATGGGAGAGAGATTGCATCTACATACCACTTGTAGATCGCGTGCGGAAGCGTTCACTAGAACGTGGATGATGGAGTCGTACTCGCCGTGATCCAAATCACCGATGACCGAGTGCCGAACGGACAGCACCTCCGCGTTCAACACACGTGCAGGCAGACGGCGTCTCCTCCTTCTTGATCCAGCAAGGGAAGGAGAGGTTGAGGAAGAAGGCTCCAACAGCGGCCTGACAGGCGTGGTGGTGATGGAGTGACAGTTCTCCGGCAGGGCTTCGCCAAGCACACGCGGAGGAGGAGAGGTGTTGGGGAGGGGAGGGGCTGCGCCTTGAAGTGTGTTGCAGCCCTCCCCTCGCCCCTCTATTTATAGGGGAAGGGAGAAGGGGGGCCGGCCCCTCTAGATGGGATCTAGAGGGGCGGCCAAGGGAGGGGCTTGCCCCCCAAGCAAGGCGCCCCTCGGGGTTTCCCCCAACCCTAGGCGCATGGGCCCTAGGGGAGTGGCGCCCAGCCCACTTTGGGCTGGATCCTTCCTCATACAGCCCATAAGGCCCTCCCGGAGAGGTGGCCCCTCCCGGTGGACCCCCGGAACCCCTCCGGTGGCCCCGGTACAATACCGATATGCCCCCGAACCTTTCCGGTGACCGTATGATGACTTCCCATATATAAATCTTTACCTCCGGACTACGGAACTCCTCGTGACGTCCGGGATCCCATCCGGGACTCCGAACAACATTCGGTAATCACATACAAGTCTTCCTAATAACCCTAGCGTCACCGAACCTTAAGTGTGTAGACCCTACGGGTTCGGGAGACACGTAGACATGACCGAGATGGCTCTCGGGCAATAACCAATAGCGGGATCTGGATACCCATGTTGGCTCCCACATGCTCCTCGATGATCTCATCGGATGAACCACGATGTCGAGGATTCAAACAACCCCGTATACAATTCCCTTTGTCAATCGGTATGTTACTTGCCCGAGATTCGATCGTCGGTATACCAATACCTCGTTCAATCTCGTTACTGGCAAGTCACTTTACTCGTACCGTAATGCATGATACCGTGACCAGACACTTGGTCACTTTGAGCTCATTATGATGATGCACTACCGAGTGGGACCAGTGATACCTCTCAGTTATACTGAGTGACAAATCCGATCTCGATCCGTGTCAACCCAACAGACACTTTCAGAGATACCTGTAGTGTACCTTTATAGTCATCCAGTTACGTTGTGACGTTTGGTACACCCAAAGCACTCCTACGGTATCCGAGAGTTACACGATCTCATGGTCTAAGGAAGAGATACTTGACATTGGAAAAGCTCTAGCAAAACAAACTACACGATCTTGTGCTATGCTTAGGATTGGGTCTTCTCCATCACATCATTATCCTAATGATGTGATCCCGTTATCAATGACATCCAATGTCCATAGTCAGGAAACCATGACTATCTATTGATTAACGAGCTAGTCAACTAGAGGCTCACTAGGGACATATTGTGGTCTATGTATTCACACGTGTATTACGATTTCCGGATAATACAATTATAGCATGAATAAAAGACAATTATCATGAACAAGGAAATATAATAATAATCCTTTTATTATTGCCTCTAGGGCATATTTCCAACAGTCTCCCACTTGCACTAGAGTCAATAATCTAGTTACATTGTGATGAACCTAACACCCATAGAGTTACGGTGTTGATCATGTTTTGCTTTCATGGAAGAGGTTTAGTCAGAGGATCTGCGACATTCAGACCCGTATGCACTTTGCAAATTTCTATGTCTCCATATTGAACATTTTCACGAATGGAGTTGAAGCGACGCTTGATGTGCCTCGTCTTCTTGTGAAATCTGGGCTCCTTGGCAAGTGCAATAGAGTTGTCACAGAAGAGTTTGATCGGCCCCGACGCATTGGGTATGACTCCTAGGTCGGTGATGAACTCATTCACCCAAATTGCTTCATGCGGTGCCTCCGAGGCTGCCATGTACTCCGCTTCACATGTAGATCCCGCCACGACGCTTCGCTTGCAGCCGCACTACCATCGCTCCACCATTCAACATATACACGTATCCGGTTTGTGACTTAGAGTCATCCAGATCTATGTCGAAGCTAGCGTCGACGTAACCCTTCTGACGAGCTCTTCGTCACCTCCATAAACGAGAAACATGTCCTTTGTCCTTTTCACGTACTTCAGGATATTCTTGACCGCTGTCCAGTGTTCCTTGCGGGATTACTTTGGTACCTTCCTACCAAACTTACGGCAAGGTTTACATCAGGTCAGTACACAACATGTCATACATAATAGATCCTATGGCTGAGGCATAGGGGATGACGCTCATCTCTTCTTTATCTTTTGGTGGTCGGGCATTGAGCTGAGCTCAATTTCACACCTTGGCAAGATGCAAGAACCCTTTCTTGGACTGATCCATTTTGAACTTCTTCAAAATCTTATCAAGGTATGTGCTTTGTGAAAGACCTATGAGGCGTCTCGATCTATCTCTATAGATCTTGATGCCTAATATATAAGCAGCTTCTCCAAGGTCCTTCATTGAAAACTTTTATTCAAGTAGGCCTTAATGCTGTCCAAGAGTTCTATATCATTTCCCATCAAAAGTATGTCGCTACATATAATATGAGAAATGCTACAGAGCTCCCACTCACTTTCTTGTAAACGCAGGCTTCTCCATAAGTCTCAAGATAAACCCAAACGCTTTGATCATCTCATCAAAGCGAATGTTCCAACTCCGAGATGCTTGCACCAGCCCATAAATGGATCATTTGGAGCTTGCATACCTTGTTAGCATTCTTAGGGTCGACAAAACCTTCTGGCTGCATCATATACAGCTCTTCCTTAAGATAACCGTTAAGGAACGCTGTTTTGACGTCCATCTGCCATATCTCATAACCATAGTATGCGGCAATTGCTAACATGATTCAGACGGACTTAAGCTTCACTACGGGAAAGAAAGTCTCATCATAGTCAATCCCTTGAACTTGCCGATAACCCTTAGCGACAAGTCGAGCTTTATAGATGGTGACATTACCATCCGCGTCCGTCTTCTTCTTAAAGATCCATTTATTTCCTATCGCTCGCCGATCATCGGGCAAGTCTGTCAAAGTCCATACTTTGTTTTCATACATGGATCCTATCTCGGATTGCATGGCTTCAAGCTATTTGTTGGAATCTGGGCCCGCCATCACTTCTTCATAGTTCGAAGGTTCACCGTTGTCTAACAACATGATTTCCAGGACAGGGTTGCCATACAACTGCAGTGCGGAGCGTGTCCTAGTGGACCTCTGATTCGTTAGCAACTTGATCCAAGTACCTTGATCATCATCATTAATTTCCTCTCCGGTTGGTGTAGGCACCACAAGAACATTTTCTGAGCTGCACTACTTTCCGGTTCAAGAGGTAGTACTTCATCGAGTTCTACTTTCCTCCCACTTACTCCTTTCGAGAGAAACTCTTTTTCCAGAAAGGATCCGTTCTTGGCAACAAAGATCATGCCTTCGGATCTAAGGTAGAAGGTATACCCAATGGTTTCCTCAGGGTATCCTATGAAGACGCAATTTTTCCGATTTGGGTTCGAGCTTTTCAGGTTGAAGTTTCTTGACATAAGCATCGCATCCCCAAACTTTTAGAAACGACAGCTTAGGTTTCTTCCCAAACCATAATTCATACGGTGTCGTCTCAACGGATTTAGGCGGTGCCCTATTTAAAGTGAATGTAGCTGTCTCTAGAGCGTATCCCCAAAATGATAGCGGTAAATCTGTAAGAGACATCATAGATCGCACCATATCCAATAGAGTGCGATTACGACGTTCGGACACACCATTACGTTGAGGTGTACGGTAGGCGTGATTTGTGAAACGAGTCCACATTTCCTTAAGTGTGTACCAAATTCGTGACTTAAATATTCTCCTCCACGATCTGATCGTAAGAACTTTATTTTTCGGTCACGTTGATTCTCTACCTCATTCTGAAATTCCTTGAACTTTTCAAAGGTCTCGGACTTGTGTTTCATCAAGTAGACATACCCATATCTACTCAAGTCATCGGTGAGAGTGAGAACATAACGATATCCTCCATGAGCCTCAACGCTCATTGGACCGCACACATCGGTATGTATGATTTCCAATAAGTTGGTTGCTCGCTCCATTGTCCCGGAGAATGGAGTCTTGGTCATTTTGCCCATGAGGCATGGTTCGCATGTGTCAAATGATTCATAATCGAGAGACTCTAAAAGTCTATCGAATGGAGCTTCTTCATGCGCTTGACACCAATGTGACCAAGGCGGCGATTACCACAAGTATGTGGGACTATCGTTATCAACTTTACATCTTTTGGTATTCACACTATGAATATGTGTAATATTACGTTCGAGATTCATTAAGAATAAACCATTGACCATCGGAGCATGACCATAAAATATATCTCTCATATAAATAGAACAACCATTATTCTCGGATTTAAATGAGTAGCCATCTCGCATTAAACGAGATCCTGATACAATGCTCATGCTCAAACTTGGCACCAAATAACAATTATTGAGGTTTAAAACTAATCCCGTAGGTAAATGTAGAGGTAGCGTGCCGACGGCGATCACATCGACCTTGGAACCATTCCCGACGCGCATCGTCACCTCGTCCTTCGCCAGTCTCCGTTTATTCCGCAGCTCCTGCTGTGAGTTACAAATATGAGCAACGGCACGGTATCAAATACCGGGAGTTACTACGAGTGCGGTAAGGTACACATCAATTACATGTATATCAAATATACCTTTAGTGTTGCCGGCCTTCTTGTCCGCTAAGTATTTGGGGCAGTTCCGCTTCGATGGCCCTTCCCTTTGCAATAAAAGCACTCTGTCTCAGGTTTGGGTCCATTCTTTGACTTCTTCCGGCAACTTGCTTACCGGGCGCAAAGAACATCCTTGCCGTCCTTCTTGAAGTTCTTCTTACCCTTGCCCTTCTTGAACTTAGTGGTTTTATTGACCATCAACACTTGATGTTCTTTCTTGATTTCAACCTCTCACGACTTCAAAGATTGAGAATACTTCAGAATGGTCTTCACCACCCCTTCATATTGTAGTTCATCACAAAGCTCTTGTAGCTTGGTGGGAGCGATGAAGGATTCTGTCAATGACCGCCTCGTCCAGGAGGTTTATGTCCAGTGGGACAGGCGGTTGTGCAACCCGGACATTTTGAGTATGTGCTCACCGACATAACTGTTTTCCTCCATCTTACAACTATAGAACTTGTCGGAGACTTCATATCTCTCGACCGGGCATGAGCTTGGAAAACTAGTTTCAGCTCCTCGAACATCTCATATGCTCCGTGTTGCTCAAAAGCGCTTTTGGAGCCCTGGTTCTAAGTTGTAAAGCATGCCGCCTTTGAACGAGGGAGTAATCATCAGACGAGGCTATCAAGCATTCATAATGTCTTGGTTCTTCGGGACGGGTGCATCACCTAGCGGTCCTTCTAGGACATATTGTTTCCTAGCATCTATGAGGATGATCCTCGGGTTCGGACCCGATCTGTATAGTTGCTGCCATCATCTTTCAGCTTGGTTTTCTCTAGGAACGCGTTGAAGTTCATGTTGACATGAGCGTTGGCCATTTGATCTACAAGACATATTTTAAGGTTTTAGACTAAGTTCATGATAATCAAGTTCATCTAATCAAATTATTTCAATGAACTCCCACTCAGATTAGACATCCCTCTAGTCATCTAAGTGTTACACGATCCGAGTCGACTAGGCCGTGTCCGATCATCACGTGAGACGGACTAGTCATCGTCGGTGAACATCTTCATGTTGATCGTATCTTCCATACGACTCGTGTTCGATCTTTCGGTCTCCGTGTTCCGAGGCCATGTCTGTACATGCTAGGCTCGTCAAGTTAACCCTAAGTGTGTTGCATGTGTAAAACTGTCTTTACACCCGTTGTATGTGAACGTAAGGATCTATCACACCCGATCATCACGTGGTGCTTCGAAACGACGAACTTTAGCAACGGTGCACAATTAGGGGAGAACACTTCTTGATATTGTTGTAAGGGATCATCTTATTTACTACCGTCGTTCTAAGTAAACAAGATGCATAAACATAATAAACATCACATGCAACTATATAGTAGTGACATGATATGGCCAATATCATATAGCTCCATTGATCTCCATCTTAGGGGCTCCATGATCATCTTGTCACCGGCATGACACCATGATCTCCATCATCATGATCTCCATCATCGTGTCTTCATGAAGTTGTCACGCCAACGACTACTTCTACTTCTATGGCTAACGCGTTTAGCAATAAAGTAAAGTAATTTACATGGCGTTCTTCAATGACACGCAGGTCATACAAAAATAAAGACAACTCCTATGGCTCCTGCCGGTTGTCATACCCATCAACATGCGAGTCGTGATTCCTATTACAAGAACATGATCTCATACATCACAATATGTCATTCATCATTCATCACAACTTCTGGCCATATCACATCACATGACAATTGCTGCAAAAACAAGTTAGACGTCCTCTAATTGTTGTTGCATCTTTTACGTGGCTGCAATTGGGATCTAGCAAGAACGTTTTCTTACCTACGAATAACCACAACTTGATTTTGTCAACTTCTATTTACCCTTCATAAGGACCCTTTTCATCGAATCCGCTCCAACTAAAGTGGGAGAGACGGACACCCGCCAGCCACCTTATGCAACTAGTGCATGTCAGTCGGTGGAACCGGTCTCACGTAAGCGTACGTGTAAGGTTGGTCCGGGCCGCTTCATCCCACAATACCGCTGAAGCAAGATAAGACTAGTAGCGGCAAGCAAGTTGACAAGATCTACGCCCACAACAAAATTGTGTTCTACTCGTGCAATAGAGAACTACGCATAGACCTAGCTCTCATACCACTTTGTTGGGGAACGCGTTGCGAGAAAATTAAAATTTTTCCCTACGGTTTCACCAAGATCCATCTATGAGTTCATCTAAGAAACGAGTCATGGGAGAGAGATTGCATCTACATACCACTTGTAGATCGCGTGCGGAAGCGTTCACTAGAACGTGGATGATGGAGTTGTACTCGCCGTGATCCAAATCACCGATGACCGAGTGCCGAACGGACAACACCTCCGCGTTCAACACACGTACGGAACGAACGATGTCTCCTCCTTCTTGATCCAGCAAGGGGGAAGGAGAGGTTGAGGAAGAAGGCTCCAACAGCAGCACGACGGCGTGGTGGTGATGGAGTGATAGTTCTCCGGCAGGGCTTCGCCAAGCACACGCGGAGGAGGGGAGGTGTTGGGGAGGGAGGGCTGCGCCTTGAAGTGTGTTGCAGCCTCCCCGCCCCTCTATTTATAGGGGAAGGGAGAAGGGGGCGGCCCCTCTAGATGGGATCTAGAGGGGGCGGCCAAGGGAGGGGCTTGCCCCCAAGCAAGGGGCGCCCCTCGGGGTTTCCCCCAACCCTAGGCGCATGGGCCCTAGGGGAGTGGCGCCCAGCCCACTTTGGGCTGGATCCTTCCTCATACAGCCCATAAGGCCCTCCGGAGAGGTGGCCCCTCCCGGTGGACCCCCGGAACCCCTCCGGTGGCCCCGGTACAATACCGATATGCCCCCGAACCTTTCCGGTGACCGTATGATGACTTCCCATATATAAATCTTTACCTCCGGAGTACTCCGGAACTCCTCGTGACGTCCGGGATCCCATCCGGGACTCCGAACAACATTCGGTAATCACATACAAGTCTTCCTAATAACCCTAGCGTCACCGAACCTTAAGTGTGTAGACCCTACGGGTTCGGGAGACACGTAGACATGACCGAGACCGCTCTCGGGCAATAACCAACAGCGGGATCTGGATACCCATGTTGGCTCTCACATGCTCCTCGATGATCTCATTGGATGAACCACGATGTCGAGGATTCAAACAACCCCGTATACAATTCCCTTTGTTAATCGGTATGTTACTTGCCCAAGATTCGATCATCAGTATCCTAATACCTCGTTCAATCTCGTTACCGGCAAGTCACTTTACTGCATCCGTAATGCATGATCCCGTGACCGGACACTTGGTCACTTTGAGCTCATTATGATGATGCACTACCGAGTGGGCCCAGTGATACCTCTCCGTTAGACGGAGTGACAAATCGATCTCGATCCGTGTCAACCCAGCAGACACTTTCGGAGATACCGTAGTGTACCTTTATAGTCACCCGATTACGTTGTGATGTTTGGTACACCCAAAGCACTCCTACGGTATCCGGAGTTACACGATCTCATGGTCTAAGGAAGAGATACTTGACATTGGAAAAGCTCTAGCAAAACAAACTACACGATCTTGTGCTATGCTTAGGATTGGGTCTTGTCCATCACATCATTTTCCTAATGATGTGATCCCGTTATCAATGACATCCAATGTCCATAGTCGAAAACCATGACTATCTATTGATCAACGAGCTAGTCAACTAGAGGCTCACTAGGGACATATTGCGGTCTATGTATTCACACGTGTATTACGATTTCCGGATAATACAATTATAGCATGAATAAAAGACAATTATCATGAACAAGGAAATATAATAATAATCCTTTTATTATTGCCTCTAGGGTATATTTCCAACAACATGGGCCGACGAGATTAGTACCCCCTAATCCAAGACACCGCCAGTAGCCCCCGAACTGGTCTTCTATGCCAAGGACGATTCCCTCATCAGAGACAACCACGGATCCGAAGCCCTTGGCTCGACAGACAAGTTCCCTTTTTGCGATTTCAAGATTCCCGGACCACTCTTTTTAAAGGAGCGATGTCAAATAAGACTGGATAGATCTTGTACCCCGCCTGAAGAGGTGGGTAACTTAGCCTCGAAGGGCAGCCACCTCAGTGTGAATAGTTTCACCTAGTCTGACAACTTTATCGAAGCGGCACACCCCACGGCAGGTCGGGCAGTTACTGCCCTCCCCAAGTCATGGCTCAAGGCAGCCTTTTTACTGGCACGTCCCATCGAGTTGGAGATTGTGCCCATTTTCTTAGGGATATCATCAAGATTTTGTTTCCCCCCATATGCATAACGACATCTTTCATGGGAGTGGCATTTTTATCGGCGCAACAAGGGGGCCTCTTGGCCTCTCAACAATCCATAAGAGCAAAAAGAGGACGGTGTAGGCAACCACGCTCTCATTTCCCCCGCCTGCTGCTTCGTCTAGCTCCAGCACTCAGATCCAATCTTGCACCTCCACTTCCCTAGCGATCCCAAACTCCCCAGCAGCCATGGTTGATACCCTCAAAGGACATTGGGGTGGTTCCATCATGATGGACGACATCATCCAGGAGTTGCGGGATGTGGGGTATCTCCCCATCAACATCGCGGCCCGCGCTCCAGGCGCCGACCAGCTAGTGCCCGCTCCTAACACAGGGGAGTGGGTAGTCTTCGTCCCCCACCTCATCCGAGGCATGGGGTTCCCGCTGCACCCATTCATGCGTGAGATGATGTTTTACTATGGGCTCGACTTCTACCACATGGCCCCGAACTCCATCCTCCACCTCACCTCCTTCATCACGGTTCGCGAGGCCTTCCTCCACTGCGAGCCACACTTTGGCCTATGGCTGAAAACCTTTGGGGTCAAGCTGAAGTCCAGTGGCTCCGATCTGGCGGAGTGTGGAGGGCCCATGATCAGTAAGAACCAGAGTGTGGACTGTCTCAAGGGCATCTTCACCGAAACAGTGAAGGAGTGCCAGTGCGAGTGGTTTTACATCACCGAGCCGCTCGCCTCTGGCCAAACCGAGGTCACAGACTTTGCGGCTGGGCCTCCGAAGAAGCTCAAGTTCTGGAGGGAGAAGAGCATCATCTAGGGGAACCCATATGAGGTGGAGGCCATGATCAAGAGGATTAAATGCTGGTCTACCTCGAGGAACCTCCATCTCGCTGACATCGTCAACGTCATGCTCAACCGCTGCATCCTCTCACTCCAACTTCGGGCTACCCTGATGTGGGAGCATAAGCCCAAGGATACGGGCCCCGTCACCGCATTCTTCCGCTCCACCTTGGTCGGTATGTGGACCCGGCTCATCGAGCTGGCCAAGTACAAAATCCCCAAATAGGGGAAGGACCTCAGTTTCGAGGATGGCTAGGAAGGTTTCCCCGATAAGTGTTCTAACACACAAGTCTATGTTTTTATTTCCCGTACCAAGGGGCAGATTCTAACGAATCGTCTTGCTTGATACTTGCAAAAGTGGTTGGCCTGGGTGCAGAAAGTGCAGTGCCCGACCAACTACCAGAGGAGCCAAGAACTCCCCTACTCACAACGCTTCTAGTTGAGGAGCCGCACGTGGTGGCCCCCAAGGGGACGAAGTCCTAGAAGGGAAAGGCGAGTGCTCGAACCCGGGAGACCTTGGCCACCCTGTCCAAGGAGACCCACGCCTCCTCCGTCCATGGAGACGACACGTGGGAGGGTGAGGAGGAAGAAAACACTCCCCTTAAAGGGAAGAGGGCGGCGCCGGAGGACGTCGAAGCCGGTATGCGGCCCAAGGGCTCGAAGAGGCCAAGGAGGACCTCGCCTAGGGCTGCCGGCAAGTCATCGGAGAGAGTCGAGCTCTCTGACGAATCCCTCGCTGTGGGGGGGGGGGGGTAGGAAGAAACTGGCACCCCAAGGACACATCATCGCTTGTGTAATTTGCACTTTCAACAAGCCCTTTCGGCAATAGTGTCACACCTTGATTTTCATGCCACAACACTTAAGCTAATAAATCATGATAAAGTGTGGTTTGACAAAAACTTTTGCATTATTTTGCTTTTTATTTGGAGTTGGTTTTCTCTTTGTGTTTTTCAAGTGCTCTTTAAAGTCAACACAACTCCACCTTCTATACTTCATCTCCTTGCCCCAAACTTATGCCCAATGATCATGCCATGTGTATAGAGCAATATAGTATTTTCTTACAAAAATAATTTGGCCAAATAGTATTTTCAAAAATTAGTTTTCCAAAAACCTCTGAATGGAGGTTTGCACTACAAGTACTTGATTTGGGTTATGAAAAATATTTCAAAGAGTATATTTGAAACCTATTAAATATAGGACTCCCATAAACCACAAAAATATTATTTTAAAAGTTATTTTACTATTTTATTTAAAGGCTTTTTCTTAAGGCCACAAATGGTCTTTAATAGGTTAAAATTATTTTAATGTTTCAAAAATATTTTATAAAATTTAGGGAAACTCATTGGACATATATTGTCCATATATAAAGAGTTTCAACACATGGTCATGTTCAAAATATTGGACAAAACCCTCCAAAACCACTTCTGCCCATTTCAAGGATTTGAAATATTTCTACAGGAAATATTTTCATAAAAATCCAAGAAAAATCCAGCAAGTTAAAAATGCATATTGTGATCACCTTGCAAAGCCTCATCTCAAATAAGGCCATTTTGGTTCACTAAAATGCCCCAGAACCCTCTCTGACCAGAATCAATTTGAACAACTTTGTACTACCAACTTTCTCTCCTTGACCCCAACTTTTGTGAGCATGTTCACTTGACCAAATGATGCCACTACGCCAAGTGGTGCATCAAGGGAAAGTGAATTGCTCAACCAGATCTACACAAGTTCATTTCTGCTAATTTCTAGGGTTTACAAAAGTTGCATTGGCAACTTTGCCCAGATAAGCTCCAAATTTGTGGAAGTCCATAATTATATGTGTCATTTCACCCTGTGGAGTCTCACGACAAATGGAAATCATCTACTTGCCCAAACCATTATCAAACACCTTCTGACACTTTACCAAAATGCCATTTTTTACCACTTCCACTAATATCCATGACCGTATCTTTTTACAAGAGCTGCCCCAGGTCACCTCCTACCTCCAGTAACTCTCCTCCTTCAACAACTCAATTATTTGGGGGTAAAACCCATCTCTTTGTCTCTCTGTTTACTCATGGCAACTCCTCCTCTCTCTCTCATTTCTATATGCAGCGCCCCACCTAGCTCCTGACCACTCTAGAGCATCCAAGGAAGTTCCAGGACACAAGTGGACATGCCCCTGACCTTTTAAAATGGCCATGCCGGCCATATGCATGCTCTGGAGCGCGCTACAGTGTGCCCTTGCACTGTAGCTGCCCTCTGCCCGATGCCTGTGACCACCTCGGCCCTCCCCCGCACGCCTGCCGACGCGCCTCGACGTCCGCAGCACGCTACACCCCTGTCCCCCTCCTCCTTGTTCCTCCTGCTGCCACTCTCCGCACGCGCGCCGGCCGCCCGAGAGCTCCAATGGACGAGCTCAGACGCGCGATGCCTCTGGCCCTCCCCGCTCTCTCTCTCCCTTCCCCTGGTCGTAGACCTCCTCCACTAACGCTCCGGACACGCCCACATGAGCCCCTGTGACCTGCAGGAACGGCAACAGCCTCGTCGGCGCACTGGACCACGGTGAGCCACGGGCGGCTATATAAAGCCGCCCTAGGCCCTCCTATGGATCTCCATCGCTCTCTATCCCTCCCGTTCACCCCCGGACCAACCCACTCCTCCTCCCATGCCTTCTTCCTCCTCCTCTGCCGCCATTGCCGCCTCGGACCCCTGGTCAAATTCGAGCCGCCCCGGCCTCCCTTCCTCCTCTGAACCAGTCCGCGACACCCCCCAAGCCTCCACGGACCTACCCAACACCCCAGGACCCCTCCCCCGCAGCCGAAACGGGCGCCACCACCAAGCCCGCCACCGCCATCTGCTGCACCCGAAGCCCTGCTCAACTCGGAGCACCGGCGCATGCGTTCAGCACATGGACGGGTGCGTCGCGTCGCGCTGAGTTTTTCGGTGTGCCGGGCGCCGCCGAAGGTGGCCCGTGCCGCCCGGGAGAGCGCCGGCGCCCGCTCTACCTCACCTCCGCTGCCTCTGCTCTGTTCGAGCGGGAGGTAGGCGATGGCCTGAGCGGTGGGCCCCGTGCGTCGACGACCCAGCGGGCGGGCCCCGCCGTTTAAGTGGAGACGGGTCCACTGTTTCCCGTGAACCCGCAGCGAAGGCATACTCCCTAAAACGCGCCTTTGACGTCACCGCTGACGCCCCGTGCGGCCGTGCAGCTGGGCCGGCCCACGAACTATCTGTCGCCTCGTGCTGAGGATAAGGTTAAAGCCTTTTTCCCTTTTTCTTTTCTAGTCGACTTCAAAAATACATAAATAATTCAACAGAGCTCCAAATTGGATGATTCAAATTTCTAGTAGTTCTTAAATTCATTATCTATCATATTTTGCAACTACCTCATTTTTCCAGAAAAACTTTATTCACAAATAATTAGCAAATCCTATTTTTCCATTTCTGTGATAAACTTTAGAAAACCACAGTGGGCCCATTCTTGATCCAAATGCAATGATTCAAATTCCAAGATACTTATGTGCTCATAACTTAGTTTTTGAACATTTTTCCTAATGCTTTCTGTACCACATAAAATATTGGTCCAATTATCCATATATAACCAACTTTGCAAATCCCTGGGAAATTCCTTTGAACTCCAAATCCAGTCCAACTCCTAGATGCTCCTAAAAGTATTCCTTGTTAAATGGGTGCCTTTTCTCATTTTTCAAAATAACTCTTCTGTACACTTCTTGCAAATCCATAAACCCCTTGATTCCATCATATCGAAATGTTTAGAAGTATCCATTGATCCACTTCCAATGAAATCACTTGGTCATTCCTCATATGACCAGAGGTATCCTAGAAAAGTCCAACTCACATATTAGATCACTTTTATTTTTGCCTTGTTGTGTTGCTTATTGTGATTGTTTCCATCGTTAGTTAGCGAAGTAGACGGAGTACTTGAAGATGGACCAGAAGGTTTGAAGACTCTGAAGGACAAGCCAAGCAGCCCTTTGACCATGTCGATGAAACCCTTTTTATGCATGTCATATAGCACTTTTATTGCTTGCATCGGAGACATGATGATGAGGGGACCACATGGGGTGGTTTGCCACCGTTACTTCCTCGTTGATACTTGCATGGTGCATGACCCTACCTCCTTATGAGGGTTATGCCGGTGGGAGTAGGTAGGATGCTAGAGTAGTTGCTACGCAAAAAAGGGACGGGAACATGCATGGTGCTGGAGGCAAAGTATTTTCAAAAGACTTTTTTTTTGAAAACCCCGTCGGGTGCCACTTATGCCCAAGGGAGATAATGAGATGGGTAACCACTTGATAACGAAGTGGTATACCGAGGCAAGTGTGTGTGTTGTTTTTGAAAATAGATTAGATTTAAGATTTGTCGACTGTCCCAACCTTACATGCGCAACCACTCTACCCTTGTATGGGAAAGGGCATTATTGATTACCTAGGCCGATACTAGCTTGGAGCCCGCATTACTAGTGATGGGGGAGAGTTGGTGCTCTCTCTCGGGACGGGGTCGTGCCAGTTAGGGCAGCCATGACTGTTTTTACAGGGCACCAGGCACACCGTTGGTACCCCGTGCTTGTGGTATGTGATAAATATGGGAGCGAGGCTCCACAATTTTAAGATGTGAAATGTTGGGCACGGGGGTTACTACCAATCATGTGGACTCTATGTTAGTGTCGTCTAGGGAAAGATAGTGATCGGGTGCTTACCCCGGGTACTTGAGGTACCGCGGGTCGTGGAAGACACAAAAGTTCCCCGGATCTTGTGGGTAAAGTGTGGAACCTCTACAGAGTGTAAAACTATTCGACACGGTCAAGGACAGTTGGGCGGTGCTGCTTAAACTACGTCCAGAATTTTACAAACCACGTGTGTGTGTTGATGAAGCTAAATGGGTCAAGTCAGATGACTTGACACGACGATCAAGTTGGATTGGTGTCCAACTCTGCTTATGTTGATATCTGTAACGTGTTCATACGGATATCTGTACTCTCATGATGCATACTTTACAGGTTGATAGATCATGTCATTGCACTCAAACTAGCTTTTTGAATACTACCTACTTAGTGCTATATCATTGCATTGTTGTGCCTTGTTCCAATCATGGGTTGCTTGCGAGTACATTCAAAGTACTCATTGGCTTGCCACTGGTTATTTAATTGGCCAGGCATGGAAGAACAGGAGTTCGAAGAAGAGTTCTTTGTTAGACGAACATGCAAACTAGGACGTTTCCCAGTCAGAATGCCTGTAGGGTTAAGGCAGATGGCATGGGTTCTACTTATCGATGAAGAATTTCCGCTGCTTAATTATTTGGTATTCAGCCCTTGTGGCTTTATCTATGTAATACTTGACCATAATGGTCGTAATTTGTGTAAGATGGTATGTATGGATGTAAGACTCTTGTTATTCAGCTTCTGTGTGTTCAATGAGCATTGATCTCTGGGATCACAGTACACGTGCATTCGGTGATCGTGACTTATGAGTCGAGGTCCCCACAAATAGTGGGCTCATAAGGTCGTCTTTTACGTAGTCTGCCGAAGGTGCGCCCCAGCGACTCCTCAAGTGGGCTGCCATCTACCAGCGGGACCCAGGATCCTGCTATTCCCCCGCCAGCCCATGACAGGCTGGGGGAGCCAACATCCATTCTGGCTCCCCAAGTCAACATGATGGGGGCCAAAGATTCGGGCGTCATGGCCGAGGTCGAAGCCTTGGCCAACAGGACCTACGGGAGAAGATCCCCGAGGTCGTCAAGGAGGGGCTGGGCCAGTCATCGGCCCAGCCAACATTTGCTCCAGCTCCATCACCGTGACTGGAGAAGCCTCGGCCCAGCACCTAGGTGCTCGGGTCCGAGGTTGTCATGCCATCCCCGCCTCCTGCCCAAGGGCGGGCCAGCACATGGTGTACCGAAGAGATGGATGGTACCTCTAAGGGCTCCTCCCATAAAGAAGAGCATCGTGCCTTGATAGGCGCGACGCTGCAGGGCTTCCGATCCGCGGTGGCCGGCACGGGGTCTTCAAGAACCTCATTACGAGCTTCAAGGTACTCTTTGATCCTTGTACATGAATGATTGCTGTGTTTGAATTTTCTTTGTAAATCCATGCAACTATCCGAGGACATGTCCTTGTGGCATTCTAAATGGCCCCACGAGTGAATAGCTCACTGACGGTGTCCTGGACTAGGGGGTACTCACCACGTCGTCCCCCGATCAGGTGGATCGGGACGAGGACCCCCATGGCGGTTCACTCATGGGCCACTTCGGGCAGCCCATGACGCATACAAGGAGGTTTCCACAAAACTTGACGCACAAGAGAAGGACTCTCCTAAACCCTAGGCCTCCGGTGGAGTATATAAACCGATGCCAGGCTAGTCAATAGATGATCTCATATTCATCAGAACAATCTCGTGGTAGACACATGTACCCCGTACTACACCCATATTAATACAATCAAAAGCAAGACGTAGGGTATTATCTCTTGAGAGAGCCCGAACCTGGGTAAAATCCTGTGTCCATGTTACCATCGCTCCAAAACGTCTAGCTTAGGACCTCTAGTACGAGGTATGTTGGATTTAGGACCGACATTGGTGCTTTCATTGAGAGCCTGCTGGGCGATCATTGCGGATTGATGGGACAATCAGGTGATATTCTTTCAGTTAGATCTGTTTTATGTAAATTATCTCTTTTCGCAAATCGTTGCTGCCGAATTGGGCTATTTTGTTCGCAGTCAAACCAGGATCAGGAAAATCTTAACGACGATGGTCGTACCCGTCGCCTGACAATATTGTAGATCTGGACACTACTGCGGTTACATAAAGCAAAATTAATCACAAGGACGTGCTTCCCCGCATGTCATGGAAACTCTGAAGAAACATGTGCATGCAGCGGCAGCTTAAGGTTGCAGATCCGCCGCCTGGGTCATTGCAAAAACAGCGGCGATCCAGCTGAGGAGCACATGGGCCGAGCACACCTCACCTCGGTCGAGCGTATCAGGGAAGATTCCTTTCCTTTTGTTTTTTATGCCAGCCCTTAGTTCGGCGCTGGTCCTCCTCTAACCTTTGTTGAAAGGGTTAATTATCCTTTTGCCCTTAGTGGTGTCCATCTGCTTAGTTTTGCCCTCAGATGCAAATTGTGCTCAGTTTTGCCCCTAGTTCGTGCGCACCGACTCATTCTGTGAACTTTGGCGTCTCCGTCAGGTCAACGTTTTGACTCGGCCCTTATAGGTAGGGATGTAAACGGATCGGATCAGATCGCATAATGCTTTTACCATATCCTTTACCATATTTTTTGGTTGGATTAGGAGTGGAGCGGATAATGACCGGATGCGGATTCGAATGCGGATTATGTCGGACTATGGATTCGGAGCGGAAGCGGAGTAAATTTGGACTGGAAACGGACTATAATTATCGGATGATACACACAAAGACATGATTTATTTCTACTAAGTAAACAATATGAAAACACGTTTTCATCCAAGCGCATAACAGTAGAGAGTGGCATTTTAAAGTTATAAATCACCAGTATAGCAATAATATGTAGTGCCGATAAGATGTGGATAGCATTACACATAGAGTCCAAGACAAAGGTCGATTTAAGAAATACTTAATTCAATCGAAGTTTTTATTTATTATGAAAGGCAAGTATCCGATCAAGTAGAAGCCGGTAATCATCCTTGATTTCTCTTCAACATGGTGTTCTTCCAATCCATTGGCATCACCCTGTGTTTAAGTCAGGTTTGTGTTGCCAAGTGGATCTTGCATAAATGTTCAGGAATTTGTTCTACAGAAAAGGTTGGCTGGAAATTGAATAAGAAAAGGGCAAGTGTTGGCCGGAACCAAATACTACCGCCTCTTTTCTCTCCTCTATTTTTCGCCATTACTGCTTTTTCTATGGAAGTCTGAAGCATACATCTTTATGAAATACAGCATGTGTGTGAGTCCATAGAAAGCGCATAGAGGCAAGAGAGATTGTGAGGGTCGACCATAAATACACCGATTCAGCAAGATGTGTAAGTGCAAGAAGCTAACCGAAGGCCCAAGCAAGCAAGCAATCAGATTGATTTCTAGAGCTAGCTTTGTATTCATTGCTTCCAACCTGGTGAGTTTAGAGGAGTATGTGCGACGTGCTAATGGTCACGTTCTATCGGCGACATTACTCATGGCGAATCGCGCCAACGGACCCACGTCGGATCCATGGAGACCGCCATCAAGATGGCGGACGTTGACCATCGCCGCCCGCCGCCGATCATGGCCGTGAGAAGCGCCGCCACGCCCGTCGAGGCTCTATGACGCTGGCGTGCGTTTTGGCGTGGTGTGGGCGCAGAACAGCTCACGGCGTCCATTGACAGCCGGACATGATCATAGATCATCGGTGCTTTACCTTGCGCGGACTATGTGCATCTACGAATTCACTTACCTCTGCTTTTGGCACCAACCGATCGCCACGGCCACGTGCATCTTTCACCATGGTTGAACCACCGGAGTACCGGACTATCGGAGAGATCAAAGATGCAGTCGGCGGCCGGGGAAAAGCAATAATGCAAGATGGCGATGGAGAGACCGAGAGAGGGATAAGTATGCGCTATCGCCGTTGTGCTACCAATTTTACAAGCGGTGATTGCGTGCAGATTATGGTAGAGTATATCCTAGGGCATCGCAAATCAACAATTACTAACTTAAGTTGGCATATGGACCGGGTCGTCTCGTCTGGGTCTGGGCTTATTTTATCGGATATAATCCGGTTTTCTTTCCTCGGATAATCCGCAAAAAATAGCGGATAATCCACATCCGTCGGATACTAGGGATACCATATCCGCTACCATATCCGTTGGATATCCGATTAATCGAAATCCGTATCCGCATCCATATCCGACGGATACACATAATTGCGTACCATATCCTCAAAAACGGATGCGGATGCGGATTCGGCGCGGAAATTATCCGTACCATTTACATCCCTACTTACAGGTGGGACCAGGCGGCAGAGGCGGCCAATTTTATTTAGACCATTGCACGCGTGGCTTGCGGGACTCAGTAGAGAGCCGTTGAGCATAGAGCCGTTGCGGGTGTGCTATATAAGCGGGCGACAGCAGCGGTGACCACGGCGACAGAGAGCGGCGCTGACCACGGCGAGAGAGCGAGAGCACGAAGGCGGTGGGAAGCTAGCTGTGGAGGGCGCGGCGGCGTTGAGATCCCATTCGGCTCCGAGCTCCATGTCTTCCGCAAGCTCCCGCGCCACCTCGCGGATGCAGAGCCGGGCGCGTGTGGAGATGCCTGTCCTCGTCATTCGCGGTGCGGGCGGCGTTGATCGGAGGGTTTCTCACACCGAGGAACCAGAATCGTCCGTTCTACGTGTGCAGCGAGAATGGGGTAAGAATCGGGGCAATTGCACCATTTTTGTGGTCGGGATCTTTGACCAATCGGTTGATCTGTTCCGTGTTCATGCAGGTGCCATGCTTCTTTCTTTGGGTCGATGCTCTGGCCAAGACTCTGATAAATGAACTGCAAGAAGAGCATGAAGAATGGTTAGCGATGCTGCCCCAAACCGCAGCTGCCGCAAAGACGAGCTCCTAAGAAGAGATGGAGGGCGAAGCACGACCGACAGAGAGTTAGCTGTTGAGCTTAGGATGTTGAAGAAGAAGGTTAGGAAGCTTGAAGATCAAGCACTACCAATACCCATTTGCAAATACTTTTGGGCATTTGTAGGTATGGTAATCGCACTAGTTGTAATGTTGAAAATGTATGGAAAGGCATGAATTATGGAGGAATTTGTAATCTTGAAATTGTATGAGAAATTCACCTAGTTTAAATGTTGGTCAAAGTTGTTTAAATGTTGAAAAAAAAGAAGAAGTGATCAACATTTGAATATGTTGAAAAAAAGGAGAAGATATGAGGAATTCAGAAACTTTTGATCAATGAAATGCAGCTAATTTATTATTCGAGCCAAACAATTAAGGTTAGAAATTTTTGGAGCTGTTAAATATTTAATAGCAATTTAAGTAATCCAATTCAAATTCAAATACACCGTGATTTAAATCAAAGACCAAAATGTCATGGAAAATGTGCCTCAGCTACGGTAGATGTTTACACCTAGTGCCAAAATAAATGAACATTTTTAAGGGCATTACATTGAGTAAAAACTAATTTGTCTAAAAATGAAGGGTGGAAAATGCACAAAAAATTGAAAGGGTTGGGGACTCGAACCCAAGTTCGCGTGGGTTTGTGGTGTTTAGGGCTACTGTTGGTAACCGCTAGGACAGATGGCAAGAGTTTGACATGGATAGAGAAGGAATGTATACATAGTGAGACTGTGAAATTTGTCAAAAAAAATAGTGAGACCGTGAATGTTTGCACACGCGTGAGAGTGGTTTTCCTTTGTTTTGCACTGAAATTTTGGAGGGTTGGAAGGTTGAAAACGTATGTTTGCACTGCCCCGTGGTTTTGGTTAGAGTGGCACTTGGTTTAGTGTTAGAGTGGCACTTGGTTTAGGATTTAAACGGAATAAATTTGCATGTTAGTTCATGACTTATTTTTTTTGAATAAAACGGAGGGCTTCTCACCCCCTCCGATTTTCATTAATGAGAACCACAAGTTCTCGAGCTTCATGACTTGGTTTAGGGAAGAAATTATATGCTTGGGCACGGACATTTTTTAACACACATAATAAACCCTAATAAATAACTTAGATAAGATGCAACACAAGTACCATTACAATAAGGGTTCAAAGTTCCATTACAATAACTTAGATAAGCGGCCAAAGTTCACGGACAGTTCACGGACACATGACGTAAACATGACACTATTACCTATTACGACATAGAAAAGCAACAAATAAAAACGAAACAATCTTCATCTTGATCTCCTCCTTCCACTTTTGGTCACGCGCTTCTTCAACACCGTCTTCATCTTCACACCTCCTCCTCGTCGTTGTAGGGAAGGGTGTGCATCCCGGCTGGAGTGGGGAAGATGTTCTCGTAGTTGGTGTAGATGTTGTAGACGGTGAAGAAGATGGTCTCGCAGCTGCACCAAAAGACTTGGCCGAGGAGCTTCAAGGCACAAAACGGGTTGGTGAAGGTGACCGTGAGCAAGAGGAGGATGCCGCCAAGGTCACGAACCTCGGCCGAGGGTGAACATCCTCGGCGAGCCCCGTGGGAGGTGGGCATAGCTGCCCGAGGAAGGCGTGGGTGAGTTTGATGGAACCCCTCCACCTTGAAAAAGCCCACACGCTGAGCTCCCTCTCCACGAGCACGCCTGTGGGTAGCGCAGCTCCAAGACGACAAAGTGACCAAGGTCGGCCCGTTGAACTGCATGGTCTCGCTTGGGAGGGCTTGGTCGATTGGGTGTTTGAAGTTGGAGAGAATGGATCGGATCTGGCTTATGGGTGGGAGAGGAAGATAGGCACCCCATTTATAGGCCTGTGGGTGGGAGAGGAAGAGAAAAGGATGAGAACGGTGCGTGTGTGAATCAACGCTGTGTGTATCCGTTACGCTTTGCACTCTTAAATTTTTGCACAAAAACGATGCATGCATGGGGCGCATGCGTGCATTTGAATCACTGCATAGCTCTTTGACCGGACGGTGCATCTGACTCGTTGAACCACCTAGATGGCCTCGCTAGCCTAGCGCGCCTAGCACGCCTCGCTCGCATGCATGCACGTCGCAGCCTCCCGCGCATGCAAACCCACGTCGCAGCCTATGCACGTCGCCGCCGCCTCCCATGCATGCATGCAAGGCCCGGAAAGGCTGAGACGGGCTATTTATCATGCGGTCTCAGGCCCAGACAACGAGACGGCCCAACGGTCCATCCAAATAGCCCGATATTTGTTTAAAAAGAATCTCCCACCAATCAGATTGCATCTCATGGATCGCCCCCTCCTCCTGCAGATTCCTTCTAGAAGGGTTAGATCGACGGCCCTTGTTCAGCGCTAGGGTTAGATGAACGGTCCCGGTTCAGCGCTAGGGTTAGCGGGTTTGGGAGGGTTTGGAGCTCAAAGCTATGTTTGACCAGATTTCAAATGAGCATAATAAATTAAATAAAAATCAGAAAAATAAAAAACTCAACGTAGTCTTCTTATGTCATATACTAACGATTTAAGTTGATAAACAAGGTTTACATACATTTAAACGATAAGTTCATGTGTATTGTATGATATCTCGAGTATCTCAAACTCTTTTGTATGAAGTGAAGAGAAGTGTTTTGGGGAAATAAACATGAAAAATTCAAAAAAACTCACCACAACTTCATTTTAGAGTGACTAAGAAGGATCTAGGCTTAGTTTTTCATTTTGATGTTTTACACTTGTTTAAATCTTGGTCAAAGTTAAGTTTGACCAGAATTCAAATGAGCAAAACAAAATTAAAAAAAATCAAAAAATGGAAAAACCAGCGCACATAGTCTTCTTATGTCATATATTAACAATTTAAGTTGATAAACAAGGTTTACATACATTTAAACGATAAGTTCATGTGTATTGTATGATATCTCGAGTATCTCAAACTCTTTTGTATGAAGTGAAGAGAAGTGTTTTGGGGGAAATAAACATGAAAATTTCAAAAAAACTCATCACAGCTTCATTTTAGAGTGACTAAGAAGGATCTAGGCTTAGTTTTTCATTTTGATGTTTTACACTTGTTTAAATCTTGGTCAAAGTTAAGTTTGACCAGAATTCAAATGAGCAAAACAAAATTAAAAAAATCAAAAAATGGAAAAACCAGCGCACATAGTCTTCTTATGTCATATATTAACAATTTAAGTTGATAAACAAGGTTTACATACATTTAAACGATAAGTTCATGTGTATTGTATGATATCTCGAGTATCTCAAACTCTTTTGTATGAAGTGAAGAGAAGTGTTTTGGGGAAATAAACATGAAAATTTCAAAAAAACTCACCACAGCTTCATTTTAGAGTGACTAAGAAGGATCTAGGCTTAGTTTTTCATTTTGATGTTTTACACTTGTTTAAATCTTGGTCAAAGTTAAGTTTGACCAGAATTCAAATGAGCAAAACAAATTTAAAAAAATCAAAAAATGGAAAAACCAGCGCACATAGTCCGTATATATAGAATATATGTTTAGGAAAGTTATTTGGCTGATTTAGACAAGGTCAAAAAAAACCTTGCTTAGAAATGAGGCCGTTTACCCTACCTTTGGACCCTTCATTTTAGCACATTTTTCATGAAAATTTCCAAAACCTCACCACAGCTTCATTTTGGATTGACTAAGAAGGATCCATGCTTAGCTCTTGATTTTGATGTTTTAGACTTGTTTAAATCTTGGTCAAAGTTAGGTTGGACCAGAATTCAAATGAGCAAAACAAAATTCAAAAAAATCAAAAAAAGGAAAAACCATGTGCTCATTCAAACATCATCCAACAAATTTAAACATCATGTCAAACATAGTTCTAACATAGGTCCAATATCATCCAATGTAAATACAACATTATTCATAATGTTTCATAATTATTCACATATAGCGCCTGGGCTTCATCTGTTCCTTGAGCTTCTTGCCACCACTTTGCTCCTCGTGCACCCTGTGCTCATTGCTTCTTCTCTTCTCCTCTTGGTTGTTGGTACCTTGTGCGTCTTATTCAAACCTATCATAGAGGTGTGCAAAACATAAAGGGTAATGAGATCATGTCAAGTGACCCATAAATGTATAGTAGTATTTGACCCTTGCAAGATTTACATACCTAGCAGAACTCACAACATCAGAAGGTTGGTCACCATTTGTAGCCTCACTTGGATCATCATTTGGAGCCTCACTTGGATCACCATGATCATCATTTGGAGCCTCACTTGGATCACCATGATCATCATTTGGAGCCTCACTTGGATCACCATGATCACTATTTGGAGCCTCACTTGGGTCACCATGATCACTATTTGGAGCCTCACTTGGATCATCATCAAAATCATGCGGTGTTGACCATCATCATTTCAACCTCGTCAAAATCCTCATCCGATGCAACCGTCTGTCCATCATTTTCATCATCTGTTGAGGCAACCGGTTGCTGACCAACATTTTCATCAAAGCCTTCATCGAAACTCTCTTCGAACGCTGGATCTACTGTGTTATCACAATACTTACCAAAATGACCAGACCCACCACATCTTGTGCACTTACGCTTCCTCGCTCCAAGTCCAGCTCCTTCGCTGCGAGGTCTGATTCGACTCTTCCTTGGTCTACCTGCCGCTCTCTTCGGAACTGGACCGCAAAGCTTGAATCCATGATCCACCATGTCCCATTGTTGTTTTCCCTCCATATCAGGCAAGGTATAAGCATATGTGGCTTTGAACCTTGCAACAGAGTAGTAATCATGCACATATCTTTGAATGTTCCTCTTTGGACTCGGGAGAGAAGTGATGAAAAACAAGGCATGAATGCATGGCAACCCAGTTATCTGCCATTGCCTACAACTGCAAGTTCTAGTTTCTAAATCCACTGGATATCTCCATTCCCTCTTCTCTTTATCCAAATATGATATCTCTGATGTGGTACCCGAGCAAAGAGTCATGTTCATTTCCAAGCCTGTTGTTTTTTGCATCAGTTCATTCATCACGGCAGGGATGATAATGTGGCCCATGAATTTTTCGTCGGCTATTCCTGCACGATAATGAAATTTCTGCATGTATTCTATCCTTATCCTGTCCAGCAAATCCACCACATAATGACCCTTTAGTTTCCGGATCGTTTAGTTGAAAGACTCTGCTAGATTATTGTGCACATAGTCAACTTTGCTCGATTCACTGAATTGGCTTCTCGCCCATAACTTGGAGTGGTGTGTTTCCAAGTATTCTTTCACTTTGGGATTCTTGTATAACTGCCTCAAGTGGTAGTTGTGCTTCTTCACACCGCAAGTCAAAGATCTTTGGCCATAAATTGTCGGTATACACCTTTGAATTTCTTCATGAAATTTGCTGCAAGGTGACGCATGCATTCCCTATGCTCTACTCAGGAACACATTGTCCACGGCCACTTCTAAACCTTTGCAGCATCTGTATGAATGACCAACCCATTGGGATGTGCAATAGTCCTGGCGCAGATTATGCAAAAACCAAGTCCAGCTCTCCTCAGACTTCTGTCTCCAACACACCGTAGGCAATCGAAATACAAAACTGTGTGCATCAACCGCACAAGCTGCTACTAACTGTCCTTTAAACCTCCCTCGTGAGAAAAGTGGCATCAATAGCCAAATAAGGCCTGCAACCTGCCAAAAAACCCCGGCGACAAGCCTCAAAGCAGACAATAACCCTCCTAAAGCATTCCTTGGTCTTTGTCACTCCCCTGAATGTGTACTCCATGGTGTGGTGATCAATATCTACAATACTAACTGGGCTTGTCCTCTCCACTTCACCTTTGAATGAATACAACAATTGAAAACTTTCCTGCCAGTTACCATAAATAGAATCCATAGCATGTTGTTTACCATTGAACAACCTCATGTATGGTAAATCTATCTTGAATTTATCTTTGATGTTCTTACGCAATTCCTTTGGACCCACTTGCTGGTTTTCTTTCACCCACTTCTTTACTTCTTACGCCACCCATCTTGACTTGGCTCTCTTGATTGTATCCTTCCTAAGGGTTGATTCACGACATGTGTGCTTAAATGGGTTCACTTTGACCTGAACATTAGTGCTATTTCGCATTTTAGATGCGAGCAGCCTCCATGGACAACCCTCCCGGACAAAGGCACTTTGTAACGCATTTGATCGCTCTTGTCAACTTTGAATGTACGTTCTACCTTGATGCAAGTATGTCACAAGTGCATTTCTACACTCATTCATGGATGCAAAACTGTACCTTCTTCCAAATGAGGGTTCAAAGGGTCCCATTCAACAGCTGCAAGGTCTTCTTCCTCACCCACCGCTGGGCCATCATCCACACAGCATCGCATTGTGAGCCTCATCTTGGTTATCAGCCCGAGGTGCCCGTCGTAAATTCGAATAACATCGAATATAGCTTCTCTTCATCAACCCCAGAATTGTAGTCATCAGGCTCCACTTCAAGGGGGACCCTACTGCTGTTGCCCACACTTGTCGAGCCACCACGTCGCCGTGCACCAACTGAACTATTCTGGCTAGAGATGCCATTACGACGACTTGGTTCTCCCCGAGATGTTGCACCCGTCATCCTAGGTCCAAATGCCTGCTCAAGCACATCAACTTGCAGCCTCACATGAAAATTATCTTTCTCTTTATGCCTAACAAACATGGTAGCTAGCTCTTCATCATTACTAACTGTCACCCATTTCTTTTCCCCATCATAGTATTTGTATACCACTTCATCAAGCAAACCCCAAGGATATTGGCTACAAATTACCTCCCCAAATTGTCTGAAACTCTAATTACTAGCCATTGGCAACCGATAATCAAAACCTCCTTGGTATTTCTTCTGATCCTTTGCGTCGAACGTGTACCGGTCCCTTCTAATGTGCATCAAGAAAGCAAACCGCAACTCCATCCTAACCGGCGAAAAACAGAGACACAATCAGCACACTAATTGGGCAAACCTACTCGAATCGAGTGTTCAAATGCACAACTAAGCTCAATCTAAACAGGAGGCGAGACTTACCCCTCGGGAAGCCAGTCGTGGACGCGGTGGATCTCCCGCCCGATGCCTGCCTCGCCAAATACTCCGGGGTCGCCGCTGCTCTCCATTTCGCCCTAGGGTTCTTCCTCCTAGTTCAAATAGCTCCAAAGAGCCCCCACCTTTGAGCGCTCCGGCCGGGCGCACGGAAGGAGGCCGCACCGCGGGTCGAGCAGGTGGCGGGCGCCCCACTCGTGGCGTCGCAGGAAGGTGGCGGGCGTCACAGGTAGCCGTGGAGCATAGGCACAGAAAGGTAGCGGTGGAGTAGGCGTGCAGCTGGTGGCGGGGCAGGTGCTGGCCGCGACGCAAGTGCCGGCGGTGGCGCAGTCACCGTCAAGGGAAGCGGATGGGCAGAGTGAGCTACAAATGATTTGGGGATTTAGTTGCACGGGCCTACATGTCAGCTCCGGACCCACGTCCACACGGTTCCACGTGTAAGCTCCGGACCCACAACCACTTACGCTGACGGACGGAATGGACTCAAATATGGCCGTTTGGCCTCGTCATAGTAGCTGTGCATGGACTAGGGGCAAAACTGAGCATAATTTGCATCTGAGGGCAAAACTGAGCACAGAGACACCACTGAGGGCAAAAAGATAATTAACCCTTGTTGAAAAGTGCGTGTACTAGGGTATTATAGTTGGCTAATAGTTTTACAGTGTGGTACCTGAGATTTGATTGGTAAATTCTAGTAATTTGAGCACTACTACTCCATGTACAAGATCAAACCTATATATTCTAGGTATTGGTTGATACTAGTTTTGTCCAGACCGCTTTCTTTTTTCGCTTCGGTCTGCTACGATCATCGTAGTCAAGCAGGTTTTTTCCTAACTATTTGTTCGACACGTAAAATTACTACATACAGAATATTTTCGGTTGGTTTGTACTGTACTTTTTTTTGCAGAGATATTTGGCCGATGCTTGTATATGTGTTTTGTGTCGGCATCGATCTGGCCAAAGTTCTCAGCGACCGACTCCTCGTCCACGGCCCGATAGACGTCAAAGTTCGACTCTGACCATATCGTGTCGTCACCTCAGCCAGCCGACGTATGCGTTTGAACCTTCGCCAAACCAACATCCGCATTCATATCGGCCGTTCCGTATGTTGGTCGGCCGATGCAGTCTTGAGGCACTCTGGCCAGGACGTCCCTCGTACATAATCATCTTGTCTGCCATCAGTATGGACGTCGTCGGATAAATCACCAGGTTTTGCACTCCGATCTACACTGCGGCCGTCTTTTCAGGGCAATCTGATATGCCACCGCTGTCCTGCGCGTGTCATGTCTGTTACTCGGGCAACCCTGCGAATTCGGCACCTCGTCGTGCGACGCCCTGTCGACATCGGCCTCGCGCCAGACCAAGTCTCTTTTAATAATTTATTTCGCATAAATAAATTCTGTTAAGAATTTTTATTCATTTTATTATTATTATCTAGCTTGTGCTACTTTATGCATATAGATGACCAACCTTGACTATGCCACATCAGCTAATGCCACAGTCTCGCCTCCGACGACCAAGCTGTGGGATCACCTCGGCATGCGTCCAAGCGCCGGCAACTCCGCTGCCACTCCGTCGGGCCGACCACGATGCTCAAGCCATATTCCTTTAACTATTTACTTCACTTAAGTCAGTTAAGTAGAATAATTTTTTATTACTTTTGGCTTGCACTATCTTATGTGTGCAGGTAGTCGACTTCGGATGCGTCACGGGGTCACCTTGGTGTGCCGACGTCGTCGTCCCGCCTCCGTCGACCAAGTTGTAATGTCACGTTGGCGCGTCACCTCGGCTAGACTGGAGGCTCCCCGATCGCATCATCGATCTACTCTAGGGACTTCAGTGTCACCCTCCCGACCTACTCCGTCACCTCGGCTGGACCAGGGGCTCCGCCATATCTTCATCAACCTACTCCAGGGACTTTGGCGTCACCAGCCGACCAGCTTCGTCACGTTAGCTGGACTGGGGGCTCCTTCTCGCCACATCAACAACATTGCATTGCCACTTCATCGAGCCGAGCTCTTTGCTTGGTCACCTCGGGCCTGGGGGCTGGGACCTCAGTCAAGTTGAGGACTACGCACCATCTCGGATCTGTCAAAATTCGTTGGGTGTCCTTGTCCCGCCACAAGCCCGGTTCGCGTCATCAACATCGAGCACATTAACCAGCTAAGTCGCTTTCATGCTCACACTTTTTAATTTTTATTCGATTCAACCAAGCATTAAATTTAACACTTATTTTGCCCAAGTTAACTGGGGGCTCTTAAAATTTATTTTAGTCTTTTTATAATAACTGTTTTCTTCTAAGTCGTTGCAATGTCTGTTTCTGCCACTCCTTTCTCGACTCGAGTGTATGGTCAATAGCCGGATAGCCCGACTTCTCTCTAAAGCCGCTCGAGTTTAGTTCGCTAAACTGGCCTCGGAAAAGCACTCCGCCTTCGGGATAAGGAGGTTGAAGCCAAAGGCTAACCTACTTGAAGTTTAGAGATCGGATGTGTCATGTTAAAGCACGACAGAAGCACAAAATTTTTAGGACCTATTTTGGATTGGCGCAAAAAACTTTTATTTAGTTCAGGCGTAAAGTTTTTACTGAAGTTTTTGTGGTTTTCCAAGCTTATGGCACTTTTAACCTATTTGTGTGTCTCCAGCATAAGTCTCGCAGTACAACGCTGGACACCTTTAAAGCTTCTATATCAACGCGAGCTGCGGCTAGAGCCGAACCCATCAAAAGTCGAGGTACTCCATGGAGTTCTCGGCAAAATGTTCTTGGATATTGCTTTATATGCATCGGTTTCGAATTGTGTCCTTGGTCAATAGTTTGGTTCCCCGGCTCCCATGCTTACCCTTACGTTCCCGATTGTTCGGTTAAGGGTAAAGGGAGAACCACTGCGATTGTGCTTCCGGTTCGACTGGTCAAGTGCCTCAGCGGAGAAAGCCGAAAACTGACCGTCACAATAAGCGTAAACCGGTCAGCGATCCGATGACTGTGTTAAACCATAGATCGATGGAGGTCACCCCGTGTTAAACGATGGGCCTTTCATCACATTGGCGAAGTGTTAATGGCTTGACCTCTACTGACACCGAACACTAACCGGGGGCTAGTAGCCGGCCTCCCAACTTTAAGCTCCTATGACTAAGTGAAAGTTATAAAGTCTGCATATCTGATTGCATCGTTTCCGCTAACACAACCACCTCCGGGCACTGGGACATCAACTAAGGGTTGTCTTGTTAGTACGGAAACACCCTGTGTAGCATCCAAAAAGGGGTAGAAGACAACAATGGACCACTTTCAGATTATAAACGATCGCAACGGAGTCAAAATAAACATATATCATCAGCATTTGTATACAATATACAAGCGCTGCCTTCCATAATTATCGTTATAAAGCCATAAATATGCATCAATTTGACTTAAGATTTTGGCCAAGCTGGGTTGCCTGGCTCCTTTGTTCACACCTACGCTCCCGATTGTTCGGCTAGGGGGTAAAGGGAGCACCTCTGTGATTGATACTACCGGGTCATCCGAGCTAGTACCTCAGATTGGGTGAAGCCAAAAGCTAATTATCTTAAGAAAATAATTGGTTGGCAACGATGGAAGTGAAAATTTCGGTTCATTAAAACCATAGAGTTCGGGAACTTTCCCCAAACTAAATCCTCAATACTTTCCTCCCACATTGATCGGAGGTGAGGTTTGATGATCATGGTCAGCATGACAACCCAAAGAAAGGAACCGATAGCAGGACTATTTTCTTGGGAAGATGTTTCTTACATTAATAGTAATATAACATATCTCTCTACATACCTTTGTTTATAAAACTGTATGGCCGGATTGCCTTGTTTTCCATAAATCTTTGCCCTTATAACGACTTTATAAAGTAGGAAAACACTCCTCGGCTACTGGCCGAGGAGGTTGAAACCGATGGTCGGTCAACAAAGTTTGTACAATGCGGATCCGAGCATTAATGATGTAAAGTACTTTGGTACATAGAATCATTACACATACTGGACAAAGTTCATTTACTTCAAGTCGTCTATTAAAAAGTCGAGGGCATAGTCTTGTTTAGACAGCCGAGCAGCCGAAATTTATTTTCCTGTCTAACGGATATAGATCCTTAATTCGGCCACCCGTGCCTATGTTGAGGCTCGGGGGCTACTGGGCTTCGTGCTTATCATTTACAAATATTAAAGGGGAACATCGACCCCCTGATCTATTGTTGCCACCCGACCAATGGCACAGAGGCTACTGCAATGCCTATTCAATGCAAAAAATTCAAAGTGCTCAGTGTTCGGCATGACTGAGCTATGGGCAAACGCGTCTTCATGTTGGGTTCTACGGTAGGGTGCGTTGATTGCAAATTAAAATTTTCCTACGCGCAGAACAACCAAGAACATGCTATGGAAGGTGGATCACAGTTCGTTACCACTAGACGCGCAGTGCCGTGCAGCGGAAGAAGAGTTGGGGCAGCACGTCCATGTGGATCGTCTCCTCCTCGTCCGATCTTCCTCGAACAGCCGGTCGTCGGATCCCTCGTAGAGGTTCGCACGAGCGGCGCAGGTGCACCGCCTCTAACGGTATCCACGCGTGCATGAGGAACACCGTGCAGCGGACTGCTAGGTCCGATCACACAGTCGGCAGCGAGTGGAGGTGTCTATTCGCAACACATGCAAACCCTAGTTACAACGCCGAAGCGATCAACCGCCTGAGTGTACCACACCTCCACTTTATATAGGCATCCGTCGTGTGCTCAACACTTGGGCCTCGAACGGACCCTAAATCCCATAAGTCTACTCGGCCACAATCCGAATACAGCTCAGATCACATCTAACCAGTGTCCTCAGATCTGACCTCGTAGGTTCCTTCCCTTAAGTGCGCGACCCCTTAGGTTCAAGCCGGCTTGGTCGCAGTTCGAATCACCTCCGAACTGCACGGTTGGTAGCGGCCTCTAGCAAGGCATGCCGAACACCAAGCAGCCTAGGAAGCTAGTTAGGTGAACCTGTACATCACACTTCCATTCCTTTTGCCACACAATATATGTTGTCGGGCTCAAGGCGAGTCTGTCATCCTTGTGCTAGCCCGACCTCTTTCTCATTCCAGTGATGCCGACCACAAACCGGATTATCTCATAATCCATGTCGCATGGCCATGCTTATCTTGGTCGGATCACACAAGGGCCCAGAGTATATCTCTGTTGATCGGAGGGGCAAATCCCATCTTGCTCGACCACGTCTCGCAGCATGGGTCTAGACAAACCCTAAACCTACCTTTGTAACTACCCAATTATGGAGTAGCGTTTGGTCGGCGCAAAGTAGGTCTGTCACCATCCCAGGTACATGTGCCAGCTCAGGTCTTAGGACATAGAACGTATGTTGTACTAGAGACTCACAGATGAAATATCGCTGCGTCTCATAGTTGGGTCTGTCCGACTCGGACCTTATCTCGACTCGGATCCGACTACGTTGAATCCGACCAGATCCTTCCAAGTCCATATTATCCGGTTAGCATCCAATGCTCAATGGCTAGTGAGACCAAGCCATCGACCGTGTCATATGCTAGTCTAGTCGGCTGCGCATCCACACAGCCCTTTCGACTAGGGACCTTTTTGGACACTCATCATACAATGCATAGTCCCACAAACAAGTCACGTACTTGCTGATACACATCATTGATAATGTCCAAGGACTGTCTTTATTCATAAACACATAGGAAATATCATCATACATGATTGCTTCTAGGGCATATCTCCAACAGTCTCCCACTTACACTAGAGTCAATCAAATAGACATCGAATGCCCATAGCTCTAACATGCCCCTCATGCTCGGGTTGTGGAAGCAGCTTAGTCAACGGATCTGCAACATTTGCTTCCGTGTGAATTTTGCGTAACTCTACATCACCATTCTTTACGATCTTTCATATCAGGTGATATTTCCGATCTATGTGTCTGACCTTGTGGTGATTCCTCGATTCCTTGGCTTGTGCGATGGCACTAGAATTATCACAATAAAGGTCCAATGGTTTTACCAAGGCTGGGAAAATACCAAGATCATCCAAAAAGTTCCGGATCCAAACACCTTCCTTTGCAGCTTCACAAGCCGCAATGTATTCGGCTTCTGTGGTAGAACCGGCCACCGTATCTTGCTTGGAACTCGTCCAACTCACTGCTCCTCCGTTCATGACGTACACGAATTCGGACTGTGATCGACAATCATCTCTGTCGGTTTGGAAACTAGCATCGGCGTAACCCCTTAAGACGAGCTCTTCCTCACCTCCATAAACTAGGAACATCTCCTTAGTCATTTTCAGGTACTTTAAAATAGTCTTTACTGCTGCCCAGTGACTCTCACCTGGGTTGGCCTGGTATCTACTTGTTAGGCTTATTGCAAAAGCAACATCTGGCCTTGTACATATCATGGCATACATGATGGATCCGATTGCCGAGGCATACGGAATCCTACTCATCATGCTTCGCTTATCAGATGTCGAAGGACTCTGAGTCTCGCTTAGCCTTATACCATGTGAGAGTGGCAAGAACCCTTTCTTCACCTCACTCATGTTGAACCGCTTCAACACTTTATCTATGTACGTGCTCTGGCTTAAGCCGAGCAGCCTCCTCGATCTATCTCTATAGATCTTAATGCCTAAAATATACATTGCCTCACCAAGGTCCTTCATAGAGAACTTGCCATTCAATGATTCCTTGACCGAGTTCAGCATCGAAACATCATTCCCGATCAATAATATGTCATCCACATATAAGATCAAAAACACTATCGAGCTCCCACTTAACTTCTTGTATAAACAAGCGTCCTCTTTGCTTTTGATGAAACCGAGACTAGTAGCGACCTCATCAAAATGAATGTTCCAACTCCGAGATGCTTGCCTCAACCCATAAATGGATCTCTTCAGCTTGCATACCTTACTAGTGCTAGTCGGATCGAAAAACCCTCGGGCTGTATCATATACACGTCCTCGGTTAAATTTCCATGAAGGAAAGCCGTTTTGACATCCATCTGCTATATCTCGTAATCGAAATATGAAGATATAGCTAGTACGATCCTCACCGACTTTAGCATCGCTACCGGCGAGTAAGTCTCGTCGTAGTCAATTCCTTGAACTTGTCCATAACCCTTAGCGACAAGCCGAGCTTTGTGGATCTGAACATTTGCATCCACATCGGTTTTCTTCTTAAAGACCCATTTGCAACCAATGGCTATTACGCCAGGCGGCGGATCAACCAAGTCCCAGACTTGATTCTCATCCATGGACTTTAACTCGGATCTCATGGCCTCCAGCCATGCCTCGGAATCTGGGCTCACCATCGCTTCCGCATATGTGGCCGACTCGTCGCTTTCTAGAAACAATACATCGCGCACTCTGCGCAATCTTTCCGACCTCCGTGGTTCCGGTGCCGCTTCCACTACGGGTTTCCTGACTGACTCCGGTATGATTTCATCACGAGCCGAGCCATCCCTGAGTGGCACTCGAATTTCTTCGAGTCGGACCGTCCTCCCACTGGCCTCCCGACTGAGAAACTCTTTCTCAAGGAAAACCCCGTTCCGAGCAACAAACACTTTGTTCTCTTCGCGGTTGTAGAAGTTGTATATCAAGGTTTCCCTCGGATATCCCAGGAATATGCATTTAACCGACTTGGTGTAAGCTTGTCTGACATAAGTCGCTTGAAAAATGCTTCACAACCCCAAATATTTAGAAAAGACAAACTGGTACTCTTCCCGGTCCACGTCTCATGTGGTGTCTTGTCTACGGATTTTGATGGTACCATGTAAGTGTGAAAGCTGCAGTTTCTAGAGCATATCCCTAGAATGACAAGGGTAAATCCGATTTGCTCATCATAGACCGAACCATGTCCAACACGGTCCCATTCCTCCGTTCCTACACGCCGTTTCTCTGTGGCATACCCGGAGGTGTGAGCTGAGGTACTATACCTTGACATTTCAGATGATCATCAAACTCCTGGCTCATGTACTCACCTCCACGATCAGATTGTAGAAGCTTTATAGTCTTGCCGAGCTATTTCTCAACCTCGTTCTGAAACTCTTTGAACTTTTCAAATTTTTTTGACTTGTGCCTCATCAAATAGATATATCCATATCTACTCAAGTCGTCGGTAAAAGTCATGAAGTACTAATAGCCAACTCTGGCAGTTGTGCTCATTGGACCACATACATCACTATGTATAAGCTCCAACAGCTCGGACGCCCTCTCGCAACTCTTTGCGAAAGGAGACTTAGTCATCTTGCCGAGCAAGCATGATTCACATTTCTCGAATGACCCGAAGTCGGACGACGTTAGGAGCCCATCATCATGGAGCTTCTTCATGCGTGTCGGCGTTCTGGGAACGGGGGTACCCAGACTTGCCTGCCTGCGGCCTGCGGCGTGGCTCAAGGGGTGGCCCAGCACGGCCCATCTTCATCAGCACAAGCTCAAGACCCTCGCGAGGGGCCAAGCCTCACGGGGTGGACGACAGGAAGCTTCCTCAGGCACGGCCTCGTCAGGCTGGCTCGCGAGGAGGCGGAGAGATCAAGGCGGGGTACCTCACGAGGTGCCCATGACGCAAGCCATGACGACCGAGGGCGCCAGCCCGCGCAGTGTCCTCATTTCCTCTTTGCTGTAAAGGAGGCAAGCGCATGCAAGAGCATCAAGCAAAGGCAGCCATTTCGGTGCAACAAGACCAAGACCAACACAACGGCAGGAAGGAGGTCATCGTGTAGCCCAAGCCGGCGTCATCGTCAGAGCCTTTGACAGGCGAGGACCAACTTTAGTCAGGATAAGTATACTAGATGTTCCCTTTCAAAATGGCCAATTGTTGGCGCCCTTCCCGCTCAATATTTGGGAAGAGGCCCAGGGCCTTTGCCTATAAATAGGACTAGCCACCCACAGGGTAGAGGGACGGGGAATCTAGAAAGAGAGAGAGGGAGCGACCAAACTCCCCCTAGCAGTTCGTCGCACCGCCCAAGAACAGACCCTCGCGGGGCTGTTTTTCCCTGTACTGTTCATCATCAGCCCCTGAGGCAATTCACTACACCACACACTGGAGTAGGGTATTACACCACAATGGTGGCCCGAACCAGTATAAACCTTGTGCCCCTTGTGTTGTTCTTTGTGTAGTTTAGATCTTTGCGATGCGATGAGGTATAGATAGGTAGGAGGTGAGATCTCTGCGTGCACCCCATAGTTCGAACCTAGAGGGTCTGCCGGAACCCGAAATCCGACATTTGGCGTGCCAGGTAGGGGTGCGCCGGAATCCGCCTTCCGCCGCCCTGTTCTTCGCCGCCCCTCGCATCCATGTCAGACGCTCGTCGGGCCCGCGCCGAGCGCCGGGCTGCTCTCGCTACCCGCGTCGCCCAGACGGCCCCCGTCGGTGGCCGTCCCCGCCGTTCCCCATCGCCTGCCGTCAACGCCGCCACCGTCCTGGCGGGGAACGAGCAGCAAGCGTCGCCACAACATCCAGCCGTGAGGCGAGATGGCCGCAGCGCTACTCCCTCGCTCGCCCCTGCTGGCTCTTTGTCTCGCGCGCTCTCCGCGCCCATGGAGGCTCGAGCCGCGCTCATCACGGCAAACGAAGCGCTGCATCGCTTCTGCCGACGACGCTCTACGAGGAGTGGCTTGACCGCTGCTGCCGAAGCTCGTCCGCGCCGCAGGGGCTCACCAAGGCCGTCCTTCTCATCAAGCACCGCGCCCGCCTTGCGCAGGCGATGAAGCTCCGGGGGCGCCTCAGCCGCCTCCCCCTCAAGAAGGCGGCTTGGCCCCAAGGCGCGTGGCCCCTGGGCGGAACCCACTCCGTCCTGCACCAGCGCATCAAGAGCAGAGCTGTCAAGAGGTCCCTCGCCCGCAAGAAGCTGCCCGAGTGCTCTCGCACCGGCTCACACGCATCAAGGCCTCGCTGCCCAAGACGCCAAGACCTCGCTGCTCCGGCCAGCGGCAGGGGACCTGCAAGACCAAGCCCTTCGTCACCAAAGGCCTCCTGTACATCGCAGCTGCCGCGGCTTCACCGCCGAGCTATGCAACGTCGCGTGGCCCGACAAGTTCAAGCCAGACCTACCTCCTCGCTATGACGACACGGCCGACCCTGCGGAGTTCCTCCAGCTCTACGAGCTGGGTATCGAAGCTGCCAACGGGGACGAGAAGGTCATGGCGAACTGGTTTCCCATGGCGCTCAAGGATGGTGCTCGCACCTGGCTCCTGAACCTGGCTCCTGGCACGATCTCCTCCTGGGACGAGATGCGCACCCGCTTCATTGCCAACTTCCAAGGCACTCGCGACCGGCCTCCCGCCATGAGCGACATGCGCCGCATCAAGCAGCAGCCGAGAGAGATCCTGCAGAAGTATATCCAGCGCTTCAACAACGCACGCCTCAAGTTTCCCAAGGTGACCGAGGAGGCCATCATCTCAGCCTTCTCCGACGGTGTGCGTGACGTCAAGATGAAGGAGGAGCTGGCGATGCATGAAGACCTGTGCACATCCTTGGAGCTGTTCAACTTGGCGACCAAGTGCGCCAGGGCTGAGGAAGGACGCCTTTCCCTCCTCGAGCTGCCGGCTGCTGACCCAGAAGAAAAGAAGCCCAAGGTCAAGGACGTGAAGCGCAAGGGGGCTGCCGTGCTCGCGGCAGAACCAGACACCAAGCGAGGCAGGGATCAGCCCGAGTCTTCCAAGGGCAGCCGGTACTGTGTGTACCACGACCTCCACACCCACAACACCAACGAATGTCAAGAGCTCAGAGCCGTGCGAGAAGGGTGAATCGGTCGACGCCCCGACCGCAGTGACCGAGGCTACGGCCGAGGAGGAGGAAGAAACGCAGGACGCTGGGAAGACCGTGGCCCTCGCCAAGGGTGGCGCGACCGACCTCGCGAGGACCGCTGGCAGGATCAGCCTCGCGAGGGAGGCTGGAGGGATCAGCCTCGCGAGGAGCGCCGGCAAGGCAACGCATGCCTCCCTCCTCTGCCACCGCAGCCAAGGAGGAACGAAGACCATCATCAGGACGAGGGGGCTGGGGGCTTCCAGGAGCCACGCGCGATCGCTTGCATCCTGGGCGGAGCTTAAGCCCCAGCCTCTCAGCGCATCTTCAAGCGATTCGCTTGAAGTGAATGCAGTCCTCCCCAAGCTCGAAGCCACGCGCCCTCTCAGGTGGTCAGCGTGCGCCATCACGTTCAGCTTAGCAGATCAGCTCAAGTGCGCAGCCACAGCCGGAGTCCTCCCAATGCTTTGTTCCCCAATCATCATCAACGTGCAAGTCACCAGGACCCTCATCGATGGCGGAGCAGGGCTCAATGTCCTGTCTGTCGAGACATTCAACAATCTTCAAGTGCCGTACAATCAGCTTCAGCCAACCAAGCCTTTCTCCGGAGTCACTGATGGCTCCACGGTTCCGATTGGGCTGGTCCGCCTTCCTGTCACCTTCATGGCGCGCGACAACTACCGCACTGAGCTCATCGACTTCGACGTCGCCCACATTCGCTTGCCATACAATGCCATCCTCGGTTACCCAGCTCTGGCCAAATTCATGGCCGTGACTCATCACGGCTACAATGTCCTCAAGATGCCAGGAAGCAGCGGAGTCATCACGGTGCCTTGCGAAGAGAGAGACGCAGTGTGTTCCCTGGAGCGTGCTTTTCAAGCCGCAACAATTGAAGACCCAGATCACAGGAGTGGAAGGCTCACCGAGGCTGCTCCTAAGAAGAAGAAGACATCGCCTGGCCCGACCCCTCGGGAGGCAGGCCCCTCAGGGTCCGCGCCTGTTCAGGGGGCACCTCCTTCGTCGCATAGGAAGGCGCCCCGGCGCCCTCCTCGAGCAAGGCTCGGGCTCTCTCCTAGAGGGCCACCGCCTTGCTAAGATCACGAGGGAGGCGCTTTGGGCACCACTTGGAGGCGTGTTTCAAAGCACGCTTCCCTCGGGAAGGAGCGAGGCAAGGAGGGCCAAACCCTCGGGAGTTCGTCACCAGATCATTCAGAGCTACAGGAGTCAAGAGTCATGAGTGACACCGCCGCTTACTCCACCGTAGCTCCCCATCCAGCGAGGATGGTGGGCTGCGTCTGCATCGACATACCAGTGGCTCAACCAAGCCGCCTCTCGAGGCGCCTCTGGCCCTCACGCGTGGGCACTTTGAAGGTCCACCCACAGCCACGCTCGCATGCCTTACGGTTTGTCGAACGCGGCTGCCACGCCGCCAGCGCCTCATGAGGAGCATCCTCGAGGCTCAAGAGGCCAGCGTTCGCAGTCTGGCGGAGATGGAGATGGTCCGCGAGGAGCCACCAGCGCCTCCGGAGCCTCCTGAGGCTCCTGGGCCTGTGGGCTCGTGAAGATCGGCTTCCGCAGCGCACGACGTCTGCTACTTCAGCATCCCTTCGTCTTCAACGTTATCAGGTGATATCCTTCGAGCTTCATTTTCGGTGAGCGCCTGTGGCTGCATCATTCCCAGGCCGCGTGGGTCCGTCCCTGCGGCGTGTATCCCTTTTTCTTCATGTTCCTAGCTTACTTTATTGGGGGCGCCCCTCGGGCTGCGTCATCCCCAAGTCGCTCGGGCCCGACCCAGCGATGTCCGCCTTCTCAGCACCTATTTAAATAGACTTGCTCCTTCGGGATTAACGTGTTTGACCTAGTCGCCCGCTCGATTGACACCAACTAATGGAGCTGCTCCCTAACGGCATGACGCTTGCGCATGGGTTCGTCCCTGCAACGCCGACAAACCTGAATGGCTGAGCTCTGGCCGCGGCAGCCCCGCATGGCACCACCTCACCAAGCCTTCAGTGCCTCGTCACCCCTCCAGAGCAACCAACGGCTGACTGTCGATTGTCATGGCGAACTCTTGTTCTTTTTGTGATGAGCCTGCAGGATCTCTTCAAGGAGCAGCGTCAGCCGAGGCCCTCACGGCGTCTCCTTCACTCTCGTCCGCGCGAACCACTTGCACGTTAAAGGGGGGGGTACCTGAGCATCGCGACTCATGGGCTCTTACTGACTCTCCAGCCCTCACCCTCTGGCCTTGTCCACGGCATTGCGACCTGGCATACCAGCGATGGCTGGGACCCGCTCGAGGGCCGGGACCCAAGGACGTAGAGCAGAAAGGGGAGTAAAGGCGAGAGGGAAGAGGCACGCGGGGACCTCGCCAGGCAACTCCTCATCTGTCGATGCGCGGACCTAGCGCCACACCAATAAGCAGTTCCTGACCCCCGAGATAAGTCATCCTCCGGAAATGCTAGCCATCGCAGCACCGACCTCGCACCTAGAGCAATCTTGTGCTAGCAACGTTGTGCTCCTTTCTCACCGAACGATGGCTGCTTGAGCGCTAAAGGGGACCTCCTGAGCATCGCGACTCAGGGGCTCTGACTGGACCCCGGGCCGCTCACCTCCTGGCCTTGACCACGACATCACGACCTGGCATACGGTGACGGTCAAGCCTGCCTTGGGACCGGGACCTGTCGGCGCAGAGCATCAAGCCCTCGTAAGGTTCGAAAGGAGGAACTAAGCTAAGATGGGATGAGCATCTCGCACTGCTTCACGATAAGGATCATATTAACAAACAGAACCACATGCACCTTACAAGCCCCCATGGGGCGTGTTTTTTGACTCCTCGCAGGGAACAAAGGAAGCAAATCCTAAAAGAACGCTAACTACATGCGCCTCCACAAGAGACGCCATCATCAACAGTGGGCCGTCAGGCACCGGCGCCAACCTCATCTAGATCAGAGGCGGCGGCAGCCTGATGAGCCCGCCCTGCTACGAGAGCGACGCAAGCTCGGGGGCTCGTAGATGTCATCGCTCTTCTCCGGAGTCGCGAAGAGCTCGGCGGAGTCGCTGGATCCTCCGCCGCCTCCGCCGCCTGAGGAGCTGCTGAGGGAGCGATCGGCGAGCCTGGTCCTCGCTGTGGCAGGGCCCCGACCACCTCTCTCAGGGAAGCACTCCAGCCGGCGTCCTTCCGCGTCGAAGACCTTGAAGTGCATCACGGAAGCGCCGTCGTACTCCGGGTGGATCGCGAGGGCGCCCCTCGTTCTGCAGACCCGGGCGATCTCGCCCCAGCCTCGAGTCAAGAGGACCTTGCCCGGAGTGACGACCGCGACCTCCGCTCCGGTCGCAAGGGTGCCGCAGCCGGCGTGCTGCAGCCAGAGCTCCAGAGATCCCCTCTACGGAATCGCGAAGGCGAAGGAGGGAGGAAGGCGAATCCAAGACTGAGGAGGCATGGCAACGTGGAGCACAAACTCTCGGGAGGAGCCCTCAGCATGGACTCCGGGGGGAACAACGCGCACCGCCGTGACCCGCCGGCGCCGACGACGGCGTCATCCATGGCGCTCGGCGTCGACTCCTTCAGGGCCCTCAATGCGGGCGTACAAGGGCAGCGGGAACCCTGGCGGCGGCCGCTCATACCAGGGCCTCGACACCTCCTGCCGGGCGCCCTCATCTCCGCGGCATAGGGCTGGCCGTTTCTTCGGCGGCAGCGGATCGGGACCCTCTCGAGGAACCTTTCCTTTCTCTTCCGCGGAGAACCGGCGGATCGGAGCCATTGCCGCAATGTGGAGCAAGGGATGGAGAAGAAGGAGAAGCAAGAAGAGATGGACTGGAAGGGCTCGCGCCGTCCCGTACTTATAACCGGGGAAGGCCAGCCGTCGACCTCCACGATCACAGGTAATCATGACCCGCTTTGCATGCAGGGACTTGTCAATTCGTGCAGTCGCCGAGGCGTCGTGGGGAAGCAGGGACGCCCACGTCCAATCAACCGCCACACGGCGCCCGAGGCCGCAGGCTGTTAGGGCCAAGGCGCGCAGACTTGCCCCTTCGCTTCTCTGCTAAGCCAAGTCCAGGCGCGCCTTGGGCCCGGGGGCTACTGTCGGCGTTCTAGGAACGGGGGTACCCAGACTTGCCTGCATGAGGCCTGCGGCGTGGCTCAAGGGGTGGCCCAGCACGGCCCATAGCACAAGCTCAAGACCCTCGCGAGGGGCCAAGCCTTGCGGGGCGGACGACAGGAAGCTTCCTCAGGCACGGCCTCGTCAGGCTGGCTCGCGAGGAGGCGGAGAGATCAAGGCGGGGTACCTCGCGAGGTGCCCATGACGCAAGCCATGACGACCGAGGGCGCCAGGAGGGCGCCAGCCCGCGCAGTGTCCTCATTTCCTCTTTGGTGCAAAGGAGGCAAGCGCAGCGAGAGCATCAAGCAAAGGCAGCCATTTCGGTGCAACAAGACCAAGACCAACACAACGGCAGGAAGGAGGTCATCGTGGAGCCCAAGCCGGCGTCATCGCCGAGCCTTTGACAAAGCGAGGACCAACTTTAGTCAGGATAAGTGTACTAGATGTTCCCTTTCAAAATGGCCAATTGTTGGCGCCCTTCCCGCTCAATATTTGGGAAGAGGCCCAGGGCCTTTGCCTATTAATAGGACTAGCCACCCACAGGGTAGAGGGACGGGGAATCTAGAAAGAGAGAGAGAGAGAGAGAGAGAGAGAGAGAGAGAGAGAGAGAGAGAGAGAGAGGGAGCGACCAAACTCCCCCTAGCAGTTCGTCGCACTGGCCAAGAACAGACCCTCGCGCGGCTGTTCTTCCCTGTACCGTTCATCATCAGCCCCTGAGGCAATCCACCACACCACACACTGGAGTAGGGTATTACACCACAATGGTGGCCCGAACCAGTATAAACCTTGTGCCCCTTGTGTTGTTATTTGTGTAGTTTATATCTTTGCGAGGCGACGAGGTATAGGTAGGTAGGAGGTGAGATCTCCGCGTGCACCCCAGAGTTCGAACCTAGAGGGTCTGTCGGAACCCGAAATCCGACAATGCGTTTCAGACTAATGTGTCCAAGCCGGCAATGCCAGAAGTATGTCAGATTTATCTCATTAGGCTTATGCCTCTTGACATTCACGTTATAGACCGGTTCCTGTTCTAGATTCAATATAAAAAGCCCATCAACAATGGGTGCATAGCCGTGGAACATACCATTCAAATAAAACGAACAACCATTGTCCTTCAAATTGAATTCATAACCCCGACTCATCAAAAATGAGGCAGAAATAATGTTCTGACTAAGTGCAGGAATGTAATAACAATTATTCAATTCCAAAATAAATCTAGAAGGAAGCTGGAGCTGCATCGTGCCGACCTCCAACGCAGCAACTCTTGCTTTGTTGCCGACCCTGATGTCAATCTCCCCTTGTGCCACACGCCTAGTTCTTACCAGCCCCTACATCGAGTTGCAAATATGAACAATCGATCCGGTATCACATACCCAAGAGCTACTAGGTATGTTAGCAAGGTAAATGTCTATAACATATGCAACAAGTGTACCTTTGCCTGAAGAAGCATTTCCGCCTTCTTGCCATGCTCTGCAAGCCACTTGCTACAATTCCTCTTCCAATGACTAGTTTCCTTGCAATGGTAGCAAATGGTCTTTGAGTCCGGTCCAGACTTTGGCGCAGCGGCGGAGGTTACCGTCTCCGTGCCCTTTGCCTTAGCCTTCTTCTTAGACCAACTCTTCTTGAACTTAGTTTATTTACGCACCATCAACACTTGATGCGTGCCTTTCTTAATATCCTGCTCTGCCACTTTGAGCATCCCATGCAATTCAATGAGCTTCTTATCCATGCCATGCATATGATAGTTTGAGATGAATGTCCCATAGTTGGGCGGAAGAGAACCCATAACTGCATCAGTAGCCAACTCATCCAAGAGCGGGAAACCGAACCGATCCAAAGCTTGCACATATCTGATCATCTTGATCACATGTGGGCTCAGTGGATCACCTTCCTTCAGCTTGTAATCCATCAAGGATCGCCAGACATTGAACCTTTCAGTTCTAGCCTGTGTCTAAAACATGCTCTTGAGACTCTCGATCATATCGTAAACCTCAACATTTTCAAAATGTTGTTGCAAATCGGGCTCCATACAAGCCAACATCAGACATCTGATCTCCGTTGATTCATCAACGAGTTTCTGGTAGGCATTCGTAGTTGTGGTATTAGCATTATCGGCAGGTTCCTCTTGAAGTGGATCCTCTAGAACATGTTCCTTTTTTTATCATGCTTGAGAACAATTCTCAAATTTCTATACCAGGTGGTAAAGTTTGTTCCATTCAGTTTATCCTTTTCCAGAATTGATTTCAATCAAAGTTGGGTTGAGCAGGTGGTGCCATTGATCTACAACGGAAAATATGCAATCACTAGGCAATGTGTTTATGTAGAGCAAATCAAGCCTTAAATATAAATACTCCCACTAAAGTCAGCATCCATCCGCAAACTCTCAGTGATTCAGGATCCGACTAGCACATGCGACTAGTGAGCTGTAACATCACTGCTAGACAACATGCCTATCCGGTAAGCAAATCCTTGCTAATCATATCTCTATACGACTCCTGTCGGCCGGGAAGGTATCTCATACCCCGGCCCCAACCTTCTTTGCCACAAGGCCCAAAACCGTTTTGATAGCCTTGTCAAGTTAACCTGATGCGGTGCATGTCCGTGTCCGACACGAACCCTTCAGTTCAAGGACACTAGCAACACCCCAATTTTATGAGCCCACTACTAGACGTACTTGAGGTGCAAAGGTGCAACATCGGGGATGGCAATTCGCTTGATATTAACGAGAGATCTTTCTACCATTCTAACATGCATAGAAACAAAGAAGCATAACAATCACAAATAAACATATATTGTGAAATAGTATGGCTCCTTCATGGACGTTCTTCTATGTCGGCTCCGACTCCGATGACCATCTAGGAACTCCATCTTGTTTATCACGCCGGGGCGCCAAGCCACCAACCTGATCTCTATTATCCAACTACTACAACTAGTAATGAATTTTACATAGAATCACAAGTCGACACGCAGGTTGTTATACAATATAATGATAGCACTTTGGCTCCTGCCGACTGACAGACATGACACGCAGGCCATGTATAAATTACACACATGCATCACATACACATGAGCCATACTATTCACGTCAAACCCTGCAAAATAAATTTATGCATAGAATCGCATTCTACCAGTTTGAGTGATCATGTACGAAATACAAGGCGCTACGCACACGGCGGTCCCCGATGGCGAAAATCACAGATCATATCTGAACTCCGTTCACGCCGAATTTTCTGATATGACCGATCTTATCGATCATCATGAATCCGATTCGGATTTACGTTTCACTGTTAACCTCGATGGCGGATAACCGACCGGTAGGTGTAGGTTGTGTCACGACCTCATCGACTCCTATTGACAGAAAACATAGCCTCGACGATCCACATGTGCAGTTGATCTCATCAAGCGTGCACATAGCCGATCTCATCAATGGCAACAAATCTCATCTACCGCCTCAACATATGTAATATGCATACGATCTGAATCCCAATCCTACAACAGAGGCTCTGATACCACTGTTGGGTTCTACGGTAGGGGGCGTCGACTGCAAATTCAAATTTTCCTACGCGCAGAACAACCAGGAACATGTTATGGAAGATGGATCACAGTTTGTTACCACTAGACGTGCACTGTCGTGCAGCAGAAGAAGAGTTGGGGCAGCGCGTCCGCGTGGATCGTCTCCTCCTCATCCGATCTCCTTCGAACAGCCGGTCGTTGGATCCCTCGTACAGGTTCGCCGAAGCAGTGCAGGTGCACCGCCTCTAACGGTTCCGCGCGTGCAGGAGGAACACCGTGCGGCGGACTGCTAGGTCCGATCACACAATCGGCAACGAGTGGAGGTGTCTATTCGCAACACATGCAAACCCTAGTTACAACGCCGAAGCGATCAACCGCCTGAGTGTGCCGCACCTCCACTTTATATAGGCGTCCGTCGCGGGCTCAACACTTGGGCCTCGCACGGACCCTAAAGCCCATAAGTCTACTCGGCCACAATTCGAATACAGCTCGGATCACATCCGACCATTGTCCTCGGATCCCACCTCGTAGGTTCCTTCCCTTAAGCGCGCGACCCCTTAGGTTCAGCCGGCTTGGTCGCAGTTCGGATCACCTCCGAACTACACGGTTGGTAGCGGCCTCTAGCAAGGCATGCCGAACACCAAGCAGACTATGAAGCTGGTTAGGCGAACCTATACATCACACTTCCATTCCTTTTGCCACATGATATATGTCGTCGGGCTCAAGGCGAGTCTGTCATCCTTGTGCTAGCCCGACCTCTATCTCGTTCCAGTGATGCCGACCACAAACCGGATTATCTTATAATCCATGTCGCGTGGCCATGCTTATCTTGGTCGGATCACGCGAGGGGCCCATAGTATATCTCTCCTGATCAGAGGGGCAAATCCTATCTTGCTCGACCACGTCTCGCAGCATGGGTCTAGACAAACCCGAAACCTACCTTTGTAACTACCTAGTTAAGGAGTAGTGTTTGGTCGGCCCAAAGCAGGTCTGTCACCATCCCGAGTACATGTGCCAGCTCAGGTCTTAGGTCATAGAATGTATGTTGTACTAGAGACTCACAGATGACATATCACTACGTCTCATAGTTGGGTCTGTCTGACTCGGACCTTATCTCGACTCGGATCCGATTATGTCGAATCCGACCAGATCCTTCCAAGTCCATATTATCCGGTTAGCATCCAATGCTCCATGGCTAGTGAGACCAAGCCATCGACCGTGTCATATTCTAGTCTAGTCGGCTGCGCGTCCACACAACCCTTTCGACTAGGGACCTTTTAGGACAATCATCATACAATGCATAGTCCCACAAACAAGTCACGTACTTGCTGATACACATCATTGATAATGTCCAAGGACTATCTTTATTCATAAAGACATAGGAAATATCATCATACATGATTGCCTCTAGGGCATATCTCCAACACTTCAGACAACAATAGGTACTGTCTGGGGCTTATCCGGCATTAAGCCCGGCTGTGCTCCTTCAAACTTTTTCAAACCAAGGTGATCTATGACACCTCAGATACGGTATGGCGTTGGGGCTCGGATACATTCCGGCGTTGGAGCATGGATGCAGTTTGGCGTTGGAGCTCGGCTGCAAAAAGACACCTCGGATGCAGTCCGAAGTTGGACCTTGGATGCAGTTCGACGTTGGAGCTCGGATGCAGTTCGGCGTTGGAGCTCGGCTGCAAAAAGACACGTCGGATGCAGTCCGACGTTGGAGCTTGGATACAGTCCAGCGTTGGAGCTCGGGCGCGAGAGGACACTGACGCACGGGAAACACTTCAAGCCCGAGGTGTGGCGTAAAAATAACAAGGCATTGATAAAGGCCGAGAACTTAAAGGGGCTCCTCGGATACCCGACGTGTAAACTCCTCGGATTCACTTCGGCGATCCTCAAGATCGAAGATGAGAAGATTTGTTGAACCACTTTTCAAGACCGACGACCGACGACGAAGAAATGTTTGGAATAAACGAGGAGCATCCCCAACTTAAAAACTAGTTCAGGGGGCTACTGACGGTGTCCTAGAGTAGGGGGTACTCACCACGTCGTCCCCCGATCAGGTGGATCGGGTCGAGGACCCCCATGGCGGTTCACTCATGGGCCACTTCGGGCAGCCCATGACGCATACAAGGAGGTTTCCACAAGACTCGGCGCACAAGACAAGGACTCTCCTAAACCCCAGGCCTCTGGTGGAGTATATAAACCAAGGCCAGGCTAGTCGATAGATGATCTCATATTCATTAGAACAATCTCGTGGTAGATACATGTACTGCGTACTACACCCATATCAATACAATCAAAAGCAGGACGTAGGGTATTATCTCTTTGAGAGAGCCCGAACCTGGGTAAAATCCCGTGTCCATGTTACCATCGCTCCAAGAAGCTTAGCTTAGGACTCCTACTACGAGATATGCTGGATTTAGGACCGACACCCCCCCGAGCCTAGGGATGGTTTCAAGAAACCATCATTGGGGTCATAGAAAAGTAGGAGCACAATATGCAGCCCCCAGGACGGTACCTAATGTCATAGGGCAATTGTCCTAAGGTTTCAATAAGTTGACCATGTGGTTTATATGAAAGATCTATGTTTGTAGGTTTTGACCTTGGCTCCGAACTCTGTATCCGAGGAGATTTCAGCAGTAAATCGAAAGCTCAAGAGGTCCCCGGAGGACCTCAACCTGATGAACCATGGGTTCGAGCAGTGTCAAGATAAACGACCCGGACTTGCGTTCCTATAAGTGGTATAATGAACACAACTTTTTTTGATATTTTTGGCTTTGAATGGGGAGCTAATGCCGAACTGTTTGAATGACAACAACATTGGCCGAGATTGAGGCGCTCAAGGACGAGCTCAAGAAAGCTCGGCAGGAGGTGGAGCATCAGAAGGTTGCGGCCGCGAAGGCGGAGAAGGCCCGAGCTGCCGAGAAGGTAGCTAGGGAGAAGGACCGGGCGCGGGTCCTAGAGATCGAGGAGACAATGAAGGGCTTGTTCGAGGCACGCGACAAACTTCAGGCGGAGGAGAAGTAAGCGAAGGAAGAGCTCAAGAAGCTCCAACTTGCACACTCCGAGATCCAGACCGTGGCCCGGGCTAACCGCGAGGTGCTCCAGCAAGTGGAGCAAATCGGCTCGCTAAGCCATATTTATTGCAGTGTGTGTTTGGCAGCAAAGGGTGCGTCGGACTGACCCAGCTGTGGCATTCCGCAGAGATCTTCACGGATCTTTCAAATAGTGTCGCGGACGCCGTCAAGCACTTTGACCAGTTGGAGGGTCATGAGGTGGAGAAGGCATTCTTGTGGCAGTTCCTGGAGTCGCTGTCGTCACAACTGCTGAATCATCGAGTGAAGCAGTTGGTGGAGTTATTCCGCATAGCGAGGCCGACGCTCCAGGACCTCTGCATCACGCTGTGGCCCGTCGAAGCCTTGTCGATCAACTTCTTTGGCCTCCTGGCTCGTCTGCGAGATGCTGTTCCGCAAGTTAATAGCTACAGGAGGTCGGCGTGCTTCGAGGGAGCATGGAGGGCGTACGCCTGCATGAAGACGCACTTCCGGAAGGTTGTGTGGTGATCGTTGTCGCGGGGCTCCCCCGAAGGGAAGTTGCACACCGCGGAGCACTTCTTTGCCGAGGTGGAGGAGGGTGCCCGGGTTACCGAGGCCATGTGTCCAAAAGATACTTTGTATTTTTAGGTAGCACTTTGGAATGCCGAAGTTTTGGGACGTGCAAAACCTATTGTTTATTTGAATGCATGGCTTTAAATTCCCTCATATAATTGTGTTTTAAATTAATTTTCCTCCTGTGTGACCATGTTAAACTGAAAGTGGCCAGTCGTCGGCTTTTACCCCAATGTAGAATATACAGAGTGTGTTCCCTGAGTCATCTTTTGACCCTTAGCCCACGTCTCGGTACCCAGAGGCGGTTTGTGCTTGTGGGAACTAGGCAATCATACTATATAACTTTCACTTAGTCATAGGAGTTTAACTGTGGGGGCTGATGACGAGCCCCCGGTGTGGGAAGTGGTCGGCTTAGCAAGCCGAGGTCTATGCTATTATGCACTTCGTCTAAAAAGGAAGCCCTTCGTTTGACACAGGTGATCTCTATTGTCACATCTCTTAACGCAGTCTTCGAATGGAGATCAGTTTGTGCTTAACCAAATAGTTAGTTTTTGGCTTTCTCCACTAAGGCACTCTGCCAATTAAACTGGAGGCACTATAGAAGTGGTTCTCCCGTTACACCCTTAGCCAAATTTATCAGGAACGTAAGGAGTACACATAGGAGCCGGGCAACCCAACTATTGGCAAAAATCTAGGTTCAAAGCTGATGCATATAGTGGAACATCCGTGACGCTGAATACTTCAGACTTGTTTTGTAGGACAGGGGAACAAAGCCCTTTATCAATTGTATCTTACGAATGTTCTTGTAGCTTAAAGGCAATGCACACAAAGAAATATAGTGTGGACCTTTAAAGGGCATGATTTCTTTTTTTGAAAAATTCGTGTTTTACATGCCGAGATGTAATGAGAGAACTAGAAAGATATAATGCAAATTGATTGTAAAGAGAGGAGTAAAGAACATGACATAGCTTAACATCGAGTCTATGAGCCCGGACCTCTTCGAGTCGCATATCTGTGTCTTCGTGCTGTTTATCAGCTTGTCCTCGCTAGAGACGAGGACTAAGACAGACTGTATACCACCTCGGCCCCGCGCTTGCTTGAGGCGTCTGCTGGACGAGTCCTTTGAGAGAGGTCTACGGATGTCTATTTTGTGTAAAAATTTAGGCCACATTGATATATTTCTTTTGGTTGGTTCTTTGACAGAAAAATGCCGATGTGGGAGCTCGAAGCTACGTCGTTGCTCGGTCGAGCCATTCCGACGATTCCGTACATTTTGGCTCCTCGACGGCCCAAGGAATTTTGAGTGCAAAGTTATGCACCTTGGGGATGTAATGCCCCATCCGATGTGAGCGCACGAGGAGCCCTTACCCCTATTTAGGATGTGGGGGTATGTGGCCGAGGTCGACTAGCGAGGCTCGCGTGTGCTTCGAAGAGCTGTTGGTGCGTTTACCGCTGCGGGCTGCTTCCTCCGACGCCTGTACCTCGGCTGCAAAAGCCGCGGTCTGTTCCTCCATCCGGGGTGAGCGTTCGGTGTTACCATTGACTGTGATAACGCCGTTAGGTCCTGGCATTTTTAGTTTGAGATAAGCGTAAAGCAGGACTGCATTGAACTGTGCGAAAGTTGTGCACCCTAAGAGCGCGTGGTATGCACTTTGGAAGGGGATGATGTCGAAGATTAACTCCTCACTTCTCAAGTTTTTGGGTGAGCCGAAAACTATCTCTAGAGTGACCGTTCCGGTACAGCGGGCTTCAACACATGGGATGGCACCTTTAAAGGTGGTGGTGGCCGGCTTGATTCGGGATGAGTCGATTCCCATCTTCCTAACCGTGTCCTCATAGATCAAACTGAGGCTTCTTCTAACGTCCATAAGGATGCGCATCAGATGGAAACCGTCGATGATTGGGTCCTGGACGAGTGCAGCTGATCCGCCATGCCTGATGCTGGTTGGATGGTCATGCTTGTCGAATGTGATCGGGTAGGCCGACCACGAGCTAAACTTCGGGGCGACTAGCTCTAGTGCGTATATGTCCCGAAGTACACGCTTCCTCCCCCTTTTGGGAATGTGGGTAACATAGATCATATTGACTTTCGTTACCTCATTAGGAAACTTATTTTGGCCTCCAGTATTGGGCCACCGAGGTTCATCCTCGTCTTCGCTGCGATTTTGGGTTTTACTTTGACCCTCCATCGCTACCTTGCCGGCCTGTTTGAAGACCCAACAATTCCTATTAGTGTGGGTTGCTGGTTTTTCTTGAGTGTCGTGGATATAGCACGACCGATCTAGGATTGCGGCGTCCGGACCTAGGTCCGAAGAATCCTGCATTGATTGTGGTATGCTCTATGTCGCTCCCGCCATTTTTGTGCCTGGGCTTGTTTATATTGCGCTTAGGCTTTCCATTGGCGTCGCACGTTTCCAAGGTGCTTGCCTCGCCATTATGGGTACTTCGGGCGAGCCAGCTATCTTCTCCCGTGCAAAAGCGGGTCATGAGTGAAGTGAGGGCTACCATGGTCCTCGGCTTGTCTTGGCTGAGCTGTCGGGCAAGCCACTCATCTCGGATGTTATTTTGAATGCCATGATGGCTTCAGCGTCGGAGCAGTCAATGATCTGGTTCTTTTTAGTAAGGAACCTGTCCCAGAACTTCTGAGCTGATTCGCCTGGCTGCTGGGTGACACGACTGAGGTCGTCAGGATCCGGAGATTGGACGTAAGTGCCTTGGAAATTTCCCCGAAAAACGTCTTCAAGGGCTTCCCAGCTACCAATAGAATGAGGAGGCTGTCTGTTAAGCCAATGCCTAGCTGGCCCCTTTAGCTTGAGAGGCAAGTATTTGATGACGTGGAGGTCATCTCCGTTGGCCATATGTGTGTGGAGAAGGAAATCTTCAGTCCACAGTGTTGGGTACGTGGTGCCATCATATGATTCTATATTGATGGGTTTAAACCCTTCTAGAAACTAGTGTTCCATGACCCTGTCTGTGAAACAGATGGGGTGAGCTAGACCTCGGAACCGGGTGGTATCCCATTAGAGGTCAGGGAGAGCCATCTGTAGGCTTGATCTCAGGCGCGACCGTTCCTCTGCATCCATGCATCATAGCCGTCTATCCCGGCGGGCGCGCGTCCTTTTGATCTGTAGATGCACCGATGAGGTGCCCTATTTGCCTCAATGTGACGTAGAACGTTGTGTGGGTCTAGGTAGTCCACGGAGTCCTTGCCATAATGGCGTGGAGCCGGCCGAGTGTTGAGATTTCCCCGCATTGGCCTGTCCCGACCTCTAGGGGGTCGGTCAGGCTCATCGGCGGCTAGCTCTTCGTCGAACTCCGGCTGTAGACGCCTTCGTGGGTATGATTTCGGTGCACTACGCCATCGGTCTTTGAGATCTTGTTCGGTCGTGAGTACTTCGACCCACTTTCTGTTCAGTGCATTTGTGTTAGCCTGTAGCTACTGCTACACGTTTGATGCTCTGAGCAGTGGTGATGAGGCGCCGTCGGAAGTGCTCTTGTTCGAAAGGGTCTTCGGGGATGATGTTGTCCTCAGTACCGAGGCTCTCGTCTTCCTCATACTCCGACATGTAATTGTCATCGTCCCCTTCGAAGAGGTCATCGGGATCTAAGTCCTCGGGTTTCCTTCGGGATTGCCGTTCTGCACTGGGGAGGCTTGAAAGTCCTCCTCAGGGTTATCAGCGTCACTGGCTGTTGTGTCGCCGTCGTCGCAGTGACGTTATTGCCGCTGGGTTCCCTATTGTTGCCCCTTCTGCATCTGCGCCAATGCCTTGGAGGGGATCCACCTGCCAGTGCTTACCAGAGTGAGGTGTTTTCTATGGGGCCATCGACTTTTCATCCATGTTTGAGGCCTCGCCATAGTCCAACACGTTATTTAAGTCATCGACTGTCATACCCTGATTTTCATGCCACAACACTTGACCTAATAAATAACGATAAAATGTGGTTTAACAAATTTGTGTGATCTAGTCTCTGCTCTATTTTGGATTTTTGTTTGCTGTTTGAAAGTGCTCTAAAAATCAAATAAATACTCCAACTCCTATACTTCTTTCCTTGATCTAAAACTTTACCAAATGATCATGCCATGTGTATAGAACAGAATAGTATTTTCTTGCAAAAATAATTTGGCCAAAAAGTATTTTGTAAATTAGGTTTTCCAAAACCCCCTGACTTCAGGCTTGAACTACAAGTACCTAAGTTGGGATGTAAAAAATGTTTCAAAAATTATATTCGAATCCTATTAGCCATATGACACCCTAAAACCACAAAAATATTATTTTAAAAGTTATTTTGATATTTTATTTAAAGGCTTTTTCTTTAGGCCAGAAATGGTCTTTAATAGGTTAAAATTATTTCAATGTTTTAAAAATATCTGAGGAAATTTAGGGAGACTCAGTGGACATATATTGTCCATATATATGAGTTTAAACACATGGTCATGACCAAAATATTGGTCAATTCCCTCAAAAACCCTTTCTGGATATTTGAAGCTTTTGAAATATTTACAAAGGAAATATTCTCCATTAAATCCAAGAAAATTCCACCATGCCACAAATGGCCTACTTGATGATCTTGACAAGTCTCAGGTCATGGAGAATAGTATAAACCCATGAAACACCCTGAAAACCATCTCTGTCCAAAACCAAAATTGAGAAACTCTACATTGCCAACTGTCTCATTTTGATCCCAAATTTTGTGGGCATGCTATAATTCCCAAATTATGACACTACACCAAGTGGTGCATCATGGAGAATAGATTTGCGTAACCAAATCTTGGAAAACCCATTTATGTTGATTTCTAGGGTTTACAAAAGTTGCATTGGACACTTTCTCCATTTGGTCCCAAATTTTGTGGACACTACTATTATGTGATACCACTCACTCCTGTGAAATATCATGGCAGGGAGAATTATTTTTCTTGCCCAAAACACCATCAAACACCTTCTGTCATTTTGCCAAAACCATAATTTGGACCCTCTTCACTATTCTCCTTTGCCTTAAATTTTTACTAGGGCTGCTCCTGATCATGTTCTACCTCTGGTAAAGATTGCAAGTTCATGCCTCAAATATTGGTGGGTGTAAACACCATTTTCTCCCTTTGGACAACCACTGTTCACCTCTCTCTCCATCTCCCCTCTCATCTAGTGGCTCCCCAGGGCATCCAATGCCACTCCTACATTGTTTACTCACCCCCAAAACCACCATACACTAGAAGACATGCCCATGGCACTATTAAAATGCCATGGCATGCCATGGACATGCTCTGGAGCATGCTACAGTGCACTCCCGCACTGTAGCACGCCCATTCCGAGGCTCCCCGTCGACCTTGGGCGCCGGGATCGTGTCCCCCGAGACCGCCTCGACGTCCTCGACACACCATGCTGTAGGGTCCCTCCTCCCTCGCCCTCCTTCTCCCTCTGCGAGCTTGCCCGAGTACGTCTGATGTCTGCTGGAACTACGTCGGTATTTCCCCAAAGAGGAAGGGATGATGCAGCACAACAACGGTAGGTATTTCCCTCAGTGATGAGACCAAGGTTATAGAACCAGTAGGAGAACCAAGCAACATTACGTAAACAACACCTGTACACAAATAACAAATACTCGCAACCCGACGTGTTAAAGGGGTTGTCAATTGCTTTCGAGTAACGGTGCCATAAATTGGCAAAAGAATGGAATAAAGTTGTAATAGATTGGATAAATAGACCGCAAATAAAATAAAGTGCATCAAGGTATTTTTGTACCTTTTGGTTTAATAGATCTGAAAATAAAAGCAAATAGAAATAGATTGCAAAGGCAAATATAATAAAGAAGAGACCCGGGGGCCGTAGATTTCACTAGTGGCTTCTCTCGAGAAAAATAGCAAACGGTGGGTAAACGAATTACTATTGGGCAATTGATAGAACTTCAAATAATCATGACGAGGCAATGATCATTATATAGGCATCACGTCCAAGATTAGTAGACCACTCCTGCCTGCATCTACTACTATTACTCCACACACTGACCGCTATCCAGCATGCATCTAGTGTATTAAGTTCATGGGAAAACGGAGTAAGGCAATAAGAACGATGACATAATGTAGACAAGATCTATTTATGTAGAAATAGACCCCATCTTGTTATCCTTAATAGCAACGATACATACGTGTCGGTTCCCCTTCTGTCACTGTGATCAAGCACCGTAAGATCGAACCCATTACAAAGCACCTCTTCCCATTGCAAGATAAATATATCAAGTTGGCCAAACAAAACACAAATATCGGATTAGAAATACAAGGCTATAAGCAATCATGCATATAAGAGATCAAAGAAGACTCAAATAACTTTCGTGGATAAAAAGATAGATCTGATCATAAACTCAAAGTTCATCGGATCCCAACAAACACACCGCAAAAAGAGTTACATCATATGGATCTCCAAGAGACCATTGTATTGAGAATCAAAAGAGAGAAAGAGAGAGAGGAAGCCATCTAGCTACTAGCTACGGACCCGTAGGTCTACAAAACACTACTCACGCATCATAGGAGAGGCACCAATGGACATGATGAACCCCTCCGTGATGGTGTCTTGATTGGATCTGGTGGTTCTGGAACTTGCGGCGTCTGGAATTTATTTTCGTCGACTCCTCTAGGGTTTTTGGAATATTGGGGTATTTTTAGAGCAAAGAGGCGGTGCGGGAGGCCATCGAGGTGGGCACAACCCACCTAGGCGCGCCTGGGCCTCCAGGCGCACCCTGGTGGGTTGTGCCCCCCTCGGGGCACCCCCTAGGTGCTTCTCCAGCCCATTGGATGTCTTCTGGTCCACAAAAAATCCACAAAACATTTCGCTGCATTCGGACTCCGTTTGGTATTGATTCCCCGCGATGTAAAAAACATGCAGAAAACATCAACTAGCACTAGGGACTATGTCAATAGGTTAGTACAAAAAAATGATATAAAATGACTATAAAATGATTGTAAAACATCCAAGAATGATAATATAACAGCTTGGAACAATAAAAAATTAAAGATACGTTGGAGACGTATCAACACCCCCAAGCTTAATTCCTGCTCGTCCTCGAGTAGGTAAATGATAAAAACAGAATATTTGATGTGGAATGCTACCTAACATATCCTTCACATATTTTTTTCTTTATAGCATGGACATTTGGACTTTCATATGGTTCAAAGCAATAGTCTAGTTTTGACATGATAAATTAAATACTCAAGCATATCAACAAGCAACCATTTCTTTCAAAATATCAACGCTAAAATAAGTTATCCCTAGCCCATCATGTTCAATCATTGATCCATTCATGAGACACACTTGCATATTAGCTACACCCAATGCTCAAGTACGATCATAGTGCCCCTTAGTTGGTGCTTTATAAGAGAAGATGGAGACACAAAATAAAAAATAAAAATTGCATAAAGTAAAAGAAAGGCCCTTCGCGGAGGGGAGTAGGGATTTGTAGAGGTGCTAGAGCTCAAAGCGAAAAGCATAGAGATAAAAACATTTTGGGATGCATGCTTTTCCCACCAACGAAAATGACTTAGAGTTCCCAACACTTTCCATGCTAGATATATCATAGGCGGTTCCCAAACAAAAATAAAGTTTATTCCTTTTTCCACCATACTTTCACTTTCCATGGCTAACCGTATCCACGGGTGCCATCCATATCAACACTTTCCAAGGAATTTATTATTTGACAACATAAAGTAAATTCATTTTTCATTTCGGGACTGGGCTTCCCTAATACCTTTGCCTTACTCTCGTGCAATGAGAAGTGAATAAACACTCATCGTGAGAATAACACATCTAGCATGGAAAATATCGGCCACCCTCACCGTACAACGCACGAGCACACAAAAGAGAAATTTATTTTGAAAATTAGAGATGTCACATACAAATTTGCTTAGAACGGCAAAATAATACCGCATATAGGTAGGTATGGTGGACTCATATGGCAAAACTGGGTTAAAGGGTTTTGGATGCACAAGTAGTAATCATACTTAGTGCAAAATGAAGGCTAGCAAAAGATTGAGAAGCGACCAACCAAGAAACGGAAAATCTCATAAGCGATAATTAAGCATAATTAACGCCGAATAATGCACCACAAGTAGGATATAATTTCATTGCATAACTATTGACTTTTGTGCTTGCATAGGGAATCACAAACCTTAACACCAATATTCTTACTAAAGCACAATTAATCATCAACATGACTCACATATCACATCATCGTATCTCAAAACTATTACAAGGAATCAAGTTTATTTTGTCCAATGATCTTCATGAAAGTTTTTATTATATCCTTCTTTGATATCTATCACTTTGGGACTAATTTTCATGTGTTGCTTTTGATGAGCTCAAACAAATATAAGTGAAGATCATGAGCATAATATTTCTTTCTCTCAAATTAATTTAAGTGGAGCAAGAGAGAATTTCTTAATTTTTTTTACTAACTCTCAAATAAATCTAAGTGAAGCATGAGAGCATTTCCTCAAGAATGACAAAGCACACCATGCTCAAAAAGATAAAATTGAAGCACTAGAGCAATTCCATAGCTCATAAAGATTTAAGTGAAGCATAGAGAGCAGTTTTAACAAGTCATGGAATAAATTTGGCTCTCTCAAATAGGTGTGTCCAGCAAAGATTTATGACTCAAAACAAAAAAGAAAAACAAGCAAAGACTCATATCATACAAGATGATCCAAGCAAAACTCATAGTATGTGATGAATAAAAATATAGTTCCGAGTAAAATACCGATGGTTTTTATAAGAAAGAGGGGATGCCACTCAGAAATCCCCAAACTTAGTTGCTTGCTTCTCATTGGATAATAGCTTGGGATGCCATGGGCATTCCCAAGCTTAGGCTCTTCTTACTCCTAATTCCTTCATCCATCGAAATATCACCCAAAACTTGAAAACTTGAATCATACAAAACTCAACAAAACCTTCGTGAGATCCATTAGTATAAGAAAACAAATCACTACTATGAGTACTGTAGCAAACCAATTCGTATTTTATTCTTGCATTATATCTACTGTATTCCAACTTTTCTATGGCAAAAAATCATCAAAGAAAACCATAGAATCATCAAAACAAGCACACAACGCAAAGAAAACAGAATCTGTCAAAATCAGAACAGTCTGTAGCAATTTGGATATTTCGAATACTTCTGTAACTCCAAAAATCCTGAAAAATTAGGACCACATGAACAATTTTTATATTAATCTTCTGCAAAAATAATCAAATCAAAAGCACTCTTCTGCTAAAAAAGAGAATTATTTTTGTGAGCGCAAAAGTTTCTATTTTTCAGCAAGATCAAATCAACTATCACCCAACATGATCCTAAAGGCTTTGCTTGGCACAAACACTAATTAAAACACAAAAAACACAATCATAATAGTAGAATAATTGTGCAAACACTCAAGAACAGAAAGAAAAAGGCAAAATTAAGTTTCATTCATTGGGTTGCCTCCCAACAAGCGCTATCGTTTTACACCCATAGCTATGCTTAAAGCAAGGATCTAAGTATTGTCATCTTTGTTTCTAGATCCATAAGATGCCCTGAAGATTGATTCATATGTTGGCCTAATTCTTGTTCTAGGGAAGTGTTCCATACCCTTCCATAGTGGAAATTCAAATTTAATGTTGCCTTCTTTCATATCAGTCACGGCACCAATTGTACGTATAAACGGTCTACCAAGAATAATTGGACAAGACGGATTGCAATCAGTATCAAGAACAATAAAATCTATGGGCACATAAATCCTATTTGCAAGAATAAGAACATCATTAATTTTTTCCCAAAGTGTCGTGGATTTGTCACGGCAGATGTCCTAGGGTGAGGACTTAGTCGTGAGGCCAACACATCTGTGTGGTAGCTTGAAAGGGGTTGAGCGGAATCGAGAGACGCAACACAAGACAAGGATTTAGACAGCTTCGGGCCCTGGGAAACATCATCCAGTAATAACCCTACATGCTGTTTGTGGCTAGGTCTCATTATCATCATGAGGGAGTCGCTGGTAAACCGGTTCTTTGTATCTAGCCCTAGAGATTGTTTCTTCTTGCTTGTCCCTCTTTGGGGAGCCCTGCCCCTCCTTATATATGTTGAAGGGGCGGGTTACATGACTAGTCCTAGTTGGATTAGGATTACTTTATTACAAGTGGAGTCCTAGTCTTGCTTCCTTTGTAGGAGAATATTCATTGTGCTTTCCTCATAAACCGGCCCACCATTAACATGAACCGGCCTTCTGGGCCTTGGGCCTTGTCATCCGTCTGACCCGCCCGCCGGGTCACCAGTGAGTGACTAATCTTCGGTCGGCTTTACAAATGAAACGCCAAGTATCAGCCGGGTCTCAAGTAAACCGCCAAGTCCGGCCGGGTTATACTTCCGGCCGGTTTATGCTGCCGGGTATATCCCCGACATTAGCCCCCAGTTTAATTTGTTTTTATCCATGTTAAACTGATCATGCAAAATAACTCAAGAACAAACTTGATAGGTTGTGCTCTGGGTTAAATATTTTTCTGAACCGGGACCTGATTATCCTTAAGTCCCATTGTCATTTCCTTCATCTAGAAAATCCGGGTCAATAAGCCAGCTTCATACTCAATTTGCTGACGTTGATTTCTCAGAGAAAAATATTGTGAAGAATAATCCGCTTGAATCGGCTTCCACGGCGTCGGCTTAAAAATTTTTGGTCTTCAAATACTCATCTGATATTGAGCCGGTTTAGAGATGTAAAACTTGCCGGTATATCATTACCAAAATTGCCGGGTTATAAAGCAGACGATGCCGGGTCATAATTGTTGTTGACACCGAGTCATGTAATTGATCTTCCTGATTTGCTCAAAACTGATAATTTGAAGACGTTCCTCCTTTATATGCATAACACCTGTAGCCCCCAAGTCTTAAGAGGAGAACATAGTGATAGCTTAAGACTTGCTCCAATATAAGTGTTGCAACCTTGAAGAAATCCAATTTGTTCATCTCAATCATTAATCATAAATTGAATATTCCACACACGTAGCCCCAAGTGCCGGGTTGTCATGCTTGCAGCAACCTGGGACTTTGTAATTGCCTGATGCTCAAAAAATTTCAACCAGTGTAGCCCCCAAGGGCCGGGTCACTATGCAATAATGAGCAGGGACTTTATAAATATGATCATGTAGATTTGAACAACAACATGTAGCCCTCAAGGGCCGGGTCAGTAAGATAATATTGAGCTGGGACTTTATATATAATTCATTGAAATAACATCATATGATGTAACCCCCATCATGGGGCTTGAACCCACGTCCACAAGGTTAAAAGCTTTGTGCTTTACCAACTGAGCAATAAACCTTCAATATAATGGATTAAGACTTGTGTACCTTGAATTGTTCACATGAGCAATTGATAGCCCCCAAGGGTCGGCTCGTTACACTGTGATGAGTCGGGTCTTCAATAAGGTGAGCAAAATATGACTTTGCATTAGCCCCCAAGTGTCATGGTGCATGCTTGCGGCGACATGAGACTTGCATATTTGATATAATCTCAACTTCGAATAATGTAGCCCCCAAGTGCCGAGTCGTAGGCCTGCAACGACTCGGGACTATTCCCTCCATTGTAGAATAAATCATATTCATTGATAAAATAATAACCATTGCGCTAAAAGCGACTTTGAAAACCTTAATCATAATATTGGTTATTGATAACCATAAAAATCTAGCCATGTTGGCTATTAAAGATTTGAACAATATACCCAATGATTTATAAGCGCATGATTCCAATGGCGCAATCCAAATACATACAGGCGACTTATAGTCCAAAGCCAGGCCGGGTTAACAAACACCGGATAATTTCTCATCATACACTAGCGACTTATCGTCTTAAAGCCAGGACGGGTTAATAAACACCGGATAATTTGTCATCATAGTGGCGACTTATAATCGAAAGCCAGGCCGGGTTAATAAACGCCAGTGATTTATAATTAAGCTTTATTCAACCTGTTTCTGCATATAACAAGTTTAAAGTGTCCTGGCGGTTTACCGCCGGACGGGTCATAATGCCCAACATATAACCCTGGTTTAGAACCAAGGCCGCACTTAAGAATAATCAAATATGAAATATATCATACATGTGACATTGAATCACATCGTTGGTTTACCAACTTTTTGTAGTAAGGGTGATAACCCAAATCTTGAGTACTGATAACTCCTCCCATATTTTGCCGGTTTATAATAAAACTGTACCGGGTTATAATAAACACCGGATTATCCATATTCAATACTGGCGACTTATAGCCGAAACCAGACCGGATCAATAAACACCGGATTATAACTGATCATGTACTGAGAACTTGTAGTTGAAAGTCAAGCCGTGTTAATAAACGCCGGTTTATCAAAAAACATTATAAATATCTTTAAAGGAGAAAAAACTTATCAAATGAAAGCAGATAAAAACTTGTAGTTGAGGCTTTTCACGGGCTGCCAGGCCCCAAATTCAAGGCTTTTCATGGGCTGCCAGTCCACTGAGTTAAAGCATTTTGCAAAGCCTTTTAAGATGGTCCTCAATCCTTAAGCAATCGTCGTTTTAACTTGACAAGTTTAGGGTCTTATCAAAGTAACTTGTCAAAGTTCGACGGGTCATACCAGGTTTACCTGGGTGGAGTGACTTACTTAAGAAGGCAGGCTCACCCGAGGTTTTAGGTGTGTACACCAGGCTTCCAAGCCGTGGCTTGATAGCCTATTACAAGTGTAGATTCTTTGTTCATTGCGATAGCAAAGAATCCCCAAGTAACATTTTGAGCTGTGCTCAGTGGGTGCCTATGTTTGAGTTGTTCTTTTGCAACACTCTCTTTGGCCCCTAAGTAGTTTTCTGGTGTAGCTATGGTTCGGATATGACCAAGCCCCCAAGTGATATTGTGGCATTGCGCCGATCAAGAGGTGTAGCTATGGTTCGAATACGACCAAGCCCCCAAGTGATCAATAATATGATAAGCCAATAAGGCAAGATACCCATGTTTGAACCGCGCATCATTCCAGCAGGTCCTCTTCGGCAACCTTTAACTTTTTGCAAGAGATAAATTCTTCTTGAACCGAGATTTTGAACCGGATATTGAGAGCTTCAAAGCTTTGTGGGAGACATCTTTCCCTTGAACCGGATTTTAAACCGGAATCTTCATTTTCAGCCGGAATTTTTTTAACGACCTTTAAACTCGAACTTGCGAGAGATTAATTCTTTTTAAACCGGAAATTCTTAAACCGGATTTGAGAGCTTCAGAGCTTTGTGGGAGAACAGATTTCTCTTGAACCAGATTTTAAACCGGCATTCTTCATTTTGAACCAGAAATTTTCTGACAGCCTTTAAATTTTCATCAATATGGTAGTAGCCTCCGGGACTGGGTTATCTTTCCCTCCAACGTCTTGGGGTTCTTGAATTCATTGAAAACCGGCAACATTTTGCTGAGTCATATCATTGTAGCCCCCGAGTCTCAAGGTGACTCGAGGAGTTGGCTTGAGATTCTCCATATTTGACTGTGATATAAACCGGCATAAGTTGTATATCATTGGTGTTGATAGCACGATGTGAATCCACAGAAGGTTGAGGTGACTGCGGCAGGTTATAAATGACCCCGTACGAGCCGTGTCAGCAACTCGGCCAATGGTTCCTTCCAACCAGCTATTTGAAGTTAACCAAACTGTAGTGGCGGCGACTTGTGCGCATGTCCACTGAGCCACCCAGTGCAGACGGCGGTTGATAGTATATGATAATTTGCCTCCATCTTGTTTGAAAGAAAACCGGGCTACCCAAGTTGTGACTTGCTCATACTTAATAAATAGCTCATGTAGACAGGTGCGGCCCGGTGTGTTGATGTAGACCAGGCCGCAAGAGATGGACGGTAAAGACGACCGTAGCATCAGAGGCGGTACAGACAGATGAGTCGGTCGCGGCGTTGTAAGCCGGCGCGGACGGGCGAGTCAATCGCAGGCGCGGTAAGCCGCGCGGACGGGCGAGTCAACCACGTCGTGTTGATGTAGTGAACAATTGTCCTGCATTAAAAACATCGCAAGCCAGAGTAATTGTTCTTTGATGAATTAATATACGTGACAAAAATACATTGGAAAATAGCACCTGATTTTTGTCGGGTAAGGCGGATACTGATGTTGTACTTGTAGTAATTTTATACTACTAATGCGCGAGTCGGGTGGCTGATCCTTTGACTTTTGTAGCCTTCAATGAGGAGAGATTGTTGTTGCTACTGCAACTCCACAGTGAGAAGTGCACACGCGCGCGCAGCAGGAGTAGAAAGCGGGAAGCTGTGGAGGTCGACCATCACGCCGGTGAGCCACTGAGGCGGGTCACACCATTCTCCTCCAGACCATGGCAATTTTGACTAATCCACATTCTATTCCTCCAAATTACGGTGGCTTTAGCAAAACCACCTCACAGTTGCTCATGTGATGTCGTACCCAAGTACTCCCTCTGTTCGGAATTACTTGTCTCGGAAATGGATGTATCTAGAACTAAAATACGTCTAGATACATCCATTTCTGCGACAAGTAATTCCGAACGGAGGGAGTAGTACCTTCCAAATCACGTACTTAGTAGTTCTTTGTTAAACAATACTCCACCCTAACCGATCACTTCTTTTCCTTTGGACTATTTTGACGTGGAAGTAGGCCATGCCGACGACGGTGGCTCGAAGCAGGGCGACTCAAGGAGAGGTCGGAACAGCAGTTTGATGCGGCTCAAAAACTGCTCCGGTGAGGGCGGCCCGCAACGGAAACATACAATGCTCGGGGCAGTTCAAGGCGGAAGGCTCAGCAGCCAACAGCGGAGCAGCTCAGCCAGGGCGGCTCAGGGCGTGGAGGTGACCTTTGACTGCGGTGGCGGACGTGCGCCCGGCGACAAGTGGAAAAGCCGAAGCGGCTCAGCAGCACGGTGGTTCACGGGTAGGAGGCGCCGTGGTGCAGTAGACAGAGGAGCAAAGGCTGGGCGGCTAGTCCCGGTGAGGACGGCTCAACAGCAGCGGTGATGGCAAGGCGCGGACGGGGCCGTAGTCTCCGCTTACAGGACTGCGGCTCAGGGGCCGGTTCATCTCAGCAGAGGCGACTCAGCGCGACGCGGCAGCTCAACACAGCAGAGGTAGAACAAAGCGGAGGGCAGCAAGGTGGCCGACGACGTCGGCTCACCGCCGGGGCTGCATGAGGTTGGGGCCACTTGATGTCGTACCAGCTGGGGTAGTTTACAAGGCCGTGACGGCAGCTACGTCAAAGGGCCGCAGTGATGGAGCAGCAGATGAAAAAGACAGCTCGTACATATCTATGTTTGATCTGATGTTCCCCTAGCACTCAGCAATCTTGAGCCATACATGGATTAGTAGTACTAGCACTGTTTTGGGAACGAGCTAGCGCATCTTCCTGTGGACTTTTCCCTTGACATTTTCAAAAACTCCACACAACCTCTGCTAATGGATCTTCGTGGGGATGTAGTATTTGAACAGAAAACAAATCTTTGATTTATTCCTCCCGGCACGTGGAAATTGATAGGGACAACCAGGGTGGCCAGCGCCGCGCGCATTCATCGAGTGGCTGCCTTCAACATGTTGATATGAGCCGGACATAGAGACGACGGGCTGTGCATTCGTTCTCGTGTAATGGTACTTGCAGATTGATTTGCAGACCTCGGTCTCCATGCCTCGGAGTAGTAGCGGCGGATTTGGACTTGATCTTTGGTCAACAACAGCTGATGTAGACGTCAAAAGCAGCCACAATCGGACTCGACCTTAGAAATTAAGGCGGCGGTTTTGATGGAATATTGCAATATAGTATGTTTGATCCGACGGAAACTCTTGCCGGTCTCGACCACGATGAACTCTATGTGACCTGTGTTGTCGCCCGAGCTTTTTCCAATTTTTGAGTGACGAACTTCAGAGTTGATGTAGATCCTCTGTACCGTCTTTTCGTCATCCGGCTGTTTGCAAGATTCTTGATTCCTGAGAGATCCCTCCAAAAACTCAACATCACCGTGCGCCAGCCCCACGGTGGGTGCCAACTGTCGTGGAATTGTCACGGCAGATGTCCTAGGGTGAGGACTTAGTCGTGAGGCCAACGCATCTGTGTGGTAGCTTGAAAGGGGTTGAGCGGAATCGAGAGACGCAACACAAGACAAGGATTTAGACAGCTTCGGGCCCCGGGAAATATCATCCGGTGATAACCCTACGTGCTGTTTGTGGCTAGGTCTCATTATCATTATGAGGGAGTCGCTGGTAAACCGGCTCTTTGTATCTAGCTCTAGAGATTGTTTGTTCTTGCTTGTCCCTCTTTGGGGAGCCCTGCCCCTCCTTATATATGTTGAAGGGGCGGGTTACATGACTAGTCCTAGTTGGATTAGGATTACTCTATTACAAGTGGAGCCCTAGTCTTGCTTCATTTGTAGGAGAATATTGCTTGTGCTTTCCTCATAAACCGGTCCACCATTAACATGAACCGGCCTTCTGGGACTTGGGCCTTGTCATCCGTCTGACCCGCCCGCCGGGTCACCAGTGAGTGACTAATCTTCGGGCGGCTTTACAAATGAAACGCCAAGTATCAGCCGGGTCTCAAGTAAACCGCCAAGTCCGGCCGGGTTATACTTCCGGCCGGTTTACGCTGCGGGGTATATCCCCGACACAAAGGCTTTTTAATAGTAGAATCTGCCAAGTGCAAATTTAAAGAGCATTCTTCGATATCGGTAAGACCAAGCACATCACAAAGAGATTTCGGAATTGTAGAAACACTAGCACCCAAGTCACATAAAGCAAAACACTCATATTTTTTAATCCTGACTTTAATAGTAGGTTCCCATTCATCATGTAATTTTCTAGGAATTGAAACTTCCGATTCCAACTTTTCTTCCAAAGCTTTCATCATAGCATCGACAATATATTTAGTAAAAGCTTTATTTTGTTCATAAGCATGGGGTGATTTTATCATGGATTGCAACAAACAAATACAATCAATCAAAGAGCAACTATCATAATTAATGTCTTTGTAATCCAAAAGAGTGGGCACATCACGAGTTAAAGTTTTGACCTCTTCAAACCCACATTTATCAAATTCTTCAACAAGATTTTCACCCTCCAAATTATCGGGACCCCTTCTAACTAAAGTTGACTCTTCTCCAGTCCCTTTTTCATCAATCTTAATTTTACTAAACATAGAATCAATAGAAGAAACACCAATCATTTTAAGATCTTCATCACTTTTATGAAAGCAATCACTAGAAAACGCTTTTTCCAAAAATTCTCTTCTAGCTCTAAGCATAGCGGTTCTTTTCTTACTTTCATCCATAGAAAAACAAAGAGCTTTTATTGATTCCTCTACCTTAGGCACAAAAATTTTCATCTTGAGATTTTCCACATCATGAGAAATTCTATCAACACTTCTAGACAAATCATCAATCTTATTCAACTTTTCTTCCATTGTAGCATTGAATTTTTTTGAGTATTGATAAATTCTTTAATATTATTCTCAAGATCAGACGTGTTCCTGTTATTATTATAAGAAGGATTACCATAGGAATTACCGTAATTATTAGAGGAATTACTAGGAAAGGGCCTAGGATTAAAATTACCTATATAAGCATTATTATTGAAGTTGATTCACGAGATAAAATTCACATCTACGACATCACTATTTTGCTCAATCGAAGTAGACAAAGGCACACCATTAAAATCAATAGGAGCACTTTTATTAGCAACCAATTTCATAAGAGTATCAACTTTTTCACTCAAAGAAGAAATTTCTTCAACGGAATTAACTTTTTTTACTAGTAGGAGCTCTTTCGGTATGCCATTGTGAATAATTTGCCATGATATTATCAAGCAATTTGGTGGCTTCACCCAAAGTAATTTACATAAAAGTACCACCCGCGGCGGAATCTAAAAGATTATGAGAAACAAAATTCAATCCCGCGTAAAAAATTTGTATGATCATCCAAAGATTTGACCCATGAGTTGGGCAATTTCTTAGCACCAATTTCATCCTTTCCCAAGATTGCGCAAAATGCTCATGTTCAAGTTGCTTGAAATTCATGATCTGGGTTCTTAGGGAAATAATTTTCGCAGGCGGAAAATACTTAGTAATAAAAGCATGGATGCACTTATTCCAAGAATCAATACTATTGCGAGGCAAAGAAGAGAACCAAATTTTTGCACGATCTCGCAAAGAAAACAGAAATAATTTCAACTTCACAACATCATTATCCACATATTTTTCTTTTCCATATCGCATAATTCCACGAATGTGTTATGATGGGACGTGACATCCTCATTAGGAGTACTGGAAAATTGATCTTTCATAACAAGATTCAGCAAAGCGGTATTAATATCACAAGTCTCCGCACTAGTGGCCGGAGGAGCAATCGGAGTGCTAAGAAAATCATTGTTGTTGGTATTTGAGAAATCACACAACTTGGCGTTCTCTTGAGTCACTATGACTACGCAACAAGATTGCACTCAAAAACATATCTGACGAGAAAACGGCGAACGAAAGAAAAAAAAAAGAGGGCGAATAAAACGGCAAATTTTTGTGAAGTGGGGGAGAGGAAAACGAGAGGCAAATGGCAAATAATGTAAATTGCGAGGAGATGAGATTTTTGATTAGGTAGCTGGTAGATATTGATGATGTCTCACGGCAATGGCGCCGGAAATTCCTTTAGATGTCTGCTAGAACTACGTCGGTATTCCCCCAAAGAGGAAGGAATGATGAAGCACAACAACGGTAGGTATTTCCCTCAGTGATGAGACCAAGGTTATCGAACCAGTAGGAGAACCAAGCAACACTATGTAAACAACACCTGCACAAAAATAACAAATACTCGCAACCCGACGTGTTAAAGGCGTTGTCAATTCCTTTTGGGTAACGGTGCCAGAAATTGGCAAAAGAACGGGATAAAGTTGTAATAGATTGGATAAATAGATCGCAAATAAAATAAAGTGCAACAAGGTATTTTTGTATTTTTTGGTTTAATAGATCTGAAAATAAAAGCAAATATAAATAGATCGCAAAGGCAAATATAATAGACCCGGGGCTCGTAGATATCACTAGTTGCTTCTCTCGAGAAAAATAGCAAACGGTGGGAAAACGAATTACTGTTGGGCAATTGATAGAACTTTAAATAATTGTGATGATATCCAGGAAATGATCATTATATAGGCATCACGTCCAAGATTAGTAGACTGACTCCTGCCTGCATCTACTACTATTACTCCACACATCAACCGCTATCCAACATGCATCTAGTGTATTAAGTTCATGGGAAAATGGAGTAATGCAATAAGAACGATGAGATGATGTAGACAAGATCTATTGTGTAGAAATAGACCCCATCTTGTTATCCTTAATAGCATCAATACATACATGTCGGTTCCCCTTCTGTCACTGGGATCAAGCACCGTAAGATCGAACCCATTACAAAGCACCTCTTCCCATTGCAAGATAAATAGATCAAGTTGGCCAAACAAAACCCAAATATCGGAGAAGAAATACGAGGCAAGATCAAAGAAGACTCAAATAACTTTCATGGATAAAATGATAGATCTGATCATAAACTCAAAGTTCATCGGATCCCAACGAAAACACCGCAAAAAGAGTTACATCATATGGATCTCCAAGAGACCATTGTATTGAGAATCAAAAGAGAGAGACAGACAGAGAGAGAGAGAGAGAGAGAGAGAGAGAAAGAGAGGAAGCCATCTAGCTACTAACTACGGACCCGTAGGTCTACAAAAGACTACTCACACATCATCGGAGAGGCACCACTGGACATGATGAACCCCTCCGTGATGGAGTCTAGATTGGATCTGGTGGTTCTGGAACTTGCAGCGGCTGGAATTGATTTTCGTCGACTCCCCTAGGGTTTCTGGAATATTGGGGTATTTATAGAGCAAAGAGGCGATGCGGGAGGCCACTGAGGTGGGCACAACCCATCTGGGTGCGCCTGGGCCTCCAGGCGCGCCCTGGTGGGCTGTGCCCCCCTTGGGGCACCCCCAGGTGCTTCTCCAGCCCACTGGATGTCTTCTGGTTTAAAAAATCCACAAGTTTCGCTGCGTTTAGACTCCGTTTGGTATTGATTTCCTGCGATGTTAAAAACATGCATAAAATAGCAACTGACACTGGGCACTATGTCAATAGGTTAGTACCAAATAACGGCATAAAATGACTATAAAATGATTATAAAACATCCAACAATGATAATATAACAACAAGGAACAATAAAAAATTATAGATACATTGGAGACGTATCAGCATCCGTGGATGTTGCTCATGGTGCACCGACGCCTCCCCCATATAAAGCCTCCTCGGGCTTCTCTCTCGTTGTTGTTCACTCCCTATCCCTCCTAGAAACCTCCCGGGCCAAATTGTTCTCTCTCTCGAGCTCTCTAACCTCTTCAATGGCCAAAGCCTCCCCGCTGGCCTTCGCTCAAATTCGCGCAGCCTCGAGCCCCTCCGCCTCCACCAACCCATCCATCACCCTCTCATCACCACCGCAAACTCATCCCGTGCTCCATCCACTCCTCTCCGTGTTTGTGTCACCATGCCAAACCTTGCCATCGCCTGTCCCCGCCGCGGCCGAAATCCCGCTCGCTTCGGCGCTCCCCGAAGGAAACGGGACCCCCAGGTGGACACGCCCCATCCTCCCGACTTCTCCGGTGTCCGGACTGTCGCCGGAGCCACCGGAACGGGCGTCAGCGAGTGCTCAGCCTCGACTTCCCTGTCGCTCGTCTGCCTCAGGCGCGAGATAGCGGACGACCGCCCTGCCAGCTGGCAGGGGGCCCGCCTGTCAGCGGTTGTGCTGGTAAAGCCGAACAACTAGTCGGGTTAAGTGGAGACGGCTTCGGTCTGATCCGCTTGCCCCACTGGGAGGTGCTCTCAAGCAAATGAGCCTTCGACGTGGCCTCCCAGCAGGCACGCGCGAGGTGGGCCAGTCCCAGTGCGCTGCCCAACTAAGTTACGCTCGGTGCGTAACTTAGGCCCATCTAGGTATAACCCCTTCACCTTTTCTTTTTCCAGAGATATTGTAAAATCCATAGAAAATCAATTTAAAATCCAAATTTGATGATTAGAATTTCTAGTACTTCTTAAATTCATGATCTATCACATGGTGCTATTTTCACATTTTTCTAGAAACATTTCCTTCACAAATATTTATGAAATCCCATTTTTTCCATTTTGGTGATAAACTTTAGAAAATTGCAGAGAGCCCATTTTTTATCCAAATGCCATTATTCAAATTCCTAGATACTTATAAGTTCAAACTTAGTTTTTGAACATTTTTCCCAATACTTCCTATGCCACATGAAATATTGGTCCGTTTCTCCATATATTGCCAACTTTGCAAATTCATAGAAAAATCATTTGAGCTTCAAATCCAGTGAAACCAACTCCTAGATTCTTCTAAAATCATTCCTTGTTAAATGGGTGCCATTGCTCATTTTTCAAAAATATTTTTCTGTACACTTCTTGCAAATCCATAGATCCCTTGATTCCACCATACTGAAATGTTCAGAAATTTCCACTGATCCAATCCCAATGAAATCACTTTGGTCATTTTTCATATGACCAAGGGTATCCTTGAAAATTCCAATTCACATTTTTAGAGCACTTTTATTTTTGCCTTGTTGTGTTGCTTATTGTGTTTGTTTCCGATGTTAGTTGACGAAGTAGACGGAATACTCAGAGATGGACCAGAAGGATTTAAGACCTTGCGGAGCCAGGGAAGCAACCCTTTGACCATGTCTATGAAACCCTTTTTATGCATGTCATATAACACTTTATTACTGTTCCATCCGAATCATGTTGAGGTGGTAACCACTTTGGTGCGTTGCCTCCGTTACTTCCTAGTTGATACTTGCATTGTGCATGACCCTACCTTCCTATGAGGGTTATGCAGGTGGGAGTAGATAGGATGCTAAAGTAGATGCTACGCAAAAAGGGACGGGTGTATGCATGGTGATGGAGACAAAAATTATCTTCAGAAGACTTTTTGAAAACCCCGTCGGGTGCCACTAATGCCCGAGGGCGATGTTGAGCTAAGTAACCACTTGATGACGAAGTGGTGTATCGAGGCAAGTGAGTGTGTTGTTTTAAAAAATGGATTGGTTTAAGTTGCGACCGTTACTCCAACCTTACATGCGCAACCACTCTACCCTTATATTGGAAAGGGCATTATTGATTACCTAGCCCGCGCTAGCATCAAGGACTCATTACTAGTGATGGGAGTGGTGTGGTCACTCTCGGGACCGGGTCGTGCTTGGATAGGCGGCCATGAATGTTTTCATAAGGCACCAGACACACCGTTGGTACCCCCGTGCTTGTGCTATGTGTTGAATATGGGAGCGTGGGTCCACAAAATTAACATGTGAGCACGATTGTGGCACGGGGGGTTGATATCAATCGAGTGGACTCCATGTTGGTGGCGTCTAGGGAAAGGTAGTGATCGGGTGCTTACCCCGGGTACTTGAGGTACCGCGGGTCGTGGATGACACGGAAGTTCCCCGGATCTTTTGGGTAAAGTGTGCAACCTCTGCAGAGTGTCAAACTATTCGAATAGCCATGTCCACGGTCAAGGACGGTTGGATAACCACTCTTGGGATACATCCATTGTTTATGAAACCTGGTGTGTGTGTCTATTGTTGTGTGGAGAAAAATACTTGAGTCGAGTCGAATGACTTGACATGTTTATTAAGTTGGAGTTGATCGAAACTCTGTTTATGTTGATATCTGAAACCTGTTCACATGGATATCTGAATTCTTATGATGCATGTTTCACAAGTTTTTAGGACATGCCATTGCACTCAAAACTAGCTTTCTGCAAAATTACCTACTTAGTGCTATATCATGCATTGTTGTACCTTGTTCCAGAACATGGGTTGCTTGCGAGTACATTCAAAGTACTCATTGGCTTGCCACTGGTTATTTTATTGGCCAGGCATGGAAGAGCAGGAGTTCGAAGAAGAATTCATTGGTGACGAACATGCGAACTAGGATGCTTTCCCAGTCAGAATGCATGTAGGGTTAAGGCAGATGGCATGGGTTCATACTATCGTTGAAGATTTGCGCTGCGAGATTATGAAGACTTGACCATAATGGTCATGATTTTTGTAAGACGATATGTATGGATGTAAGACTTGTTATTCAGTTTTTGTGTGTTCGTGATCATCGACCTCTGGGATCACTGTACAAGTGCATTCGGCGATCATGACTTATGAGTCGGGGTCCCTGCAGAGCTGGTATCAGAGCCATCCTAACTATAGGAAGCCTTAGTTAGCATGGTCGTTAGTTAGGGTAAAACTGTTTTCAAAACTATTACTAATTTTCAAAACTATCTATACTTCTCTTCCCTTCTGAGTTTTTCAAAAACTAAGATATATATTTCTTAATGATCTATTTCCCTTCGAAACTTTTGTAAACGGTCGCTAGAACCCTTATGCCCCTGACCACTGGATTCCTTGTAATCCTTGTGGACAACCTAGGAGGAATATGCCTTGCGAGACATTCACCCACATCTTCGGAACACAAGTTTGGCGACACCATGACAAGACAATACCAACAGAGGAGACCGCCTCGAGGAATGAGGAAACCAAGACTCGAAAGATGGTGACACCCTTGACACTGCCCCAGGATGATGTAACCTTTGAAGGAAATATGCCCTAGAGGCAATAATAAAGTTATTATTTTATTTCCTTATATCATGATAAATGTCTATTATTCATGCTAGAATTGTATTAACCGGAAACTTGATACATGTGTGAATACATAGACAAAACAAAGTGTCCCTAGTATGCCTCTACTAGACTAGCTCATTAATCAAAGATGGTTAAAGTTTCCTGACCATAGACATGTGTTGTCATTTGATGAACGGCATCACATCATTAGGGAATGATGTGATGGACAAGACCCATCCGTTAGCTTAGCATTATGATCGTTAAGTTTTATTGCTATTGTTTTCTTCATGACTTATACATGTTCAACTGACTATGAGATTATGCAACTCCCGAATACCGGAGGAATACCTTGTGTGCTATCAAACGTCACAACGTAACTGGGTGATTATATAGATGCTCTACAGGTGTCTCCGAAGGTGTTTGTTGGGTTGGCATAGATAGAGATTATGATTTGTCACTCCGTGTATCAGAGAGGTATCTCTGAGCCCTCTCGGTAATGCATGTCACTATAAGCCTTGCAAGCAATGTAACTAATGAGTTATTTGCGGGATGATGCATTACGGAATGAGTAAAGAGACTTGCCGGTAATGAGATTGAACTAGGTATGATGATACTGACAATCGAATCTCGGGCAAGTAACATACCGATGACAAAGGGAATAACGTATGTTGTTATGCAGTTTGACTGATAAAGATCTTCGTAGAATATGTAGGATCCAATATGAACATCCAAGTTCCGCTATTGGTTATTTATCAGAGATGTCTCTCGGTCATGTCTACATAGTTCTCGAACCCGTAGGGTTCGCATGCTTAACGTTTGATGACGATTTGTATTATGAATTATGTGATTTGATGACCAAAGTTTGTTCGGAGTCCCGGATGAGATCACAGACATTACGAGGAGTCTCGAAATGGTCGAGAGGTAAAGATTCATATATTGGAAGGTTATATTCAGACATCGGAAAGGTTCCGAGTGATTTGGGTATTTTTGGAGTAGGACTCCATACTCCGAAAAGGAAAGAGATCCCTACTAGGACTTGGAAGTCCTAGTAGAACTCCATACTCTTGGCGCGCCCATTGGGGGCCGGCCTCTCTCCCTCCCTCCTTTATATACATGGGCAGGGGGCACCCCAAGGACACACCAAGTCTTCTCTTAGCCGTGTGCGGTGCCCCCCTCCACAGTTACACACCTCGGTCATATCGTTGTAGTGCTTAGGCGAAGCCCTACGCTGGTAACATCATCATCACCGTCGCCACGCCATCGTGCTGACGGAACTCTCCCTCGTCCTCAACTGGATCAAGAGCTCGAGGGACGTCATCGTGTTGAACGTGTGCTGAACAAGGAGGTGCCGTACATTCAATACTTGGATCGGTTGGATCGCGTAGACGTTCGACTACATCAACCGCGTTACTAAACGCTTCCACTTTCGGTCTATGAGGGTACGTGGACACACTCTCCCCACTCGTTGCTATGCATCTCCTAGATAGATCTTGCGTGATCGTAGGATTCTTTTTGAAATACTACGTTCCCCAACAGTGGCATCCGAGCCAGGTCTATGCGTAGATGTTATATGCACGAGTAGAACACAATGATTTGTGGGCGATAATAGTCATACTACTTACCACCAAAGTCTTACTTTGATTCGGCGGTATTGTTGGATGAAGTGGCCCGGACTGACATTACATGACCGCATTCATGAGACTGGTTCTACCGACATGCTTCGCACACAGGTGGCTAGCAGGTGTTAGTTTCTCCAACTTTAGTTGAGTTGAGTTTGACTACGGCCGATCCTTGTTGAAGGTTGAAACAACACACTTGACGAAAAATCGTTGTGGTTTTGATGCGTAGGTAAGACGGTTCTTACTAGAAGCCCGTAGCAGCCACGTAAAACTTGCAACAACAAAGTAGAGGACATCTAACTTGTTTTTGCAGGGCATGTTGTGATGTGATATGGTCAAGACATGATGAGATATAAATTGTTGTATGAGATGATCATGTTTTGTAAAAATTATCGGCAACTGTCAGGAGCCTTGTGGTTGTCGCTTTATTGTATGAAATGCAATCGCCATGAAATTGCTTTACTTTATCACTAAGCGGTAGCGATAGTCGTGGAAGCAATAGTTGGCGAGACGACAACGATGCTACGATGGAGATCAAGGTGTCAAGCCGGTGACGATGGAGATCATGACGGTGCTTTGGAGATGGAGATCAAAGGTACAAGATGATGATGGCCATATCATGTCACATATTTTGGTTGCATTTTATGCATCTTATTTTGCTTAGTACGGCGGTAGCATTATAAGATGATCCCTCACTAAATTTCAAGGTATAAGTGTTCTTACCGAGTACGCACCGTTGCTACAGTTCGTCGTGCCGAGCCACCACATGATGATTGGGTGTGATAAGCTCTATGTTCACATACAACGAATGCAAGCCAGTTTTGCACATGCAGAATACTCGGGTTAAACTTGACGAACCTAGCATATGCAGATATGGCCTGGGAACACTGAGATCGAAAGGTCGAACGTGAATCATAGAGTAGATATGATCAACATAGTGATGTTCACCATTGAAAACTACTCCAGCTCACGTGATGATCGGACATGGTTTAGTTGATTTGGATCACTTGATCATTTAGATGACTAGAGGGATGTCTATCTAAGTGGGAGTTCTTAAGTAATATGATTAATTGAACTTAAATTTATCATGAACTTAGTCCTGATAGTATTTGCATATCTATGTTGTAGATCAATAGCTCGCGTATAGCTCCCCTATTTTATTTTTGATATGTTCCTAGAGAAAACTAATTTGAAAGATGATAGTAGTAATGATGCGGACTGGGTCCGTGATATGAGGATTATCCTCATTGCTACGTAGAAGAATTATGTCCTTGATGCATCGCTAGGTGACAGACCTATTGCAGAAACAAATGCACCATGCTTAGTGCACCATGCTTTACAGCTTAGAACCGGGACTTCAAAAACGTTTTGAAACGCCAAGGAGCATATAAGATGTTCCAAGAGCTGAAATTGGTATTTTAGACTCATGCCCGAGTCGAGAGGTATGAGACCTCTCACAAGTATTTTTCCTACAAGATGGAGGAGAATAGCTCAACCAGTGAGCATGTGCTCAGAATGTCTGAGTACTACAATCACTTGAATCAAGTGGGAGTTAATCTTCCTGATAATATAATGATTGACAAAGTTCTCTAGTTACCATCACCAAGCTACTAGAACTTCGTGATGAACTATAATATAAAAGGGACAAAACGATTCCCGACCTCTTTGCGATGTTGAAATCGGCGAAGGTAGAAATCAAAAAAGAGCATCAAGTGTTGATGGTTAACAAGACCACTAGTTTCAAGAAAAAGGGCAAAGGGAAAGAAAGGGAACTTCAAGAAGAATGACAAGCAAGTTGTTACTCCCATGAATAAGCCCAAAGCTGAACCCAAGCCTGAAACTGAGTGCTTCTACTGCAAAGGAAATGGTCACTGGAAGCGGAACTGCCCTAAATACTTGGCGGATAAGAAGGATGGCAAAGTGAACAAAAGTATATATGATATACATGTTACTGATGTGTACTTTACTAGTGTTCATAGTAGCCCCTGGGTATTTGATACTGGTTCAGTTGCTATAATTAGTAACTTGAAATAGGAGTTACAAAATGAACATAGAATAGTTGAGGGAAAGGTGACGATGTGTGTTGGAAGTGATTCCAAGGTTGATAAGATCACCATTGCACACTCCCTTTACCTTCAGGATTGGTGTTGAACCTAAAATAAATGTTATTTGTTGTTTTCATTGAGCATAATATGATTGGATCATGTTTATAGCAATACGGTTATTCATTTAAGTCAAAGAATAATTGTTATTCAGTTTACATGAATAAAACCTTTTGTGGTCATACACCCAAGGTGAATGGTTTATTTAATCTCGATCGTAGTGATACACATATTCATAAATATTGAAGCCAAAAGATGCAAAGTTAATAATGATAGTGCAACTTATTTGTGGCAATGCCGTTTAGGTCATATTGGTGTAAAGCACATGAAGAAACTCCATGCTGATTGGCTTTTGGAATCACTTGATGCTTGCGAACCATGCCTCATGGGCAAGATGGCTAAGACTTCGTTCTCCGGAACAATGGAGCGAGCAACTGACTTATTGGAAATAATACATACTGATGTATACGGTCCAATGAGTGTTGAGGCTCGCGGCGGGTATCGTTATTTTCTGACCTTCACACATGATTTGAGCAGATATGGGTATATCTACTTAATGAAACATAAGTCTGAAACATTTGAAAAAGTTCAAAGAATTTCAGAGTGAAGTGGAAAATGATTGTAACAAGAAAATAAAGTTTCTATGATCTAATCATGGAGGTGAATATTTGAGTTATGAGTTTGGTCTTCATTTGAAACAATGTGGAATAGTTTCGCAACTCACGCCACCTGGAACACCAAACGTAATGGTGTGTCTGAACGTCATAACCGTACTTTATTAGATATGGTGCGATCTATGATGTCTCTTACTGATTTACCGCTATCGTTTAGGGGGTTATGAATTAGAGACAACTGCATTCATGTTAAATAGGGCACCATCTAAATCCGTTGAGATGACACCATATAAACTATGGTTTGGCAAGAAACCAAAGCTGTCGTTTCTTAAAAGTTTGGGGTTGCGCTGCTTATGTGAAAAAGTTTCAAACTGATAAGCTCGAACTCAAATCGGAGAAGTGCGTCTTCATAGGATACCCAAAAGAAATTGTTGGGTACACCTTCTATCACAGATCCGAAGGCAAGATATTCGTTGCTAAGAATGGATCCTTTCTAGAGAAGGAGTTTCTCTCAAAAGAAGTGAGTTTGAGGAAAGTAGAACTTGATGAGGTAATTGTACCTTCTCTCAAATTGGAAAATGGCACATCACAGAAATTAGTTCCAGTGATGCATACACCAACTAGAGAGGAAGCTAAATGATCATGAAACTTCAGATCAAGTTACTACCAAACCTTGTAGGTCAACCAGAGTAAGGTAAGCACCAGAGTGGTACGACAATCCAGTTCTGGAGGTCATGTTACTTGACCATGACGAACCTACGAACTATGAGGAAGCGATGATGATCCCAGATTCCACGAAATGGCTTGAAGCCATGAAATCTGAGATGGGATCCATGTATGAAGAACAAAGTGTGGACTTTGGTTGACTTGCCCGATGATCGGCAAGCCATTGAGAATAAATGGATCTTCAAGAGGAAGACGGACGCTGATTGTAGTGTTACTATCTACAAAGCTCGAATTGTCACAAAAGGTTTTCGACAAGTTCAAGGTGTTGACGACGATGAGATTTTCTCACTCGTAGCGATGCTTAAGTCTGTCCGAATCATGTTAGCAATTGCCACATTTTATGAAATCTGGCAAATGGATTTCAAAACTGCATTCCTTAATGGATTTCTTAAAGAAGAGTTGTATATGATGTAATAAGAAGGTTTTGTCAATCCTAAAGGTGCTAACAAAGTGTGCAAGATCTAGAGATCCATCTATGGACTGGTGAAGCATCTCGGAGTTGGAATATACACTTTGATGAGTTGATCAAAGCATATAGTTTTATACAGACTTGCGATGAAGCCTGTATTTACAAGAAAGTGAGTGGGAGCACTACAACATTTCTGATAAGTATATGTGAATGACATATTGTTGATCGGAAATAGTGTGGAATTTTCTGGAAAGCATAAAGGAGTGTTTGAAAGGAGTTTTTCAAAGAAAGACCTCGGCAAAGCTGCTTACATATTGAGCATCAAGATCTATAGAGATAGATCAAGACGCTTGATAAATTTTTTCAATGAGTACATACCTTGAAAAGATTTTGAAGTAGTTCAAAATGGAATAGTCAAAGAAAGAGTTCTTGCCTGCGTTGCAAGGTGTGAAGTTGAGTAAAGACTCAAAACCCGACCACAGCAGAAAATAGAAAGAGAATGAAAAGTCATTCCCTACGCCTCAGTCATAGGTTCTATAAAGTATGTTATGCTGTGTACCAGACCTATTGTGTACCTCACCATGAGTTTGGCAAGAGGGTAATAGTGATCCAGGAGTGGATCACTGGACAATGGTCAAAATTATCCTTAGTGGAATAAGGATATGTTTCTCGGTTATGGAGGTGACAAAAAGTTCGTCGTAAAGGGTTACGTCGATGCAAGCTTTGACACTGATCTAGATGACTCTAATCCTCAATCTGGATACATATTGAAAGTGGGAGCAATTACCTAGAGTAGCTTCGTGCAGAGCATTGTAGACATAGAAATTTTCAAAATACATACAGATCTGAATATGGCAGACCCGTAGACTAAAACTTCTCTCACAAGCAAAACATGATCACACCTTATTACTCTTGGGTGTTAATCACATAGCGACGTGAACTAGATTATTGACTCTAGTAAACCCTTTGAGTCTTGGTCACATGGCGATGTGAACTATGGGTAAAGATGTGAACTATTAGTGTTAAATCACATGGCGATGTGAACTAGATTATTGACTCTAGTGCATGTGGGAGACTGAAGGAAATATGCCCTAGAGGCAATAATAAAGTTATTATTTTATTTCCTTATATCATGATAAATTTTTATTATTCATGCTTGAATTGTATTCACCGGAAACTTGATACATGTGTGAATACATAGACAAAACAAAGTGTTCCTAGTACGCCTCTACTAGACTAGCTCGTTAATCAAAGATGGTTAAAGTTTCCTGACCATAACATGTGTTGTCATTTGATGAACGGGATCATATCATTAGAGAATGATGTGATGGACAAGACCCATCCATTAGCTTAGCACTATGATCGTTAAATTTTATTGCTATTGCTTTCTTCATGACTTATACATGTTCCTCTGACTATGAGATTATGCAACTCCCGAATACCGGAGGAATACCTTGTGTGCTATCGAATGTCACAACATAACTGGGTGATTATAAAGATGCTCTGCAGGTGTCTCCGAAGGTGTTTGTTGGGTCGGCATAGATCGAGATTAGGATTTGTCACTCCGTGTATTAGAGAGGTATCTCTGGGCCCTCTCGGTAATGCACATCATTATAAGCCTTGAAAGCAATGTAACTAATGAGTTAGTTGCGGGATGATGCATTACGAAATGAGTAAAGAAACTTGCTGGTAACGAGATTGGACTAGGAATGATGATACCGATGATCGAATCTCGGGCAAGTAACATACCGATGACAAAGGGAATAATGTATGTTGCTATGCGGTTTGACCGATAAAGATCTTCGTAGAATATGTAGGAGCCAATATGAGCATCTAGGTTCCGCTATTGGTTATTGACCGGAGATGTGTGTCGGTCATGTCTACATAGTTTTTGAACCCGTAGGGTCCGCACGCTTAACATTCGATGACGATTTATATTATGAGTTATGTGATTTGATGACGAAGTTTGTTTGGAGTCCTGGATGAGATCACAGACATGATAGGGAGTCTCGAAATGGTCGAGAGGTAAAGATTCATATATTGGAAGGCTATATTCGAACATCGAAAAGGTTCCGAGTGATTCAGGTATTTTTCGGAATACCGTGGAGTTAGGGGAATTCACCGGGAAAAGTAATGGGCCTTATTGGGCTATACGGGAAAAGAGGAGGCAGGCCAAGGGGAGGTGGCGCGCGCCCCCATGGGTCCGAATTGGACTAGGGGAAGGGGGCAGCGCCCCCCTCGCCTTTTTCCTACTCCCTCTCTCTTTCCCTCTTTCCTTCTCTCCTACTCCGAAAAGGAAAGGGATTCCTACTAGGACTTGGAAGTCCTAGTTGGACTCCATACTCTTGGCGCGCCCCTAGGGGGCCAGACTCTCTCCCTCCCTCCTTTATATACGGGCAGGGGGCACCCCAAAGACACACCAAGTCTTCTCTTAGCCGTGTGCGGTGCCCCCTTCCACAGTTACACACCTCGGTCATATCGTCGTAGTGCTTAGGCGAAGCCCTACGCCGGTAACATCATCATCACCGTCGCCACGCCGTCGTGCTGACGGAACTCTCCCACGTCCTCAACTGGATCAAGAGCTTGAGGGACGTCATCATGCTGAACGTGTGCTGAACACGGAGGTGACGTACGTTCGTTACTTGGATCGGTTGGATCACAAAGACGTTCGACTACATCAACCGCGTTACTAAACGCTTCCGCTTTTGGTCTACGAGGGTACGTGGACACACTCTCTCCGCTCGTTGGTATGCTTCTCCTAGATAGATCTTGCGTGATCGTAGGATTTTTTTTGAAATACTATGTTCCCCAACAACCTTGGCCTAAGATGATCAGGGTATAAGATGTGCAAGATCTTGATATGCATCGCTAATAGAGAAACCCTGTCCTTACCATTGCTGTATCGGCAACCACCGGTGGATGAGAACCTCGCCATTTGGTCCGTCTCACTATAGTGAGTAGGAAAATGATTCTCTTCACCCCCCGCCCTTGGTGTCGATATTGTCATCAATATAACCGACATGTTGGACCTCTACTATGCGTTGTTAATGTCATTGCATAAAGGATTGCCTACCTGGTACCCTCGGCGCCTTAGAAGGAAAAAGGGATCCTCATGATTAGGAAGACAATATAAGACCGAGTCAATGCCAGCTATGAGGAACCAGCTTCACCCCGTCAGCTCATCAGGCGAGAAGTTGATGAAGATTCTTCAGGCTCAACCCGGATCGTTTTATCGAACAACGACAAGAAACTTAGCGACACCTGAGGAAGACCCAGAAGACTGCACGTCCTTCCCTCCCGAGACATGAAGCAAAGCACGACTACTGAGTCCGAGAACCCCTAGGGTAGGATGAGTCATCTGTCCCCTATGCGAAGTCATGTCCATATGATGGTTCAAATAGCACCATGATTGGGTGTTGCTTGTCTTATTTGTTTGTGTTTGCATGTTGTAAGTGCATCTAGTGCCACCCCTAGTTGGTTTTGGAGTATTGTCGACAAACCTGGTTGAGGGACTAATGTGTTTGTGAGAATTGCAGGATAACACAGGTAATAGTCCCTCATTGATTCGGTTTACCTACCGGAGATGACCCCTAAAAATGTGTGAAGACATTGAAGACAATGGTGGTTTGTGAAGATATTCACAATGAAGACCATGACATGAGAAGATATCGCATGAAGACTATGGAGTGCAAAGATTTCATAGTTCCTTTTCTTCTTTGTTGAGTCATAGGAACCACCGCACTGTTAAGTGGGGTCCAAGTGAACAAAGTCAGAGTGACTGAAGTGATGCTCAACCAAATCCTATGTCTTCGAGCGAAGACAATGAGAGAAAATCTTATCCAGAGCTCGATAAGTCAGCTTTACTTGTAGCCCAAGTCAAGCTGCCGCGTGTGTTTGAAATCATTTGTTGGACACGTGTCGGTTCCTTAGTAACCAGGGTCATTTCGGACAAATCAGGTCGGGTTGCCTCCACGGCTATAAATAGCCCACCCCTACACCATAAATTGGTGGCTGCTCAGAGTTAGTGCATGACTTTTGTCGTTTGAGAGCAACCCACCTCCGAAGCATTTGAGAGAGAGATCCTTGCGAGGACAAAGACCAAAACACCCAGAGCCAAAAAGTGTTAGGCGTCACTGAAGTCTTCCTGTCCGCGTGACCTGAAGACTTATTACACTTGAGGACTGTGAATCCTCCAACCGGTTAGGAATCGCGTTCTGAGCATCCAAAGTCATTGTGGATTGCTGGTGAATGAAGTCTGTGAAGGTTTGGAAGTCTACCTTGAAGACTTACCAGAGTGATTGGGTGAGGACTAAGTGTCCTTAGCTCAAGGGGAATAAGATGAAGACACGGTGTTCTGAGTTGAATCTCAGCCTCCCTAACCATACGTACAGTTGTCACAACAACTGGAACTAGTCCAACAAATCCCTGTCCTCTCCAAGCTACTGGTTCTATCTTATCCCTCTCTTTACTTACAGTTTGTCTTCGTGAAGTCATTGCCTGCTTGCTTTATCTGATTGACTTCACTGTGTGACGACTATTGTTGTTTGGCTTCATACTATCTTCCATCCTGATCTATACTACCTAGCTGCTAATAGTCTTCGTACTTTCACTTCATTACTTACTTGACTATGGCTTGTCTAGTGTAGTCTACCTTCCACTGCATATCAATAGGTTCATTTCTATCATTTGACTTCAAAGCCCCCGTGTTTTGAAGACTTTCATAAAAATCGCCTATTCACCCCCTCTAGGCGATAACTAGCACTTTCAATTGGTATCAGAGCGAGGTGCTCCCTTGTTCTGTGTGATTCGGTTTAACCACCTGGAGTTTTAGCTATGTCGACTGCAGGGATAATCAAGGTCTCCGCTGCGTGCCACATCTTTGATGGCACGGTTACCCCTCTTTGGAAGAATAAGATGCGCATGCATCTTGAAGCCATTGATGTCGACCTCTGGTATGTCGTCAAGAACGGCGTTCCCAAGACTGGTGAAGGTGTCACCCCTGCTGATGTCAAGAAGTTCGTTTAACTGGATTCTACTGCCAAGAACATCATCTGCGGTCAGCTGACCAAAGGACAGTATGGCCGTATGAGTGCTCTGGAAACTTCGAAGTTAGTCTGGGACTGGCTCTCCAAGGTCAACGAAGGCATCTCAACCCAGAGAGACTCAAGGATCAGTGTCCTTCGCAACCTCTTCAACCGCTTCAAGAGAAACGACAATGAGAATGTCCAGCTCACATTTGATCGACTCACTGATATCACAAATGAGCTTCACGCTCTCGGCTCCACTGAGATCACCAAGCATGAAATCGTCAAGACACTCGAGATCACTTGACAGCTCATTTGACACCCTAATACGATGATTCAAGAACACCACGACTTCAAGACTCTCAATTAAATCGACATACTTGAGAGGCTCAACACACATGAGTTCCAGTTATCTGAGAAAAGAGATATCTATGGTCCTAGCTATGGACGTACTCGCGTTTTGAAGGCAAAGGCTGTTTTCTCATCCGAAGAAGAATCTGGCTGTAGTTTTGGGGATCCTGAAGACATTGGAAAGGAGCTTGCTATGCTTGTGAAGAAGTTCCAGAAATTCACCAAGAAGAAAGGCTTCAGAAAGTCTTCAAGATCCAGCTCGAGAAATGATGAAGCCTATACTCATGACCACAAGAAGAGAACATGCCACAAGTGCAAGAAACCTGGTCACTACATCTCTGAGTGTCCCCAGTGGGACAATGAGAACAAGAATAAGAAGAAGAGCAAGGAATATGATTCTGATGACAAGAAAAAGAAGAAGTCCTCAAAGTCCTCTTCCAAGTCTTCGTCCAAGTCTTCATCACACAAGAAGAGCTCATCTGGCAAGGCTCGTTCTTTTGTTGGCAAGGAGATGGATCCAGAGGAGGAGTCTGCTTCCGAGGAGGCAGAGGTGGAGTCTGAGGAGGAGTCCGACTCTGGCGTTGCAAGTCTGGCTCTAGCCACGACCTCGTTGCCAAGTCCATCTTCAACATGAAGACAATGGCTGGCCACCAACGCCGATGCTAATGACAAGGACGACTCTGCCCCCACCTACTGCTTCATGGCACGTGGTACCAAGGTAAACTCACGCGGTTCTTACTTTCAAACATCAAGTGAAGATGACTCTGATTGTGAATCCAAACCTAGCTACAAAACACTTGCTAAAATTGCAACTGAACAATAGAAATCTATGGAACATATTCAAAAATCGCTAGACAAAAGCGATGACCTGTTGGACGCGGAAATGACCCGATCTTAGTCCTTAATTGAAGACATAAAAAATCTTCATGTTAAATACGAGGAACTTGAAAGTCGTCATGAAACGCTCTCAACAGCTCATGAAAAGCTTTCCTACGATTATCTTCAAAGGAAGCAAGAACTTGAGAAATTGAGAGCGGCTCATGAAGATCTTCAAAAAGAGAACGAGTCACTTCGCCCTCAACAGATCAGTCCCGCTCAGGAAGGATTTGAACCACCATGTCTAAAATGCCTTGAGTATGATAACACTACTTATGTTGCTGAATGTTCCACTCCTACTACTGTTACAATATCTTCAACTGCTAATGTGGTAACTAACCCCTCTGCTGAGGATACCACTACTATTGCTGATGAAAAATGCCAGGCTGAAGACATTGCTTGAGACAGGGATGTACAAAAGTCTCAAAGGGCATCATACACTATGTGATGTCCTCAAAAAGCAAATTCTGAACCGAAACTCTAGGAAAGAGGGTGTTGGGTTCGAGAGGAAAATGAATGTTGATGGTTCTTACTAGAAGCCTGAGCAGTAGCCCAAAACCACATGGGTTGCTGCAAAGGGACCTCCAGTGGATCCATCCACCTTATCTGGCTTCACTTGTGCTAACCCGATTATCATTGATGAATCCTTTGATGGAAACTATAAACTGTTTGAGAATCAGAAGGGTGAAATGTTTGCCATGTATATTGGTACTAACTGCAGGAATGGACCACCCATGAAGAAGATCTGGGTGCCCAAAAGGTGTCTTGAGAATCTTCCTATGAATGTCATCATGACACCACCAGGGAAGAAGACAAACCCCAGACCAAAAGCTTCATATGGTCCAAAGGCTTCATACAGACAGAGGACTCACCAGAGTCAACCTAACGCCAATGTTTTGCAGGGAAATCATACTCAGACTAATGAATATGAGCGTGTTTCATCAAACCGCTATGTTCATAAGACTAAGAACTATTCTGCTTATTCATATGAGTATTATTCACCTCATGCAAGGCTATTTGCTAGGGCTTCAAAGCCGAAGTTCTTAGATGCTGCACTTAGACTCATTGCTTTGAAGCCACCCCTGAAAATGTGGGTGGTTAAGAAAACTTAACTCTGTTTTGCAGGGAAAGGTCTCCAGCCAGAAATCAAAGGCGTCTGATGCTTATGCTGGGGACCTAAAACATCTTGTGGGGCGCAAGATAAAATTCCCAAATGGTCTTACTATGTATTTTGTTCCTGAATCGCTTGCAATCATCCTATCAGTCCTAACCTTGATCTGAGCTTTCATAATCCGCTTGTCCGTCAAATGTTTATGCTTCACAATACCCTTGGTGAAGCCTATCCCCTAACTGCACTGTAGGGTATGACACCACATGCTTCAGAATGGATTATGGACAGTGGATGGACTAATCACATGACTGGTGATCGAAGTCTTCTCATGGACTCAACCTCATGTCCATCTAACAAGAGTCATATCACATTTGCTGACACTGGTAAAAGCAAGGTATTGGGTCTAGGTAGAGTTGCAATCTCAAAGGATCAGCACAAGGATAAAGTGATGCTTGTTGAATCCCTTGGTTTCAACTTAATGTCTGTCTCAATGCTTTGTGATTTGAACATGATTGTGATATTTGGAAAATATCGTTGCCTTGTTCTAATGGAATCTGACAAGTCTCTAGTCTTTGAAGGGCATCGGAAAGATGATCTTATATGGTAGATTTCTCAGCAGGACCACAGTTGGCCGTATGTTTTCTAGCAAAAGCTTCAGAGTGCTGGCTCTGGCATCGGAGGCTAGGGCATCCTGGCATGAGGAACTTGTACACACTCGCAAAGAAGAAACACGTTGTGGGCATCGAGGGTGTCAAGTTCAAGAAGGATCATCTGTGTGGTGCCTGCGTAGCTGGAAAGATGACTAGGGCCAAGCATCCCTCGAAGAAAATCATGACGACATCACAACCCTTCGAGCTGCTACACATGGACTTATTTGGCCCTACTCACTACTCTACTCTTACTACCACTGCTTGCCTCTATGGCTTCGTCATTGTTGATGATTATTCAAGATATACATGGGTGCATATAATCCTCTACAAGAATGAAGTGCAGGATGTCTTCAGACGTTTCACCAATCGTGCCATGACGAACTATGGCAACAAGATCAAGCACATCAGAAGTGACAACGACACAGAGTTCAAGAACACCGACCTCGACCTTTACCTTGATACATTAGGAATTACTCATGAGTTCTCTACTCCATACACACCTCAGCAGAATGGCATCATGGAGCGCAAGAACAGAACACTCATTGAGATGGCTCGAACGATGCATGATGAGTACAAGACTCCAAGGAAGTTCTGGCCTGAAGCTATTGATATTGCATGGCATGTCATCAACCGTGTTTATCTTCACAAGCTTCTGAAGAAGACATCCTATGAGCTCCTGACTGGTAAGAAGCCAAACGTAAGCTACTTTAGAGTATTTGGTGCTAGGTGCTGGATCAAGGATCCACATCACACTTCAAAATTTGCACCAAAAGCACATGAAGGTTTTATGCTTGGTTACGGAAAGGATTCGCAGCCCTACAGAGTCTTCAACCTCTTTCACTATAAAGTGGTTGAAATTGTGGATGTGCGGTTCGATGAGACTGGATCGCAAAGAGAGCACCTGCCAAATGTGCTAGATGAAGTTCCACCTAGTGAATCCATCAAGCTTATGGGAACTGGAGAAATCATACCTTCTGAGGCATAGGCTGAAGAGGAACTTATCATTTCTGCACCTAATCAACCTGAAGACAATGCTTAGCCTGAAGCCAATGCCCAAGATGAATATCTTCGTCCAGTTCATCCTCGTGTTGCAAATGAAGTACATATTGAGAAGATAATTGATAGCATCAATGCACCTAGTCCACTCACTCATTCAAGAGCAACACAGCTAGAAAATTTCTATGGGCACTTTGCATTTGTCTCAATATCTGAACCCAAGAAAGTTGCTGAAGCCTTCATGGAACCTGAGTGGATTCAAGCTATGCAAGAAGAGCTTCAACAGTTCGAGCTGAACAATTTGTGGGAATTGGTCAAGCGTCCTGACCCTCGCAAGCACCATATCATATGCACCAAATGGATCTATCGCAACAAACAAGATGAGCATGGTCAAGTTGTCAGAAACAAGGCTCGTCTCGTTGCTCAAGGATACACTCAAGTTGAAGGGATTGACTTCGATGAAACATTTCCTCCCGTGGCTAGGCTTGAAGCCATTCGCATACTGCTAGCCTATGCCAACCATCACAACATCCTTTTGTATCAAATGGATGTGAAGAGTGCCTTTCTCAATGGCAAGACTGAAGAAGAAGTGTATGTTGCACAACCACCTGGCTTTGAAGATCCAGAACATCCTGATATGGTATACAAGCTCAACAAGGCACTGTACAGCCTCAAACAAGCTCCTCGTGCTTGGTATGACACACTCAAAGACTTCCTGAAGATCAAAGGCTTCAAACCTGGTTCTCTAGATCCTACACTCTTCACGAAGACATATGATGGAGAACTATTTGTGTGCCAAATCTATGTGGATGACATTATCTTCGGCTGCACTGACAAGAGATACAGTGATGAATTTGGACACATGATGCAAGAGCAATATCAGATGTCCATGATGGGTGAGCTGAAGTTCTTCCTTGGTCTTCAAATCCGTCAGTAGAGCAACGACATCTTCATATCTCAAAGATTGCCTGAAGAAGTTTGGTATGCAAGATTGTAAAGGATACACGACGCCAATGCCAACCAAAAGTCATCTGAGTCATGACGCCAATGGTAAACAGTTTGATCAAAAGGTATAGCGCCCCATGATTGGTTCTTTACTTTATTTATGTGCATCTAGGCCAGATATAATGCTTAGTGTTTGCATGTGCGCCCGATTCCAAGCAGCACCAAAGGAATCGCATCACTTAGCTATGAAGCGAATTCTTCGATATTTGGCTTACACCCCAATGCTAGGATTATGGTATCCAAAGGGCTCAGAGTTTGATCTAGTTGGATTCTCAGATGCTGATTATGCTGGTGACAAGGTTGATCGCAAGTCTACATCAGGCACATGTCACTTTCTGGGATGATCACTTATCTGTTGGTCTTCAAAGAAGCAGAACTATGTATCTCTCTCTACCACTGAATCTGAATACATTGCTGCTGGATCTTGCTGCGCTTAGCTTCTGTGGATGAAGCAAACTCTCAAGGACTATGGCATCCATCTGAAGCAAGTGCCTCTCTACTGCGACAATGAAAGCATCATCAAGATTGCCAACAACCCAGTTTAGCACTCGAAGACAAAGCACATTGAAATTTGTCATCACTTTCTCAGAGATCACATCATGAAGGAAGATATTGATATCATTCACGTCAACACTGAAGAGCAATTGGCAGATATCTTCACAAAGCCCTTGGATGAGAAAAGGTTTTGCAAGTTGTGGTGTGAGTTAAATATCTTAGAATCCTCAAACGTCCTGTGATTGGACACACATCCTAACACTTATGCATATTGATGACTTAGATGTGCAACATACGAAGTAACGTATATCTTTAATCAATGAAGACATACACTCTAAGTGTGAATACATAATGTGGAATTTGACTTCGGAGCGCCACGATAATTGTGCGTCGTGTCTGGGTTTAATACTTCCTATACAGTGGGTAACGCCACCACCAAACCTTTGTTTGAAGTGTTTCATTTGGCGTCACATTTGCAAAGGCTTCGCATTTGGTTTGGCTTCAACATTGATTTATCTTCATGTTTATCTTCACAATGTTGATTTGGTCTTATTCAGATATATACATATAGTTGTGTTCTGTCCGCTACAACATTCACTTATAGCTATGTCTTCATGATTGAATCTTTTCATCTAAGTGAATGTGATCGGACCCTAACCCCTTCTTTGCCTCTACCTCAAATTCTATCTATCCAAATCATATGCATTCTATTGAAACTGTCGAATGTCTTCTCTGTGTCCTTGTCAGCAGAAGATACAGAGACAAAAGTTGAATATGTTTTAAATGATATATCCTTATTGCCTGAAACCCGGAGAAGCCGGAACGACCACCCGACAGTCCGGGCATGCATGGGAACATGGAACAACTTCCAATGTGTTGCATGCTTGCCACATGTTCCTCAAATGTGAACCGCCAGGGGCACCTGCTTAATTGCGCTGTGCAGTCCCTTTCCTTATAAATTCTCAACTCACCGCGATCACAATCTCCTCTTCCTCCTCGCCACCTCGCACAAACCCTACCGTGACCTCTTCGACGCCGTCCTCACACCGGCCGCGGACTTCGTCCTCTCCGCCGTCGCCGTAGGTGTCTCCCGTCGCCAAGTTAGGGCACGGGAGATTGAACTTCTCGGCCTCCCTCTCATCTTCGTCTAGCAGTTCTTCGTGTGGTAATTATATCTTACTTTTACTGCCTTTTTGGTCCATCAGATCCATCTACTTTCACCAAAAGTGGTTTCTAAACTTCCATATCTGGATCTATCTTGTTCTGAATCTCATATCATGCCTAGTATATTCACTTATGCTTCTCAACTAGTTAGATTCCTCACTTGTACTTATTCTTTGATTCGTACAAATCTGGAACCAACTCTCACCATAAAAGTGAATGTCTTCGCGCTATGAGGTCAATGTCTTCAAACTGATTTACCTTCAAAATCTTCTGAGAATGCATATTGTCGGATTTCGGGTTCCGGCAGACCCTCTAGGTTCGAACTCTGGGGTGCACGCAGAGATCTCACCCCCTACCTACCTGCACCTCGCCGCCTTGCAAGGATCTAAACTACACAAAGAGCAACACAAGGGACACAAGGTTTATACTGGTTCGGGCCACCATTGTGGTGTAATACCCTACTGCAGTGTGTGGTGTGGTGGATTGCCTCGGGGGTGATGATGAACAATACAAGGAAGAACAGCCTCATGAGGGTCTGTTCTTGGCAGTCTTGACGAACTGCTAGGGGGAGTTTGGTCGCTCTCTCTCTCTCTAGATTGCTTGGCCTCTAGCTCTGTTCTCGATTCCGGATCTCGATCCCTCTACCCTTTGGGAGGCTAGTCCTATTTATAGGCAGAGGCCCTGGGCCTCTTCCCAAATATTGAGCGGGAAGGGCGCCAACAATTGGCCATTTTGAAGGGGAACATCTAGTACACTTATCCTGACTAAAGTTGGTCCTCGCCTGTCAAAGGCTCTGACGGTAACGCTGGCTTGGGCTCCACGATGACCTCCTTCCTGCCATTGTGTTGGTCTTGGTCTTGTTGCACCGAAATGGTTGCCTTTGCTTGATGCTCTCGCCTGCGCTTGCCTCCTTTGCACCAAAGAGGAAATGAGGACAACTTGGCGGTGGCTCGCCTGGCGCCCTTGGTTGTCAAGGCTTGCGTCATGGGCACCTCGTGAGGTACCCGCCTTGATCTCTCCGCCTCCTCGCGAGCCACTGATGAGGCCGTGCACGAGGAGGCTTCCTGTCGTCTCGCCTCATGAGTGGGCCCCTCGCGAGGGTCTTGAGCTTGTCTTGATGAAGATGGGCCGTCTTGGGCCACCCCTTTAGCCACGCCGCAGCGCGGGCATGCAAGTCTGAGTACCCGTTCCCGAACACCGACAGTAGCCCCGGGCCCAAGGCGAGCCCGACTTGGCGAGGAAGCGAAGGGGCAAGTCTGGCGCCCTTGAGCCCCTAACAGCCTCTGACCTTGGGCGCCAGCGTGGCGGTTGATTGGGCGTGGGCGTCTACGCTCCCACGATGCCTTGACAACTGCGCGAATCGTCAAAAGAGCGGCACCCGTCTAGGCTTTTCCTCCTTTGCCTTCTCCAGTCATTGCCCAGATCCCCTTTCTTGCTCCTATCCTTCCTGCTTCCGAAATCCCCAGATCTGCTCCGACCCCATGCCCTAGAAAGGTATGGTGCCTCGCCAGACCCCGGCCAGAGTTTGCTACTCGCTTGCTTTGGACTCCCCGAACGTGTCGGAGAAGAGCCTTGCCGAGCGCACCGGATGATGGCGGCGCAAGGCAGCGACGGGGCAGCGGTGCTCATGGCTGGCTCCGCCCATACTGAGGACCAAGGGAGCACCTTCTATCCGCTCTTCATGAGCGCCATTGCCGCCGGTCTGGTGCCTCCCTTTTCTGAGTTCTTCTTTTCTGTCCTCTGCCATTACAAACTGCAAGCTCTGCAACTCCACCCCAACTCCGTTCTTCTCCTGGTGGTCTTCGCCTACTATTGTGAGGCTCATGTCGGGGTGCAGCCCTCAGTGGCCTTGTTGCGCCACTACTTCTACCTCCGGGTCTCTCGCGGGTCCATCTCCGCGTGCGCGAGCTTTGTCGCGTACGGCAGCTCCAACGCCATCTCGAAGCCCGGGAAGAGGATCGAAGGCTTTAGGAGCAAGTGGGTCATGGTAGATGCTGGGCGCATCCATCCTCGGCTGATTCTGCCCACGGAGCAGCCCATGCCCATCAACGATTGGTCTCGCGCGGAACTCGTGGATCCCCGTGCGAAGCCAGTGCTAGAGAAGATGAACGCGGACCTGTGGCCGGGCAACATGGCGATGGCGACGCTGACCGGGGCGTCGCTCCTGAGGGAGTTCCTAGAGCATCGGGTGGCCCGCCGTCGATGCATCGCTCATTGTGGAGGCCTCGCCCGAGCCCCGTAGTCTTGGCCGACGAAGATCTGGTCGCGGTACTCCAATCTTTGGTCGGGGGAGATGTGGCGAGGCCGGAGGGCGCTCCTGTACCCCTATCCCTTCGAGACGACTGGGAGCAGGTGGTGGACTCCATGCCCACTTTCAACGGGGACGGGCCTGTGCCCGCGGAGGTTCCCGAGGACCCGACGGCCCTGGCGATGGTGAACGTGTCCTTCGGCGACTCTAGCGGCGAGGAGGAAGAAAAGGAGCGGGGAGAGGGGCCCGACTCCGAGGCGACCGATGGGGAGTCGAGAGCGCCTCTGCCCCGGCGCAGGTCCCACGCTCTCCGCCTCTTGCCGGACGATGATGAGGATGGCGATGAGTGGGGCGGCGAGAGCTTGCCCCTGATCCCGAAGAAGGACAGGATGGGGCTGGTCCCCCGCGGCTCTGCCCCGGCTCCGAGGCGATCTGCAGATGTGCCTCCTGCTCCCGAGCCTCTTGAGGCTGATCCCTGCAGCCGGCTCTGGGGCTTCAAGTTTGGCCGGAGGTTGCTCGAGCCCAAGAGCGATGACCAGTAAGTGCTAGATTCTTGTTTTATTCCTTGCGTTGTCGCTGGGGCTTGATATCTGTATTCCTTGGCTAGGCTGGCGCCTGCGGTGAAGAAGCTGAAGGGAGCTCCTGAGGCTTCGTCCCGGAGCAGCCTCCGTCCATGAAAAGCGACGGCAAGACACGGGCCTCTCCTGCCCGGTCATCCTTGCGAGGCCTGGCGGAGCTAGCTGGGGCGAGCTCAGCCCCCATGCCCAAATGACTCCCGAGGTATCCTTCCCTGATGCCACTGCCGCAGTCGTCGGGACGCAAAAGGCCCCGGCCCATGGTGCTGTGATTACGCTGCAGTCCTCTCCTCCTACTCCGCCAACTTCTGTCTCTCCGACTCCTTCTACTGTCCTGGATCGTGCTACTGCTGAACTGGACCGGCTGCGGCAAGATCTTCTGGGCGCCGACCCTCGTTTGGTGGCCGGACGCTTGGAGATGGCCTCCGGCTGGGTTCTCTCTGATGCTACGATTCGAGCGGCGCTGGTTTAGGCCGCGACGGCTTGCGACGAGGAGAAACAGGCCGTCCTTGGGGCAAAGGCCGCTCGCGAAGCCGCCTTGGGGGAGGTAGCCGATGTCCGAGGTCGCTGTAAGGCACCGGAGAGCGAGCTGCAGGGCCTACGCGACCAGCTTGCCAAGGAGGCCCGCGTCCGCCAAGAGAAGGAGGAAGACATGAAAGCTCGTGAGGCGGCCGCCAAGGACCGGGATGCCAAGCTTGACCGGCGCTGAGGGAGTCCTGGATTAGGGGGTGTCCGGATGGCTCGACTATGACCTTTGGCCAGACTCCTGGACTATGAAGATACAAGATTGAAGACTTCGTCCCGTGTCCGGATGGGACTTTCCTTGGCGTGGAAGGAAAGCTTGGTGATACGGATATGTAGATCTCCTTCCATTGTAATCGACTATGTGTAACCCTAACCCTCTCCGGTGTCTATATAAACCGGAGGGTTTTAGTCCGTAGGACGAACACCAATCATACCATAGGCTAGCTTCTAGGGTTTAGCCTCTCTGATCTCGTGGTAGATCTACTCTTGTACTACCCATATCATAAATATTAATAAAGCAGGAGTAGGGTTTTACCTCCATCAAGAGGGCCCGAACCTGGGTAAAAACATCGTGTCCCTTGTCTCCTGTTACCATCCGCCTAGACGCACAGTTCGGGACCCCCTACCCGAGATCCGCCGTTTTGACACCGACATTGGTGCTTTCATTGAGAGTTCCTCTGTGTCGTCACCTTTAGGCCCGATGGCTCCTTCGATCATCAACAACGATGCGGTCCAGGGTGAGACTTTTCTCCCCGGACAGATCTTCGTATTCGGCGGCTTTGCCTGCATGCCAATTCGCTTGGCCATCTGGAGGAGATTGAAAGCTACGCCCCTGGCCATCAGGTCAGATTTGGAAGTTTGAACTACACGGCCGACGTCCGCGGAGACTTGATCTTCGATGGTTTCGAGCCACAGCCAAGCGCGCCCGCCTTTATTACGATGGGCACGATCTAGCTCTGCCGCGAGCGGTGTCACGGAGGCGCACCAGTGTCCGCTCCGACCCTTAGCTCGGAGCCGACTGCGCCAATCAAGCATGGGTGGCTGGACACCGCCTCGGGGGCTGCAATCTCTACGGCGATCGAGCCGAACACCATACCTGTCCTTTGCGACGCTCGTGACTCCAAGGTGCCAGACTCCTTTCTGGACTCCGAACCTTCCGCTCCCCTGCCAATCGAATCCGATTGGGCGCCGATCATGGGGTTCACCGCCGTGGACATCTTTCAGCACTCGCCCTTTGGCGACATTCTGAATTCACTAAAGTCTCTCTCTTTATCAGGAGAGCCCTGGACGGACTATGGTCGGCAAGGTTGGGATGCGAACGACGAAGAAATTCAAAGCCCACCCACCACCCACTTCATAGCCACTGTCGATGATTTAACCGACATGCTCGACTTCGACTCCGAAGACATCGACGGTATGGACGGCGATGCAGGAGCGAACAAGAACCAGCGCCCTACGGGGGCCTTTGGAAGGCCACCTCGTCATATGACATATACATGGTGGACACCCCAAAAGAAGGGAACGACGACGGAACAACGGAGGATGATCCCTCCAAGAAACAGCCTAATCGTCGGTGTTAGTGGCGCCGCTCTAAATCCCGCCACAGCAAAAACGGCGATTCCGGCACCGGAGACAATAACACCCCGGACAGTGCTGAAGACAACCCCCTCCAGCAGGATTCAGCACAGGAGGATGGAGAAGCCAGCACTCATGAGAGAGCGGCAGATAGAGAGGTAAAGGACGATAATTACATGCCTCCCTCTGAAGATGAGGCAAGCCTCGACGATGACGAATTTGTCGTGCCTGAGGATCCCGTCGAACAATAGCGTTTCAAACGCAGTCTCATGGCCACGGCGAGCAGCCTCAAGAAAAAATAGCAACAACTTAGAGCTGACCAAGACTTGCTAGCCGACAGATGGTGATGTCCTTGCGTCAAGAGTCTGAACTTCGAACGCCCCTCCAAGAGCTACCCAAAATGCAGGCTGCTACCTCAATTAGAGGAGGAAGCACCTAGACATACATCACCAGCGCATGATACGGCCGACCGGCCACCTCGTGGCCGCGACAGAGAGGCCTATCGGCCCTCCACTCAAGCCGCACCCCGGCGCCGCTCAAAGAATACCAAGGCACGGGAAATGCGCGGACACTGCGAGATATATTGGAGGACAGGGCAAGGCAAACAAGATCGATATATGGATCGCGTGGGTGCCCCACGACACGTGACGATAACCGTCATGCCGGATATGGTAAATCCGGCCGGGCCGAACACAATAGACAAAGCTCATTTGAGCTACGTCGTGATATAGCCCAACACAGAGGCGCCGCACACCCACTATGCTTCACAGATGAAGTAATGGATCATCAAATCCCCGAGGGTTTCAAACCCATAAACATCGAATCATACGATGGCACAACAGACCCCGCGGTATGGATTGAGGACTATCTCCTTCATATCCACATGGCCCGCGGTGATGATCTACACGCCATCAAATACCTCCCACTCAAGCTTAAAGGACCATCTAGGCATTGGCTTAACAGCTTGCCAGCAGAATCAATTGGTTGTTGGGAGGACCTGGAAGCCGCATTCCTCGACAACTTCCAGGGCACCTATGTGCGACCACCAGACGCCGTTGACCTAAGCCACATAATCCAGCAGCCAGAGGAATCCGCCAGGCAATTCTGGACATGTTTCCTAACGAAGAAAACCCAAATAGTCGACTGTCCGGACGCAGAGGCCCTTGCAGCCTTCAAGCATAACATCCGCGACGAGTGGCTTGCCCGGCACCTAGGACAGGAAAAGCCGAAATCCATGGCAGCCCTCACGACACTCATGACCATCTTTTGCGCGGGAGAAGACAGCTGGCTAGCTTGTAGTAATAACATGACCAAGATCCCTGGTAATTCGGATACCAAGGACAACATGGGCAGGTCGCGTCGCAGCAAGCAAAAGCGTCGCATTAACGGCGATAATGCTGAGGATGCGGTAGTTAATGCCGGATTCTGAGGCTCCAAACATGGTCAGCGGAACAGGCCATTCAAAAGAAATACTCCGGGCCCGTCCAATTTGGACCGAATACTCGATCGCCCGTGCCAGATACACGGCACCCCCGAAAAACTAACCAACCACACCAACAGGGATTGTTGGGTGTTCAAGCAGACAGGCAAGTTAAACGCCGAAAAGAATGACAAGGGGCTGCATAGGGATTATGAGGAGGAGCCCCGGCCGCCGAACAATAGGGGACAGAAGGGTTTCCCCCCACAAGTGCGGACGGTGAACATGATATACGCAACCCACATACCCAAAAGGGAGCGGAAGTGTGCACTCAGGGATGTATATGCGTTGGAGCCAGTCGCCCCAAAGATCAACCCATGGTCCTCCTGCCCGATCACTTTTGATCGAAGGGACCACCCCACTAGCATCCGCCACGGCGGATTCGCCGCATTGGTTTTAGACCCAATCATTGACAGATTTCACCTCACTAGAGTCCTTATGGACGACGGCAGCAGCCTGAACCTGCTTTATCAGGATACAGTGCGAAAAATGGGCATAGATCCCTCAAGGATTAAACCCACAAAGACGACCTTTAAAGGCGTCATACCAGGAGTAGAGGCCAACAGTACATGCTCAGTTACACTTGAGGTGGTCTTGGATCCCGAATAATTTCGAGCGAGGAGTTAATCTTGACATAGTCCCGTTCCGCGGTGGCTATCACGCCTTTGCTCGAGCGAACCACATTTGCCAAGTTCAATGCGGTGCCGCACTACGCATACCTCAAGCTCAAGATGCCAGCCCTCGAGGAGTCATTACGGTCAATGGAAACTCCGAACGCCTCTCCGGACGGAGGAGCATACAATGCCCCTTGCGGCGGAAGTACAAAGCAGCTGTCAAGGAAATTCTCGATCCGGCCATCAAACGTCCCGACACCGTCAAGCGCGTCCGGAGTAACCTACAACAAGACCGCCTGGCACGTTCCGAGCACGCGTAGCAATGCGGCCCTAACCCCAGCCCTCGTGAAATTGCGAAACCAGTACTGCGCGTACATAACTACGCTCTGGAAATACCATGGGCATAGGGGGAGGGGGCACAACCACGACACGCTCAAAATACGGCTCAACAGCACAAGGGGCTCCTGATTTTGTCATTCTTTTTCTCTCTTACTTTTAGGATTCCACTTTCCTAAGGATTCGGCGGCAAAGATAATCGTCGAACACACGATGCAACAGCCAGGAGGCGTAAAGTTACGCCGAGTGTCGAGGTGGTCTCATTAACGAGCAATATACTTGTTTCACATATAATCTCATGGCTCGCCTGGAGGGGGCACATGTTAAATAGTCCCATCTCTTGCTTATCGCACTATTTGTATCGTTCTGCTTTTACCGCAGACTTTTCGAATAAACAATACATAGCTTTTGTCTATTATTGATTCCTTTTTTTTATAAAAATATGTTCAGTTATGACATTATGCAACCGTACACTTTGGTACGGCCAATACACCAGGGGCTTACGCACCCCAGAATATGGTGTGAGAAGTCCGAACACTCTCATGAGTGCGGCACCCCGAACTTATAGCATTATATGCATCGGCTCCGAATCATGTCTTGGGTCAATATTTGGGATAGCCTGGCTCCCATGTTTTGGTACCTTACGTTTAGATTATATCGGCTAAGGTAGCATCGGGAGAACCATCTGCGATTGTGCCCTGGTTGAGCCGGGCTGAGCACCTCAATGGAGAAAGCTAAAACTGACCGTCATGATAGGGCGAGAGCTGGTCGCTGTTCGAGAGGTTTTCGAGTCCCTAAAGACTTATGCCGCTTAGAGCGAGGAGTCGGCTTTGTCCGGCCTAGGCGTGGATAGCGCCCCGAACTCGGTCTTCCAAATACTAGGGGCTTCGCCAAAATTTAAAATTATAGAATTCTATGGCTAAGTGAGAGTGTTCAAGCATTATAGTCCGATTGCCTTGTTCGTTGTGTTGAACGTCTCCCTCGAAGGACCCAATAATGGGAAAAAGAGCGCTCAAGTTTATCCAAGAACACCCCAAAGACACATGGCATGGGGAAGCGAAGCCGATATTTCGCCATCTCTCAATTTTGATAAACGGCCGCATGAAGGTAATATTTTAAATTCAAAAGCATTGCTTAGCGCATATGAAACAAGTTTTCAGCATCTGAGATTAAAAATGCGAAGTTTACTCAAAAATTACATCTTTGGAGCACTCATCCGCTTATACGGTGGCACCCTTCAGGACGCCCTCATAATACATCTTGGGCTTGCGATGCTCCTTGCCCGGCGGTGGACTGTCCGTCACAAGCTTCTCAGCGTCCATCTTGCCCCAGTGCACTTTAGCACGGGCAAGGGCCCTACGGGCACCTCCGATGCATACGGAGCACTTGATGACTTCAAGCCTTGGACAGGCATCCACGAGCCGCCTTTACCAGCCCAAGTAGCTTCTGTGCATGGCTTCCCTAGGCCACACCGGACTGCGAGACCCTTCATGGCCTGTTCGCCACCTTATGGAGCTCGACCAGCTGCTTCACTGGTCTCTCAAAAATCTTGGGTATCCGGCCTCAGATATCTTGAGACCAGAACACCTTCTCCGTCGAGCTTCCCTCCTCGGCTCGGTAGAATGCAGCTGCGTCGCACACACTCCGGGGAAGATCTGCGAATGCTCCTGGAGAGCTCGGAACTCGGGTAAGTAACAAGTAATTCACTTTCGCGTGCTTGCTTTGCATAAAGAATGCCTTACCCGCCGCTATCTTCTTCATCGCCTCAATCTCCTGGAGGGCTTTTTGGGCTTCGGCCTTGGCAGATTTGGCGCTCTCAAGCGCCGAGGCGAGCTCGGACTCTCGAGTCTTCGAGTCACGCTCCAAAATCTCGTGTTTTTCCACGCGAGCCTGGAGCTCTTGCTACACCACCGCCACCCGCGCCTCCTGCTTCTCTCGCTCGGTGCGCTCCACGGCCGCATTGTTTTCGGCCTTGGACAGCGCTTCCTTCAGGGTCGCCACCTCGTTCGTGGCCCCTGCATACCCACGTTGATCTTGTCATTTTCTTTGCAACCACATCTTTTTTTATATATACTTACATAAGGTATTACATACCTTCCTTGTCCTTGAGCTGCTTCTTGGCAAGGCCGAGCTCGTCCTCGGACCGCTCGAGGCTCTGCTTCAATACATTGACCTCCGCAGTCAGTGCGGCAGAGGTCAGTAGCACAGCCTGCATTCCCATATTGACAGACTTATGTTAGACTCCTGCGTATATCTTTTTGATCCTTAGTTCGGCTTTTCTTTCCGAACACCAAACTGAGCATCAGGGGCTACTGTCTATGCGGTAATATCTTTATATATCTTCAACACATATCTCAAAGCCTGTTAGGAGGCTGGCACATGCTTCGGTCAGCCCGCTCTTGGCGGACTGAACCTTCTGGATCACCGCACTCATAATAGTGCGGTGCTCCTCGTCGATGGAGGCGTCGTTAAGCACCTCCAGCAGATTATCCGGTGCCTCCGGTTGGAGGAGGTCACGGCGCCGAGGGCTTGCCCTTCTTAGTAGGGGGCCGCCTGCCGGATGCCGGAACCGTTGAAGGTTCCGGTGCGGTGTCCGGCCTAGGGCCGGACTTAGATCCCTTAGGGGTTTTATCCCCTTTTCGCCTGGAGTCTGGGAGGTCGCCTTGCGGCACCTCCAGGACCACCTCCTCCTGGCTTGGCCCCTTTTGGGACGCCACCTCAGCATCATCCGCGGTGCGAGGAGAGGAGGCGGTCGGAAGTGAAGTGTTGTTCACATCCGACGAACCTGTGGAACCGCCGACGCGTCGGCCGAGCCCGGCCTTGCGCAGACTGCATGATTATACCCGACGTCAGAAGGTACTGTGCAACAAAGGAACGCCATGAGTTATTCTGGTATCCGGAGACTTACGATTTCGCCAGGGGCTTGGCCCTGGGTGGCCACTCTTCTTCGCCGTCGTCGGTGTTGGTGGAGTAGTCCGGAGGGAGGGTCCTTCCCTTCTTGGACCCTCCGGCCTCCCCAGTTGGGGAGGCCATCCTTTTCTTCTCTCCCCCCGCTGGGGGAGAGACCTCTCTTTCCTCCTCCTCATCTTCACGGCAGGAGTCCGCCTCGGAGTCATCGGATGATGAGTCCGACACCACCTGGCGCCGGGAACTCGAGTTCCCGTGGCCTGCTTCTTGGCCTTCCTCTCCGGCACCACGTAAGGTGCCAGAACCAGCAGCCCCGTCAAGCGGGCATCTGTTGGGTCTTCTGGCAAGGGAGCCGGAGAGTCAATCTGCCCGGACGTCCTCCGCCAATCCTGTCAAAGGTAAGAGAGTTTAGATCCCGCATAGAGTCAAACTATGAAAACAAGTGTCCCGTAAAGGGCAAAATAACTTACCGCGTTGGCTTGATGCTGTGCGCTGAATCCGCGATCCTCGGTAGCGGATGCGGGAGCCTCGGCGCCCTTGAGCAGCACCTTCCAGGCATCTTCGTACATAGTGTCGAAGAGCTCGCTCGAGGTTCGTGTGCCGGATCAAACTCCCACAAACTGAAAGCTCGTTGTTGGCACGGGAGGATCCGGCGGATGAGCATGACCTGGACTACATTGACAAGTTTGAGCTTCTTGCTCACCAGGTTTTGGACGCAGGTTTGGAGTCCGGACAGCTCCTCCAAATTACCCCACGACAAGCCCATCTCTTTCCAGGAGGTGAGCCGTGTAGGGAAGCCAGATCGGAATTCGGGGGCCGCTGCCCATTCAGGGTCACGCGGCTCGGTGATGTAGAACCACCCCGATTGCCACCCCTTTATGGTCTCCATGAAGGAGCCCTCGAGCCATGTAACGTTGGGCATCTTGCCCACCATGGCGCCTCCGCACTCCGCTTGTTGGCCGCCCACTACCTTCGGCTTGACACTAAAGGTCTTCAACCATAAATTGAAGTGGGGCTGGATGCAGAGGAAGGCCTCGCACATGATGATAAACGTTGAGATATTGAGGATGAAGTTTGAGGCCAGATCATGGAAATCCAGGCCGTAGTAGAACATGAGTCCCCGGACAAATGGGTGAAGTGGGAAACCTAGTCCGCGGAGGAAGTGGGTGAGAAACACCACCCTCTCATGGGGCCTGGGGGTTGGGATGAGCTGCCCCTTGTCGGGAAGCCGGTGCGCGATGTCATTAGACAAGTATCTAGCCTTCCTCAGCTTCTTGATGTGTCCCTCGTGACGAAGGAAACCATCCACTTGCCTCCCGCTCCGGACATGGCTGGAGAAGGTTGAGGTGGGATGTGCTGACTTGGGCGCTGGAGCTCGAGTGCTCGAAAATGGATAAGCAAAGGAGGAAGAAGGCGTAGATGCAAAAGGTGGATCCTTATCCCCTTATATGGGTGGACGAAACTATGCGTCCCCACCCGCCTGGTAAAAATCGCTTGTCTCCCAAGCGCCGTAAATTAATGGCATAGTTAGGTTACCCACGTCCATATTGATGAGAATCCCGGAATAAGGGGACACGATCTCTGCTTTAACAAGACATGCCAAGGAAACCGCCTCGCTAAGTGCGCTGAGGTGGGACAGTTAAAACGATTTGAATAAAGGCTTGGCCGTGGTGTGATGACATGCTGCAAAATACGTCAGCATATTAGATTTGTGTGGATATTGTTCTCTCTACGGTGGTATGTGGAAATTATTTTGCAGAGCCGGACACTGTCCTTGTGTTCAAAATCTTCTATGAAGTATTCGTAGGAGGAACCCGCCTTGCAATGTCGAAGACAAACTGCGCGCCGGACTCGTCGTCATTGAAGCCTGGTTCAGGGGCTACTGAGGGAGTCTTGGATTAGGGGGTGTCCGGATGGTCGGACTATGACCTTTGGCCGGACTCCTGGACTATGATGATACTAGATGAAGACTTCGTCCCGTGTCCGGATGGGACTTTCCTTTGCGTGGAAGGCAAGCTTGGCGATACGGATATGTAGATCTCCTTCCATTGTAACCGACTCTGTGTAACCCTAACCCTCTCCGGTGTCTATATAAACCGGAGGGTTTTAGTCCGTAAGACGAACAACAATCATACCATAGGCTAGCTTCTAGGGTTTAGCCTCTCTGATCTCGTGGTAGATCTACTCTTGTAGTACCCATATCATCAATATTAATCAAGCAGGAGTAGGGTTTTACCTCCATCGAGAGGGCCCAAACCTGGGTAAAAACATCGTGTCCCTTGTCTCCTGTTACCATCCGCCTAGACGCACAGTTCGGGACCCCCTACCCGAGATCCGCCGGTTTTGACACCGACAGGCGCCATGACCGCTTGGGAGCGCTGGAGAAGGAGTTGGAGGCGAAGAGGGTCAAGCTGGACGACAAGGCGCGGGTCCTCGCCGAGGACCCCGTGGCCTTTGCGGAGATGGAGGCGAAGGCTCGCACCTTGCTGAGGTTGCTTTACGACAGTGGCCTGGAAAGCCCGCTGGCCGGCGCTGAGGACGGCCTACCAAGCTGCTTCCCTTCCTGGTCCGCGCCCTTGAAGATGTCACCCTTGGCCTTGGTCCCATTGCTGAGGCCGAGGCACGTGTCCTGTCTTTTGCAGCGCTGACGCGCGTCCTTACCCACGTCTACCTTCGGCCTGACGCCGACCTCGGCGACTCTTTGGAGCCCGTGAGCTGCAAGCTTGCCGCCCGTTCTGCCGAGGCCGTGAAGGGTCGAGTGGAGGCTCTGCTGGCGAAGTTCGGCCTCACACCAAGCCGAAGCGAGGCGCTGCCGATCCTGAGGCTTCACGAGGCGAACCCGCCCAGCGCAGCTCCGCCGCCAGCGACGGTGCTACCAACAAGTGACTCCTTTGTGGCTCCTGTCCTGCTTTCAGCTCCTGGAACATGCATCATGCCTCGTGGAGGCGTTTAAACTTGCGTTTGGCATTGTGAAAACAGTTATGGACTGTAATATTTGCTTTTGAATTCCTTAAGATTTGCGCTTTTCCTTCCTACTTGCTTATGTTCTACGCCGGCAGAGCCCGGCCCCGCGCATACCTCAGCCACCGTTAGCCCCGACCGGAAACCAGGACATGACCAAGGGGTGAGGGGCTACGTGACAAGTTAGGCTCCTGAGTCGCGATGCTCAGGAGTCCCCCTTGGCGCACGAACAGCAGGTAGGGAGGTGAGATGTATGGGTGAATTTACCATTCTACGTCTGCAGAGCCCGGCTCCGCGCATACCTCAACCGCCGTTAGCCTTTCGGAACTAAGGGGTGAGGGGCTACGTGACCAGTTAGGCTCCTGAGTCGCGATGCTCGTGAGTCCCCTTGACGCTCAAATGGCCTTCATACCTTGGCTCCGCTCGGGGGCCAGACGTCGCGACGAACCAGGCCCGAGGGGCCTGGGCTGGGTGGCGGCGTCTGGGCATGACCTGTGTAGCCCGTGCTCAGCCCCTCGCTGCCCTCCCGAGGGGAGGCGTTGCGATGAGGCCAGACATTGAGCTCTAGGCTCCACGAGGTTGATGTGCCGGGGCCACCCTCGATTGTTTATCACCAGCATGAGCATAGCGCTTCAGATGTGTACTGGGCATAGCCACTCCTCGGCGGTGTCGTCAGCCAGCGCGAAGCATGGTGCTTCCATCAGTGCGTGGGAGGGGCTCCCCTCGGGAGGAGCCCAGGCGTGTACAACCCCGCCCTGACACATGGCTGGCACGGTAGGGCCTGACGAGGTGTATCTGGGCACCCGTGAGCCAGCGCGGGACTCACGGGGCCCAACCTCAAGGCGGGTTGCGCCTGGCATTGGGCCTTAACTTGTGATGTGTTCCTGCAAATTTGGTTAGATGTCGACGCTCTACGTCCTCGGGTCCCGGCCCTCGAGAGGGTCTCAGCCGTCGCTGGTATGCCCAGTCGCGATGCCATGGACAAGGCCAGAAGGTGAGGGCTGGAGAGCCAGTAGGAGCCCATGAGTCGCGATGCTCAGGTACCCCCCTTTAACGTGCAAGCGGCCGACATGAAGGAAGAAGGGGTGTCTTGAACGGGCACCAAATAACAATCATGATGGGTCAAACACACAACCCGAATAAACGCAAGAGGGGTACATGCTGCTGGGTCTGGCCCGAGTGGCTTGGGGATGATGTAGCCCGAGGGGCGCCCCCAAGAAAGTAAGCTGGAAATATGAAGCAAAAGGGATACATGCCGTAGGGACGGACCCACGCTGCCTGGGAATGATGCAGGGGGCGCTCCCAGCTGAAAATGAAACTCGAAGGATGTCACCTGATAACATTGAAGACGAAGGGATGCTAAATAAGCGGACGTCGTGGGCTGCGGAAGCTGATCTTCATGAGCCCCCAGGCCCAGGAGCCTCGGGAGGCTCCGGAGGCGCTGGTGGCTCCTCGCGGACCATCTCCATCTCCGCCAGGACTGCGGAACTCCTGGCCTCTTGAGCCTCCAGGATGCTCCCTATGAGGCGCTGGCGTGTGGCAGCCGCTGTCAGCAAACCGTAAGGCATGCTAACATAGCTGTGGGTGGACCTTTCACAACGCCCACGCGGCGAGGGCCAGAGGCGCCTGAGAGGCGGCTCGGTTGAGCCCTGGTATGTCGATGCAGACGCGCAGCCCACCATCCTCGCCTGGATGGGGAGCTACGGCGGGTAAGCGGCAGCTGCCACTCATGACTCTTGACTCCTGCAGCTCCTGAATGATCTGGCTGACGAACTCCTGAGGGTTTGGCCCTCCTTGCCTCGCTCCTTCCTGAGGGAAACATGCTTTGAAACACGCCTCCAAGTGGTGCCCAAGCGCCTCCCTCGTGATCTTAGCAAGCATCTTGAGGACGTTGTAGCCGTGATGAGTCACGGCCATGAACTTGGCCAGAGCTGGGTACCCGAGGATGGCATTGTATGGCAGGCGAATGTGGGCGACGTCGAAGTCGATGAGCTCGGTGCGGTAGTTGTCGCGAGCCCCGAAGGTGACAGGGAGGCGGACCTACCCAATCGGAACTGTGGAGCCATCGGTGACTCCGGAGAAAGGCTTGGTTGGTTGAAGCTGATTGTATGGCACTTGGAGATTGTGGAACGTCTCGACGGACAGGACATTGAGCCCTGCTCCGCCATCGATGAGGGTCCTGGTGACTTGCATGTTGCTGATGAGTGGGGAGAAAAGCATCGGGAGGACTCCTTTGTGGCTGCGCAAGACTTGAGCTGATCCGCCGAGCTGAACGTGATGGCGCACGCCGACCACCTGAGAGGGCGCGTGGCTTCGAGCTTGGGGAGGACTGCATTCACTTCGCGGGCGAACTGCTTGAAGATGCGCTGAGAGGCTGGGGCTTGAGCTCCGCCCAGGATGCAAGCGATCGCGTGCGGCTCCTGGAAGCCCCCAGCCCCCTCGTCCTGATGGTGGTCCTCATTTCTCCTTGGCTGCGGTGGCAGAGGAGGGAGGCCTGCGTTGCCTTGCGGGCGATCCTCACGAGGCTGATCCCTCCAGCCTCCCTCGCGAGGTGGGTCCCTCCAACCTCCCTCGCGAGGCTGATCCTGCCAGCAGTCCTCGCGAGGTCGGTCACGCCACCCTTGGTGAGGTCCGCGGTCTTCCCAGCGTCCTGCATTTCTTCCTCCTCCTCGGCCGTAGCCTCGGTCGTTGCGGTCGGGGCGTCGACCGATTCGCCCTTCTCACACGGCTCTGAGCTCTTGACATTCGTTGGTGTTGTGGGTGTGGAGGTCGTGGTAGACACAGTACCGGCTGCCCTTGGAAGACTCAGGCTGATCCCTGCCTCGCTAGGTATACGGATTACGCCATAGCACGGCAGCCCCCTTGCGCTTCACGTCCTTGACCTTGGGCTTCTTCTCTTCTGGGTCAGCAGCCGGCAGCTCGAGGAGGGAAAGGCGTCCTTCCTCTGCCCTGGCGCACTTGGTCGCCAAGTTGAACAACTCCAAGGATGTGCACATGTCTTCATGCATGGCCAGCTCCTCCTTCATCTTGACTTCACGCACTCCGTCGGAGAAGGCTGAGATGATGGCCTCCTCGGTCACCTTGGGAATCTTGAGGCGCGCGTAGTTGAAGCGTTGGATGTACTTCTGCAGGGTTTCTCCTGGCTGCTGCTTGATGCGGCGCATGTCGCCACTGGCAGGAGGTCGGTCATGAGTGCCTTGGAAGTTGGCGATGAAGCGGGTGCGCATCTCGTCCCCAGAGGAGATCGTGCCGAGGCCAAGTTCGAGGAGCCAAAGGGCACCGTCCTTGAGCGCCATGGGAAACCAGTTCGCCATGACCTTCTCATCCCCGTTGGCGGCTTCAATGCCCAGCTCGTAAAGCTAGAGGAACTCTGCTGGGTCGGCCGTGCCGTCGTAGCGAGGAGGCAGGTCTGGCTTGAACTTGTCGGGCCACGCGACGCTGCATAGCTCGGCGGTGAAGGCGCGGCAGCCTACAGTCGCCACGGGAGGCCTTTGGTGACGAAGGGCCTGGTCTTGCGGGTCCCCATGCGCTCTTCTTGGGAGCGGTCACGGGGTCTTAAGCGTCTTTGAAGCAGAGGCCTGGTCGTGACGGGCTGGTGCAGGGAGCACTCGGGCAGCTTCTTGGGGGTGAGGGACCTCTTGGCAGCTCTGCTCTTGCTTCACTGGTGCCGGACGGAGTGGGTTCCGCCCAGGGGCCACGCGCCTTGGGGCCAAGGCGCCTTCTTGAGGGGGAGGCAGCTGAGGCGCCCTCGGAGCTTCATCGCCCGCGCAAGGCGGGGCGCGGTGCAGTGAGAAGGACGGCGCGGGGGAGCCCCCTGCGACGCGGACGAGCTCGGCGACACGGTCGAGCCACTCCTCGTAGACGTCATCGACATGGCGGTAGCGCAGGAGCTCGTTTGCCGCGATGAGCGCGACTCGAGCCTCCATGGCGCAGCGGCCTTGCGCGAGACGAAAACCGGTAGAAGCGGCGAAGGAGTAAGGTACGGCCGTCTCGCCTCACGGATGGAATCTTTGGGACGATGTTTGCTGCTCGTTCCCGCCCGTGCGATGGCGGCGTTGACGGCACATGCAACGAGGAACGGCGGGGCTGCCGCCGGCAGGTGCCGTCTGGCGGCAGGTGGCGAGCGGCCCGGCGCTCGGCGCGGGCCCGACGAGCGTCCGACATGAATGCGATGGGCGGCGAAGAACAGGGTGGCGGAAGACGGATTCCGGTGCACCCCTACCTGGCACGCCAAATGTTGGATTTCGGGTTCCGGCAGACCCTCTAGGTTCGAACTCTGGGGTGCACGCGGAGATCTCACCCCTACCTACCTGCACCTCGTGGCCTCGCAAGGATCTAAGCTACACAAAGAGCCACACAAGGGACACAAGGTTTATACTGGTTCGGGCCACCATTGTGGTGTAATACCCTACTCCAGTGTGTGGTGTGGTGGATTGCCTCAGGGGCCGATGATGAACAGATGAAGGAAGAACAGCCTCGCGAGGGTCTGTTCTTGGCCGGTGCGACGAACTGCTAGGGGGAGTTCGGTCGCTCTCTCTCTCTCTAGATTGCTTGGCCTCTAGCTCTGTTCTCGATTCCGGATCTCGATCCCTCTACCCTGTAGGAGGCTAGTCCTATTTATAGGCAGAGGCCCTGGGCCTCTTCCCAAATATTGAGCGGGAAGGGCGCCAACAATTGGCCATTTTGAAGGGGAACATCTAGTACACTTATCCTGACTAAAGTTGGTCCTCGCCTGTCAAAGGCTCTGACGGTGACGCCGGCTTGGGCTCCACGATGACCTCCTTCCTGCTTTGTGTTGGTCTTGGTCTTATTGCACTGAAATGGCTGCCTTTGCTTGATGCTCTCACCTGCGCTTGCCTCCTTTGCACCAAAGAGGAAATGAGGACACTGCGCGGGCTGGCACCCGCCTGGCATCCTTGGTCGTCATGACTTGCGTCATGGGCACCTCGTGAGGTACCCCGCCTTGATCTCTCCGCCTCCTCACGAGCCAGCCTAATGAGGCCGTGCCTGAGGAGGCTTCCTGTCGTCCGCCCCGCAAGGCTTTGCCCCTCGCGAGGGTCTTGAGCTTGTGCTGATGAAGATGGGTCGTGCTGGGCCACCCCTTTAGCCACGCCGCAGGCCGCAGGTAGGCAAGTCTGGGTACCCCTGTTCCCAGAACGCCGACACATATGACCTCTTCCCTTCCCTCGCACCTCTAATGCTATCACAGGTACATGTTTGGGAGAATCCCTTGGTTCTCATAGTCTGCATTCATTTGCAGAATTCTTACAGCGTCACATCAATTCTCCTGAAGCCACTTCGTGTCTAACCAGCAGACCGAAGCCTTTGACAATTCTGAAGCCATTCAGTTTGAACGTCATGGCCACTGAAAAGTCAGCTAGAAAGGGCGGCAGACAGCGCCGTGGGAATACATCCAGATTTGCCACCTGATCTGTGTGAAATGTACAAGACAGATCCTGAGGAAACCTATGGCGAATGCAAGACTCGTATCCAATGGATTCAAAGATATTGGGCAAAGGAATGGTTCAAGTACAGATTCGTCACTACTGGGTATGCGGAGAAGAATTCCATCAAGCGACCGTGGGGAGATATTCTCTATAAAAATCTTCAACCCAAGTCCAAGTCTAAATCCATTACTCAAGGCATCTATCCTTGCTTGGTCCGAGGACCACAGCCCGAGAATGCTGACCCATCCTCTTTGCTATGGTGTCGCGATGACAATCTGTTTAAGCGCAACTATAAGTTTGCTAAGGATTCTGCTGCAAAGAAAAAGAAAGCATTTGGACTTGACTTCATCCCTGGTCCATCTGCTCCAAGGGCTGATGGCACTCTTGATGCTGAACCCAATGTCATGGGGCCCTTCTACAACCTCGATGGTCTCCTGACTCACATTGCTGTTCAGGGGGCAGCCGTGGAGCACTCTGCTGATGATGCAGATCCTGATGAAGCGCCAGCTCCGCCGAAGCCGAAAAATCAGAAGAAACCAAAGGCTTCAAAGCCCCCTGCCACACCAAAAGCTTCGCGTGCGAAGCCACTGGCCACTGCACCTCCCACTGTACAGTCTGAAGATCTTTCTCGTATCTCCAAGAAGACAGTGAAATCTGAGAAGAAGAAGCCCATCAAGAGTTCCGGGCACGAACTGACCCCAGCTGCCGTTGAGAGGAATGAAGATGAAACCATTGATTTGTCGAGTGACGAAGATCTTTGTGATGATGCTCTTGAGCTGCTGATAAAGAGAAAACCAGAGGCGAAGATCTTCAACGATCTGCCCCTCTTTGTTGTGGATATCTTGAACAACTTCATTGATGAATGTTTTGACAACCCAATCCTCAACATCGATGATCTTCAGCTTCCTATTGGCATCAGTGTCTCTTTCCACGGAGCCATTGCTAATGAGCTGGCTCTGGCTCATAAGATCGTTGAACTGAAGAACACGATTGATCATGAGAAAGCTCAATTCAAGAGGAACATGGCCAAACTCAGTGTGGTTGATGTTCAAAGCTTCAAGCAGACGCTGCATGACCTCAAGGAGGAGTTTCACAAGAAACATGTAGAAGCAAAAGGATCAAGAGAGCGGATGAAACTCTCCTCAAGTAAATGTGTTCAAGTTCATAATGAGGCTGAAAAGCACAAGGCTCTTGGGTGTCCTGGCATCGACCCTAAGATGGCTGCCAAACAGAAAAACAAACCTGTTGTGGCCCAATCTGAAGCATCAGGGCGGGAAGCATGTCGGTGTCAAAACCGGCGGATCTCGGGTAGGGGGTCCCGATCTGTGCGTCAAGGCTGATGGTAATAGGAAGCAAGGGACACATATGTGTACCCAGGTTCGGGCCCTCTCGATGGAGGTAAAACCCTACTTCCTGCTTGATTAATATTGATGATATGGGTAGTACAAGAGTAGATCTAACACGAGATCGTAGAGGCTAAACCCTAAGAGCTAGCCTATGATGGTATGATTGTAATTGTGATCGGCCTTCTAAGGACCAACCTCTCCGGTTTATATAGACACCGGAGAGGGCTAGGGTTTACATGGAGTCGGTTACAAGGAAGGAAATATAAAATCCGGCTCGCCAAGCTTGCCTTCCACGCCAAGGAAAGTCCCATCCGGACACGGGCCGAAGTGTTGAGTCTTGTATCTTCACGCTTCAATAGTCCGGACGTAGTACATAGTCCGGCTGTCCGGATACCCCCTAATCCAGGACTCCCTCAGTAGCCCCTGAACCAGGCTTCAATGACGAATAGTCCGGCGCGCAGCTTTGTCTTCGGCATTGCAGGGCGGGTTCCTCCTCCGAATACCCCAAAGTGGCTACCAAACACGTAGACCGTGTCCGGATCTACAAGATGATCTTCGTATGGTATAGATCTGATTCGCTGGAAATCTTCGTGCGTCGTGCCCTTACATCGGGGCTTGGTCCGACGCGAACCGACGTTTCCTGCCCCACAACGACTCGTGTTGCGAGGCGGTTTTATTGGCACGTCCCGTCGAGGCAGAGACCGTGTTCCTCTTATTACGGGATTTTCCATCAATATGAGCACGCGTGACCCCACGACGGATGTTGGTATAACCCGTGTGTTTTCTAGGTAAGCCTCAAACGGTCACACCGGGGACTCTTGATATTCACCCCCTTTATAAAGGGGTCAAGACCTATGCCTCCTTTTTCACCTTCATCGCGCCTTCTCGCACCTCGAGTTCTAACACCCAAAACCTAAGCTCCACCCCTCCGAAATCCTCCAATATGTCCGGATCTGACCCTCAAGGCCGGTGGGTGGCCTCCTCGATTGAAGAGAAGGACATTGCAAAGCTTAGGGAGGTCGGATACTTGACCGCAGATATCCAGCACAGGCTCCCTGCTCCAGGGCATGTCATCCCTACGCCAGAGACCAACGAGTGTGTTGTTTTCATCCCACACTTCCTCCGCGGTCTTGGTTTCGCCCTCGATCCCTTCGTGAGGGGACTCATGTTCTATTATGGGATGGATTTTCACGATCTGGCTCCCGACACTATCCTCCATATCTCGTCGTTTATTATCGTGTGCGAGGCTTTTCTCCATGTCACCATACACTTCGGCTTATGGCTCAAGACCTTCAATGTGACGCCAAAGATGATCGAGGGGCGACATGTGGAGTACGGAGGTGCCGTAATAAGCAAGAACGGCCATGCCCCGTGGCCAGAGGGTTCTTTCCCAGAAGTATCCGATGTATGGCAGCGGAGGTGGTTCTATGTCACGGCTCCCAAAGGCACAAAGTGGGCGGCTGCCCCCGAGTTTCGCTCGGGCCCTCTCGTTACGCTTGGCGTCTTGGACAGACGTGGACGGAACTGGGACCACCGGTGATATACCAAGATCGCAGAATCGCATCCGGGAGCTTCTTGCAAGAGGCATTAATCTTGTTAGCATAATGCAAGTGATGTTGATCCGGCGGATGTTGTCGTGCCAAAGCTGGCCTCTCCGGATGTGGGAGTTCAATCCGGAGGGTCCATGGACCGTCAAGCACTTCTTTGGCCTGAAGCTCGAGGAGATGTGCAAATTATTCTTCGGGCGGAAAGTAAAGTGTCCGGACAACACCGAGGATGCGGGCCTAAGCTGTAACCGTATTTTGTATTTGTTATGACTGCTTGTTCTGAAAATCATCCATGGCCAAGAATGGCTCAGCAAGGCGGAGATAATCAGGTGTCCGACGCCACTTCCTGAGGGCTCGCCTGGCCCCGCCATGGCCAAGATGCTCGACTGGGTGCTCAGCAGAATGCCCCCGGGGAAAGACAAGGGGGGGAACAAAGAAACCGAACCCCACGTGCTACGCATCCGAACCAGGGGAATTGTTACCTCCCTCGAGGAGGATAGTCGGGAAGGGGAGGCTAAGGCCTCCTCCCCGCCCGGGAAGAAGAGGGCCGCTTCCGAAGACTCGGAGACGAAGATGCCCAAACCACGGAAAAAGATAACACCAGGGGGCTCTGCCCAAAGGGCACCCTCACCGCATCGTGCCCACCAACGGGCCAGCCCTCCACCGAGCTGTAAGTTAATTTTTAATTCGAAGGTAATGCGTTCCTCCTAGATCAATAACCAGGATTCGTCTTTCGCAGTCCAGCTAGCAGCCCTTCTCAACAGAGTTCGTCTTCGGGGGACCTTCCTCCGGAGATGATGGAGAGCGAGACCCCACCTACCTCTCCGGCTCGCGAAGCGGGCGACGCCGAGGTGTCATCACGGAGGAGTTCGGATCTGCCGAAGCCGGAGGCCCACGTCGGCCGCCACGAGCTCGGAGCGTTTGGCTCCGTGAAGGGGCGATGGGAAAAGGGTCCGGCCTGATTCGATGTCCGGCCGGACATACCGACGGGCCTACTGGAGCGAGCTGCGCTCTCGGAGGAGCACCGCTCATTAATGAGCGCGGTGCTCAAGAAGATTTTGTCTGCTACAAGCGGTTTGAATGAAGCATTTGCAAGTCTACTCAGAGGCTTTGAGGTTTGTAGTGAAGAATACACTATTTTTGGCTGTGAGGCACGCGTTAGGTGTGCTACATATAGATAGTAGCCCCTGAGACTCTGGTTGCCCTCCTTAGGGGGCAAACGGGGGATCATAAATCAATGATTGCGCTATAAATATGTGCGGTACACAGAGTCCTACGCCACGACCAGTCCGTGGAAGTTTCCGAACTGACCAGGCAGATTCGATCGATTGATGCCGATATCACGCTGGTGAACGAGCGGCTAGACAAGTCACAAGGTATGTGCTCTGCCTTCCTTTGTATAGGAAAATATGGAGGCGGCATGATATTAATGTAATATGTTCGGACTGCACATGGTGGTGCTGCCGTGGAGGCCCTGAGGGAAGAACTTGTCCAAGACAAGGAACAAGCTCGGGTTAGCAATACGGCTGCCCTAAAGGCGGCCGAGGAACTGAGAGCCGAACAGGCTGCTCATCACCGAAGCGAGGAAAAGATGGCCGAGATGGCTATTGAGTTAAAAAATGCCGCTGACCGGTATGAGCTCCTTGAAAAGGAGCATAAGGATAGCTTGGCCGAGCTGGACAAGGCACGCAATGCCACCAAGGAAATACAGACCGAACTCAGGGCTGCGCGGGAGGAGCTTCAACATGCCGGTAAAATCGTGGTTGGAGGTTCCTACTTGCTATGGACGAAGTTTTTCGATCCGAAGTACGCTCCCCTGGATGGGCTCTGGAGTCCTGCGGACTCGTATGCGGATTTGGCGAAGACTACGGCTGACGCTGCCAAGTTCTTTGAGGATCAGGGTGATAAGGAGGTGGAGAAGCTTTTCTGGTCGCAATTCAGTGCTCCCACTCGCCCGCTGCCATTGAATGACAAGATGGTTGTTGTAGCGGAGCTTCACAGGCTGTCCGGTCTTGCAGTGCGGTCTGTGATAGACCATATTTGGCCGGAAGGGCTTAAGCCGGACAGTTACTTTGGCTTGGTGCAGCAATTCCTTGGGGCCGTGCCTCGGATCGATGCCATGAGGAGGTCGGCGTGCATAGAGGGTGCACGGATGGCTCTTGCCCGCGTTAAAGCCTATTGGACGGATATGGAGGCCAATATTATAGCGACCCAAGATCCGGCGGGGGGCCAGTATCCGGCTGAGCACTACTTGGCGCAGGTCACAGAAGGTGCCCGCCTAATAGAGGCGCAGTGCTCGAAGAATGTCTTATTCGAGTGATGAGTCGAATCATTGTAAAAAAACAATGTTAGTTTGGTCATAAGGCTATATTTATACTTTTTTCCCGAAAGTATTATTGTGTCCCCTGTGTGGCCGTTTACATATATATATATATATATATATATATATATATATATATATATATATATATATATGAATGTTCAATCCGAGATATAGCAGTCATTGGCTTCATCCCCCACGCAGGCAATGCGGGGGTGCTCGCAAAAAATATCCTTAATCACACTTGATCCAACGTCTTGGTCCATGAAATAGGTGATCGCACGTCGAACTAGGCAACCGGACTATATAGCTGTAACACTTTCGCTTAGCCATGGGAGTCTAATGTTGGGGCTACTATGTAGCCCCTGGTACCTTCGCGTGCATCCGAATACGGGCGCGTGTGTACATGACCGGGAAACGGTCCTTCGTTAATGCGGAGGGATCCTAAAGATTCTGATAAGTCTTCGAGTGGTTGAACAGTCTCTCGCTACATCATGACGGTCAGTTTTCGGCTTTCTCTACTGAGGTGCTCGTCCAGAATAACCAGGTAACAATCGCAGTAGTTCTCCTTTGGCCACCTTAGCTGATAGTAACGGAACGTAAGGCGGCAAACCCAGGAGCCGGGCAAACCCAACATTTGACCAAAGACATGATTCGGAGCTGCTGCATATAAGGCCAAACTCGTGACGCCGAACACTCCCGAGGGTATTCGGACTTTATAATAGTCGTGGGCTCAAGAATGCCCATTCGTTATAAAGCCTGTTTTTCCAGGTACGTGCGTTAATCTGTCGTGGCGAGATGCCAAAAACGACAGTATCCTCTATGGGTATGGAACCCATGGGATGGTTAAACAACAAGAGGCAATGAAAGAGGTTTACACAGGGGCTTAATCTAAAAAGAAACATGTTGAACGGGGCCCTGCTGCATGTCTGCGCCTTTGTCTCCGTTGTGCCGTATCCTGGAAGGGTATCGCGCGAACGTTGTATGTGAAAAAAAGGAAAACTCGTAGAAGAGTACAACATAAGTATGCGGTGGATGATAAAAGTGTAAGATGTTGGCCTGCCCATAAGGTTGAGCCAACTGTGGGACTGTGTTAAGTTTTTATAGCCCCTGGTGTCCGCCATGGGATTATATATATGGTGCCCTGGTTCAATTTTATCCGGGCGACCGGACTCGTCTAGCCGAGTCTGTGGCCTTTAATGACAAGTCATGTTTTCTTATGTTGGAGGCAGCTTATAGTCCGGCCGCGAGGGCCGTCGCGTGTTCCTCTGCGCGTGACGAGCGCTCTGTTAGTCCGCTAACGGTGATGACGCCACGTGGACCGGGCATCTTAAGTGTAAGGTAGCCATAGTGCGGCAATGCGTTCAAGCGGGCGAAGGTCATTCTTCCGAGCACTGCGTGATAGTCGCTTTGGAAGGGTGCGATGATGAAGAGTAGTTCTTCGCTTCTGGAGTTGCCTGCTGAGCCGAATGTGACCTCGAGTGCGACGGAGCCCCTGCTATGGGCTTCGACGCCTGGTATCACCCCTTCAAAGGTGGTGTTGGTTTGGTTAATTCTGGATGGGTCTATCCCCATCCTGCGGACAGTGTCCTCATATATTAAATTGAGACTGCTGCCGCCGTCCATAAGGACGCGGGTGAGACGGTATCCGTCGATTATCGGGTCAAGCACCAAGGCCTTTGATCCTCCGCGCCGAGTACTAGTTCGGTCATACAAGTTATCGAAAGTGATCGGATAAGGCATCCAGTGGTTAGGCGTGAGTACGATGGACTCTATATGGAGCGCATCTCTATGCGCGTGTTCGTGCCTCCTCATGGATGTGTGAGTCGCGTGGATCATGTTCACTGTTTTAACCTCTGGTGGGAATTTTTTCTGTCCTTCAGTGTTCAGCTGGCGAGGTTCATCCTCGTCTTCACTTGGTGTTTCCCTTTCCTTGTGTTCGGCATTTAATTTGCCGGCCTGCTTGAAGACCCAACACTCTTTGTGCGTGTGGTTTGCAGGTTTGTCAGGGGTGCCACGAATTTGGCACAGTCTATCTAGGACTCTATTCAGACCGGACGGTCCCTCTTTGCTGCCTTTAGATGGCATGTTTTGCTGATTGGGTCGAGAGCCCCTGAATCCGGCATTAACCGTCGTGTTGTCCAGGCTCTCTTCCTTATTTTGGCATTTGTTTTTATGACGCCGTGGCTTCTCGTTGCCATCCCTTATTTCGGATGTGCTGGGGTCGCTGGTGCCTTTACGGGCTAGCCAGCTATCTTCTCCCATGCAAAAGCGGGTCATAAGGCTTGTTAGGGCTGCCATTGTCCTTGGTTTTTCTTGGCCGAGGTGTCTGGCGAACCACTCGTCACGGATGCTGTGTTTGAATGCTGCTAAGGCTTCGGCATCCAGACAGTCGACAATTTGATTCTTCTTAGTGAGGAATCTGTTCCAAAACTTGCGTGCGGATTCTCCGGGCTGTTGGACTATGTGACTTAAGTCGTCAAGATCCTGAGGCCGGACATAGGTCCCTTGAAAGTTGGCCCTAAAAGCGTCCCTCGAGTTCCTCCCAGCTCCCAATTGAATTTTCGGGGAGGCCTTTCAACCAGTGTCGAGCTGGTCCCTTCAGCTTGAGGGGGAGGTATTTGATGGCGTGAAGGTCATCCCCACGAGCCATATGTATGTGCAGGATGAAGTCCTCGATCCAGACCCCTGGGTCTGTCGTTCCGTCGTATGCCTCTATGTTCACAGGTTTAAAGCCCTGTGGGAATTCGTGGTCCAGTACTTCATCGGTAAAGCACAGGGGGTGAGCAGCCCCTCTGTATCTGGACGTGCTGTGGCATGTCGTCGGCTGTTGTTGTGTCCGGTCTTTATTCCGGACTGGTATTCGATTGGCGTAATCGTTTTGGCGACCATAGTCCTTTGCCAGGGTGCGTCCTTTGGATCCATAGATGGACCTGGCCGCGCCAGCTTTCTTATTCATGTGTTCATGTGGATCGGTAGCCGCTTTGTTGCGGTTATGAAGTGGTACAGCTTCGTCAATTCTCGGGCAAAGAGCTTGCTTTTGGATAGCTCTTTGTATGGCGATCATCATCGCCAGTATCTTTCTTCAAAGGTTCAGCACTTTATTCCATCTACGGTTGAGCGTTTCCTGTGCGGCCTTGAGCCGTTGCTTCTGCTTCTTTAGACTTCTTGCGGTGGCCATAAGCCTTCTGTGGAGGTTATCTCATTCCACGTGTTTTTCCGGGATTGCATCATTACCCGGACTGTTTTCCTGTGCTGGTTCGTTTTGATGATCTTGTCCGTCGGGATCATTGTCCTCGGGTGTCTGCTCCGAACTGTGTTCAGGGTGACCTGGTTCGTCCTGCTCCATCGCTGGGTCCGTATGGTCGTTGTTGCCTTCGGAGCTAATTGTAGTATCGATCCCTCTGGCACTCTTGTCACTATTTTTACTGTTGCTGGACTTAGAGCGGCGTCTACGCCATCGCTTTGGCTTTTGTCCGGGGGTTTTATCGTCCGGATTGTCGCCTTTGTCCTCTTTGGGCGTATCCACCATGTATACATCGTGTGATGAGGGGGAAGTCCAGCGCCCCGTAGATTCCGCATCTTCTCCTGCATCGTCGTCCATACCGTCGATGTCTTCGGAGTCGAAGTCAGGCACGTCGGTTAAATCGTCGACCGTGGCTATGAAGTGGGTGGTGGGTGGGCAATGAATTTCTTCATCGCTTGCTTCCCACTCGAACCGGACGTAGTTTGGCCCAGAAATTTATGTCAAAGACAGAGTTTTCAACGAGTTCAGCATGTCGCCAAAGGGCGAGTGCCGAAAAATGTCTGCGGCGGTAAACTCCATTACCGGAGCCCAACCTGGCTCGACTGGCTCGGGAGTACGCGGACCGGACTCAACATCCGGATACGAATCCGGGGGTCCGGAGTCATAGGCCACCCTAGAGGTAAGGCCCGTGTTTGGCTCCAACGCCGATGAGTGCGCGACCTGCAGGACGGCGTCCAGCCCTCCGTCTTCATGTAGCGCAGCCTGTTCCGGATTTAGGTCCGAGGCTAATGCGGAGGTGACACCCCGGGCTTCATCCAACAGCAGGTCTAAGCCATGCTCGTCGTGACTGTCCGCTATCGTGTTATCGGCGACGGTTGAAGGAGCCATCAAGCCCAGCAGCGATGACACAGAGGAACTCTCAATGAAAGCACCAATGTCGGTGTCAAAACCGGCGGATCTCGGGTAGGGGGTCCCGATCTGTACGTCAAGGCTGATGGTAACAGGAAGCAAGGGACACAGATGTTTACCTAGGTTCGGGCCCTGTCGATGGAGGTAAAACCCTACTTCCTGCTTGATTAATATTGATGATATGGGTAGTACAAGAGTAGATCTACCACGAGATCGTAGAGGCTAAACCCTAAGAGCTAGCCTATGATGGTATGATTGTAATTGTGACCGGCCTTCTAAGGACCAACCTCTCCGGTTTATATGGACACCGGAGAGGGCTAGGGTTTACATGGAGTCAGTTACAAGGAAGGAAATATAATATCCGGATCGCCAAGCTTGCCTTCCACGCCAAGGAAAGTCCCATCCGGACACGGGCCGAAGTCTTGAGTCTTGTATCTTCACGCTTCAATAGTCCGGACGTAGTACACAGTATGGCTGTCTGGATACCCCCTAATCCAGGACTCCCTCAAAGCACCTCGCATTGTGTTCCCTGCCAGCATGACAGGCTCGAAGCCTAAGGTCCCCACAGCCGCTTCAGAACTGAAGAAGACAAGGGCAGCTAAGGCCAAAGCCAGAAAGCGCAAGAACAAGAATGCCACTGATGATACTCCACCAACCAAGAAGTCGAAGACAAAGTCTTCGCGGAAAAATCGTGATGCTGCCACAGAGCCACTTGTTATCGAGCCCATCTCAGTTGCTCGTCCTGCATCCGCAAACCAAGAGCGTCAGCTAGTACTTCATGAGCCTACTTCCTCAGAGGCTCCTGAAGCTGAAGACATTCCAGCTGTTGACCCCATCACAACTGAAGACATTGGTCATCACGACAATGTAGATGATGATGAAGTCCTTCCTCAAATCGAGCACCAACCGGTATCATCGCCTGTTCTCACGAGCAGCAAACTCATCAGCATTGGTCGTCCCCTGACGCCAATTGCTCAGGATGTATCATGGGCTGATCACCCCCAACAAAACACACCAAGTCAAGAAACGCCCAGTACCCCCCCTCCTCAAGTCACCACTCCGGTGCTTGACGATGAGTTACATGGTGCAGACCACCCCATCACCAAAGGCGTCGCCCGCATTCCGCAGGCTTCGTAAAGGCCCTAGGCCACAGGTCGCCATGCCAAACGTTCCAGAAGGAGAAGTGCAACACAACTCAGTAGCACGTCAAGTGTTTCCTGAAGCCACTCAAACTACAAACGTCTCTGAGTCTAAAGCAAAAGTTGCTGAAGACATTCTGGATGCATCAACCGACGACAATCAAGAACCGCATCATGAAGAAGAGCGAGTTGCCACACCCCCATCACTCAAGAAAATGTTCTCGAGGAGAACAAGTCTGTGCACGATCCTCCAGCTACTCACGTGGAGGTTGAAAACACTGAGGCGGCCACCAAAAACACTACTGAAGCCAATGACGTTGTCATGGCTGAAGCTAACGTGGCGCCTGAAGTGAATATGGCGCCTGAAGCAAATGTTGCACCTGAAGTCAATGTGCAGCTTGAAGCCCATGTCAATGCCAATGCTCCTGTATCGCCTCCAAGGCCTCACACTATTGAGCAAGCATTTGATCGTGGCCAGCTTGTCACGGTTTGATGGCCTATTTTGGTTCCTCCGCCTGCTCCCGGACCACAATTTGACTACCATGTGGAGCACAGGCCTCAGGTCCAAAAGCCAAAGCCCCGACTGCCAAGATTTCCCGGTGCTGCAACTTTGCCAGGATCATTCAATGTCAATAGCTTAAAGGCTCACAACACCTTCTTTGACAGTGCAAAGAACCCTTACTCAAGGCCAAGAATCTCATCTGATCGCTTCTGGAGCTATCATCAACGCAACTATTACTCATGCATCTTATACAATAAAGGGCGAATCTTTCCTCACATGCGTCTGGATTGTGAAGCCATTGCTAGTCTGCCCTGCTTGGAAGAAGCTCTAGACTGCTTCAGAGATGCTGGCCTTCTGCAGTTTGTCACTGACAAAGAGCATTAGAATGAGGAGCTTCAGCTACAATTCTATGCCACTCTTCACATTCGCGGCTACAACAGGGATCCGAAGACTTGCGTCATTGAGTGGATGACAGGTGATGTACACCACAAAGCCAAAGCCCAAGATATTATTGAGCTTACTTCCCTGCCCGCTCCAGGGGAACTCTATGAACCTGGTTGTCAGCTTCACCGCAATGCATTGGAGAGCATATTTCAGAAGCCTGATCCAAACATGAGTCAAATGCTCAGCATGATGAAGCCACTGCCATGAGATGCTGAATATCCAAAGGAATTCTTTGTTGAAGACCTAGAGTATCTGCCCCACACCATTTATCATATTATTAGGCGAACTCTATGGCCTGTCAAAGGACACTTTCCTGCAGCCAAGCTTGAAGGCGCAATGAAGACATTGGTTTTCTATATCCTCAATGGCATCAACTTCAATGCTCAAGATTTCTTCATCAGGCAACTTGCTGCATCAGGAATTGATCTCTTTGGCCTGAAATTTTATGCTCCATGGGTGATGCGCTTAATCAAGCTTCACTCTTCTGTCAACTATCAGCCCTCTGCGCGCAACCATCTTATCTTCTTACCAGAGGTTGATATGTCTGTCGAAGCCATCTACCCTGAACCTGCCAAGGAGCCAATATATCTTCACAATGTCGATCGCCAAAGCTTCACGCAACCCATTGAAGGGGTTCTTGCTGCTACTCGTGTTTATCCTCTGGCTGGTAATACTCGTGCACCTCACCGTGCAACCACTGAAGCCACTTAAAGCCCTATTGCTCAAAGGCCTCGGAAGTGATCTCGCGTTCTCAATGACCGAGAGCTTCTCGTGGCCTTGCATCAGAAACATGATAAGCACCCTGACTGGCTGAAGCGTCAGATGCAGAGTCTCTTGGTGGATGTTGTCAGATTTCGGGTTCCGGCAGACCCTTGAGGTACGAACACTGGGGTGCGCCCGGTGATCTTTCCCCTACCAGTTCATGCGTGAACGGTTAGCGAGGGATCTAAACTACGAATGATGAACACACAAGGGACACGAGGTTTATACTGGTTCGGGCCACCGTTGTGGTGTAATACCCTACTCCAGTGTGTGGTGTGGTGGATTGCCTCAGGGGCTGATGATGAACAATACAAAGGGAGAACAACCTCGCGAGGGGCTGTTCTTGAGTTGGTGCGATGAACTGCTTAGGTAAGTTCAGTCGCCTCTCTCTCTCTGCTAGGGTTCTATCTGATAGGTCTCTTCCAGATTGATCGACCGACCTCCTCTCTTTGTGGTGGCTAGTCCTATTTATAGAGGGAGGCCCTGGGCCTCTTCCCAAATAATGAGCGGGAAGGGCGCCAACAATTGGCCATTTTGAAGGGGAACATCTAGTACACTTATCCCGACTAAAGTTGGTCTTCGGCTGCCAAAGGCTCTGATGGTGACGCCGTCCTGGGCTCCACGATGACCTCCGTCCTGCCGCTCTGCTGGTCTTGGTCTTGTTGCACCGAAGCAGTAACCTTTACCTGATGCCTTGGCCTGTGCTTGCCTCCTTTGCACCAAAGGGGAAAAGAGGACACTGTGTGGGCCGGCGCCCGCTTGTCCTCGATCGTCATGGCTTGCGTCACGGAGCACCCTCGTGAGGTACCCTGCCTTGATCTCTCCGCCTCCTCGCGAGCCTGCCTGGCGAGGCTGCTCCTGAGGAAGGTCCCTGTCGTCCGCCCCGCAAGGCTTAGCCCCTCGCGAGGGTCTTGAGGTTGAGCTGATGAAGCTGGCCGCGCTAGGCCCCCACTTGAGCCACGCTGCAGGTCGCAGGCAGGCAAGTCTGGGGACCCTCGTTCCTAGAACACCGACAGTAGCCCCCGGGCCCAAGGCGCGCCCGGACTTGGCTTAGCAGAGAAGCGAAGGGGCAAGTGCGAAGCACCGCGGGCCCCAACTGCCTGCGGCCTTGGGCGCCGCGTGGCGATTGATTGGTTGTGGGCGTCTCCGCTTCCCCATGATGCCTCATTACACGGCCGGCTAAGCGGACCCGGGGTTGCTCACAACCATTCTCCTTTCGCCGTCCGCGCACTCCCGGCTCTTCCTTCTTCCTCTGGCTCCAACTTCCACCCCCAATCCAACTCTGACTCTCACCCTTCCTGTCGTCATGGTGCCAACGAAGAAGGAAAAGGGGAAGAAGCCCGCGTCTTCGTCCTGTTCGCCTACGGCGGTGGCGCCCGCCGTCGATCGATCTATCATACTCAACCCCGAGGCCTTGGGCAAGGTTCACTCTGCTTTCGCCACCATCTTCAACGAGTGTGGCAGGACCACGGCATGGCATGTGTCCCATGCCTCCCCCGACAGGATTGTCACGGAGGTCCGGTTCTTCGCTGATGCCATGTGGGCGGGTCTGGTTCCCCCCCTTTTCTGCTTTCTTAAATGCGGTGCTCTCCCACTATCAGATCCACATGATGCATCTCGGCCCTGAGTCCATCACCCTCCTGGATGTCTTCGCCTTTGTTTGCAAGGCAATGGTGGGCATCCCTCCTTCCGTTGCTCTGCTGCGTCACCTCTTCTCCTTGCGCCTGAGTGACCCTACTCAATGCTCGGGGTGCGTGAGCTTCCTTGCGGTGCCAGAGGCGGCCGCTTTAGGGATTGATTTCAGACTCCCTCCCCCTGAGGCCAAGTTCGAGGAGCGGTGGTTGTATGTGGATGTTGGGGTGTTCAGCCCCTGCTCTCGCATCCTACCTCGCCTCCTATTCCCAACTCAGGCTGGGGTCACGAGACGCTCGCGGACACCCGGCTTGCATTCGTCTGGCGCCACTTCGAGAGCTTGAGGGCGCTCGACATGACGGCGCCCAAGGTGGTGACGGAGTTCCTCTAATGTCACATTGCTCCTCTCCAACGCCACTCTCACCGGATGTGGGACTTCGCGGGGCACAAAGACCGCATGCAGCTTCAGGAGGAGGACTTGTCGCCTGAGGTGCTGAAGACGGTGCTCAGGGTCCTGGTTGGTGATCCTTCCCCAGGCAGCCTTCGTTGTGATGGCGCCCTCTTGTATCTCTGTTCGGGCAGGGCTGATTTCGTGAGGCAGATGCCCAGCTTTGACGAGCGGGGGCTGCGCCCGGTTGGCCTCAGGGGACCACGCGAGAACCCAGTTGTTGTGGTAGCTCTTCCGGTCGCCCAAAGTGGCTCTGTCTCAGGTGATGAAGCAGGGAGACGAGAACCATCGGGAGTTGAAGGAGATGACGTTGAGGTGGTGACGCCGCGCGAAGCCCCGAGGGCGGCATCTCTCGGAGCTCGTTCCGGAATGGTGACAGGTGAGGAGCCGCGGCCTCCGGCTCCCGAGGTTGGGGCTCCCGAGGTCGGGGCCCCCGAGGCTCCGGTCGTCCCTCATGAGGCAGCCCCTGGGGGCGTCCCCCAGGCTGGTCCCGTTGACGCTGATCTTCTTGCCGCCTCTTCATTCCACAAACCGACCCCTGCGCCGAGCGTTTAGGCCGGTTCCGCGTAGACTTCGCGGCCCTCCGCAAGAGGAAGGAGGCCTCGGGCGGTGATGATCGCCCTTGCCGCTTGCTGAAGTGCAGGAGGTACTTCACCACGGACGAGTAAGTCTTCTTTGCCCTCTGCTCCTCTACTTCTTGGTTCTTGCAGCTGACTGTGACCTTTCAGGGCCCTTCCCGCCGAATTCACGGAGGCGGCCAAGGAGCCATCTCCCCAAGCTCCGTCTTCGTTGCTGGTCCCCGGTGCGCCGGGCTCAAGCAGCGCCCTCATCACCCAGCCGGTCAGAGAGGTGACTCATTTGGCAGAGTGTCCCGAGCCTGTGCGCCTTCTGTCTTCCCTTCACGAGTTCCTCCGGGGCACAGCCAGCTTGCCCCGTGCTCCTTCCTTGGCCATGGACGGTGATTGGTTGAAGTCAATCTTGAGCTCCTCTTCTGCGGACGGACCGGCGCCTGGCCCTGCTCCTCGCATGGCCCGTCCGGCGATTGTCGTGGAGCCAGCCCCCTGCCCTGCGGGAGGAGGTGCGTCACCTCCGGGCCCCCCGCATACTCCAACAGTTGAGGGGGACGCGGAAGACGTGCTCAGGCGTGCTCGCGAGCTCCACGTTCTTCGTCAAGAACTTCTCCATGGGGCGACGGCCGCGGTGAACCGGCTTGGGGCGCAACTCGCCAGAGAAGATGCGCGTCTTGAGGTAGAGGGTTTGCGCCTTGCCGAGGAGAGGCGCAAGCTGAAGGTAGCCGTTGCCCTCGCGCGTCATCAACGTGACCTTGACAACGCAAAGGCTGAGGCGTCACTGGCGGCCTCGCGAGAGGCTTGCTCCCGAGCCGTCGAGGAGGCCCTGGAAGCAGATCGTTGGCGCCGGGACACGGAGGAACGTGCGTGGCAGCTCCAATCCTGGAGCAACTCTCTGGAAGAGCAGGTGGAGTTGCGCCAGGCTGCACTTGCTCGTTGAAGGAGGCTTCCGTCGATCAGGCGGAGCTTCAGAAGCGCGAGGAAGCACTGTTGCTGGAGGCCGCCGAGCGCAACCTCGACCTTGAGAGGTTGGAGACGAGGGAGCGCCTGGTGACTCAGGTGGAGGACGAAGTCGCCGCGCGCGAGGCCCGAGCCCAAGAAGAGGTCGACCACCGCGTAGCGGAAGCTCGCTTAGGCCTTGAGCGCCATTATGAGCTGAAGTTGGAGTTGGTCGGGGCCGAAGCTGAGGGCAGGATCGCGGCCCTCAAGGCCTAGCTAGATGAAGTGACGCGGGGTGGGTACGCTTCCGCATCCACCCTTCGCGCAGCACAGGAGGAGCTGACCTCCTCCCGCACCGAACTGCTTCTTCTCCGCCAGAGGGTTGATGGCGCCGAGGCCATTGCTCGGCAGAACGAGGACGAGATCCGTCGGCGGCGGGTTCTGGAGCACGAGCACGCCCCCATGCTCCGCACGCTCAGGGAACGGGCAAACGTGGCCCTGGGCAACATTTGCGAGGCCGCTGCGGAGGAGCCGCACGAGACCAACTATGCAGGCAACCTCCAGTATTTCGCTGACGTGGTGACACTCCTGGAGAACCGTGCCGAGAGGTATCGCTGGCTCGTTGAGGAGAGGAGTCGAGCCTTGCTTGGGCGCGCTTTCTCCCATGTCTTCAATTATCTGCGGGACAGGGATCCCCACTTCGACTTTGATGCCGCCATCGCATCGGTGCCCATAGCCATCCGGGGCGACCTGGCGCAATGGGTGGATGGTCACGTGGACGACCTTGTCAGGGCCTTCACGTCTGACGATGACGGCGTGATCGTGGCCGCCGACGAAGGCGGCGTGGTGGACGGTCCTGGCGCTGGCGGAGGTGCTGGTGACGGCGACGATGTTAGCGACGCCAGCGACGCCTCCGGGGGTGACCCAGAAGGCACAGCAAGCGACATGTCCGACTGATGGTTTGTGTCGGTGTCAAAACCGGCGGATCTCGGGTAGGGGGTCCCGAACTGTGCGTCTAGGCGGATGGTAACAGGAGACAAGGGACACGATGTTTTTACCCAGGTTCGGGCCCTCTCGATGGAGGTAAAACCCTACTCCGCTTGATTAATATTGATGATATTGGTAGTACAAGAGTAGATCTACCACGAGATCAGAGAGGCTAAACACTAGAAGCTAGCCTATGGTATGATTGTTGTTCGTCCTACGGACTAAAACCCTCTGGTTTATATAGACACCGGAGAGGGCTATGGTTACATAGAGTTGGTTACAATGGGAGGAGATATACATATCCGTATCGCCAAGCTTGCCTTCCACGCCAAGGAAAGTCCCATCCGGACACGGGACGAAGTCTTCGATCTTGTATCTTCATAGTCCAGGAGTCCGGCCAAAGGTTATAGTTCGGCTATCCGGACACCCCCTAATCCAGGACTCCCTCAGTAGCCCCCGAACCAGGCTTCAATGACGATGAGTCCGGCGCGCAGATTTGTCTTCGGCATTGGAAGGCGGGTTCTTCTCCAAATTCATTGTACTTGTTGAATAGTGTCCGGCTTCTCGTGAATATTGTGCTCCTTTGCTTCCACGCCCAATAATGGCCGTCTTCCACGTGTCAAACGAATGTGAAAAGCCAGGGTGTTTTTACATTTGCGAGCATTCATCAGAGCGCATCCGACAGAGATCCATTCCATCATGGCCAGTCGACGCAGCTCCTCCCCTCGCCCTCCCAGTCCTCAGCCTGGAGGTTGGGAGAGATGTTCCGTCCCGCACAGCGAGCTAGTGATGCTCCAAACCAAGGGATTCCTTCCCCCAGCCTTCATGGTCCCGGTTCGAGCCGGACTCGCCACCTATAATGGCGGAAAGCAGGCGGAGAGCGGCCCCCATCCCTCCAAAGGAGAGCGGGTATGCCTTGCCTCTTATTTGATAAGGGGGCTCGGATTCCCAATTCATCCGTTTCTCCAGGGGCTCCTGGAGTTCTACGGCCTCCAGTTGCACAACCTTACGCATGCCTCCATTTTGCATATTGCGGGCTTCGTAGCCCTTTGCGAGCTGTTCTTGGGCGTCGAGGCTCATTTCGCGCTATGGAAGAAGCTATTCTGCCTTGTGCCCTGTTCTCAGGAGGGGTCGATATATCAAGTGGGCGGAGCCGAACTATAGCGCATCGCCGGGACCGGATATCTATCCGGAACCCCAAGGAAGGCGTCCGAAGACCGGCCTTCGTAATGGTTTTATATAGAAGACGCCCCCTGGGACCCTGTTCGGATCGGCCTCCCCGAGTTCAATAATGCTCCCTTGAAGAAGCGCCTAAGCTGGCGTCCACGGAGTCCTCAGAGGGAAAATGACAAGGACGTCCTTTACCTGATGAGCCGGATAAGGTTGTTAGCTCATTCCGGACTGACCATGATGGGAGTCATGGCCACATGCATTATGCGGGGGGTGCAGCCGCTTCAGTATAGAGGCCACCCCATGTGGGATTTCAACGGGGAGGATGATGCCACCAGCTGCGGCCGTAAAGGGACGAAATCGGTTGCTGCTCTGACGAAGGCCTTGTTCGTATTGTACAAGGGAGAAGAGGAGGAGTTCCTCTGCGTCAATCCACAGACGGATTTTCGATGTACAATCCTCCAAGCTGGGTAAGCGAACACTTGTTTTTGCCCATCCATTCCATATTCCCATAGTTAAGTACCTTATCTTGTGATTTCGACGCAGGAATTGCGCCGGGCCGTGAAGGATATAAACAGCCCTCCTCCACAACCCGGGGTTCCGGAGCGGTCCCTCGATCCGGCCTCCCAAGAGGATCCGGACATAGCCGTGGAGCTGATTGATGGGGTATTTTACCAACTGAGCATCGACAATGCCTTGGTCGCCATTACGGCCGATTACCCCGGAATACTTCCAGCCTCGCAGGTAACTGAGACCGAGGTCCCAATACTTTGAAAATGATCCATCCGTGCTTATTTTTTATCACCGTATACCAATGGTGTTTTGCAGGGGGGGGGGGGCTTGAGGCGGAAGGCCGAGCTTGCGGTGGCTAGCCAACAAGGGGCAGCAAGGCCCAACAGGTTGAAAAGAAGTGCAGTCCGGATTGAGACGCCGGCGCAACGGTATGGCGTGCCATCTTATTCCCAGGTTTTATTCCCAGAAAGCATACTTACGCTCGTGCTCTCTTCAGGAAAAAGAGCGCTCGCCTGACTATATTCGGAGAGGTTGCCAATCGAGCCTCCAACAGCCGGGCTCCAAAGCCAGGTCCGGAAGCGGAGGCAAACACGAGGCGTGCATCGAACGCTCCTCAGAAGAAGATGCCGATAGACTGTCTGCCACCAATTCCGAGGTGGAGAGTGCCATGAATCACCGGCGTCGCCGGACAGTTCTTCGTAACGCATGTTACTCAAAAGAGGCATTAGATGCCTTCAATTCGGGAGATGTGCACCTCCGTGCCGCTCGAAATGGTCTAGCCAGAGCCACGGAGCAGTATGTGAAAGACATACGGGTGAGAAAATTTTGATGGTTATATATGCCAGTAGTCTTCGAGACTTGAAACAGTTATAATAACTGATTTAAGGATCATTTGTTATGCAGGATCTTACAAAAAAGAATACCCAACTGTCCCGAGAGCTAGAAGAGTGCAAAGCCCAACTTGAGGCCGCACTAGCCGCTGCAGGGGAGGCCAAAGAGACCCCCTCTGGTAATATACGCTTCGAAAGATAATTATGTTGTGAAGTGCGGCGTGTGTGTAAATCTAACAGTATCAATGCAGATGGCGCCGGAGTGGACCCGGACAAGCAACAACTCTTGCGCCGGTTGAAGGCCGACGAGAGTGTGCTTACGAGGGTGAGGCAAAAGAAGAATAATCTCCAAGATGCCAACACCCAGCTGGGCGAGGAACTAAAGGATGTTCGTGCCCAGCTGTCGGACTCCGTGAAGGAGAATCGACGGCTTCGACGCGGCATTTTTAGTAAGTGCTTGAACGAACTTTGAAAAAGACTTGGCGAGGAAGTTGACTAACAGAGTTATGTCTCAGAGGTATGCTCACAGTCGCCTGCAGAGGAAATGCCAGTTCTACGGGTGACCTTCTTCCCGAAGTTTACAACTGCATTTAACGAGTTCGGCAGGTGATGAAAGGCGTCGCCAGTGCCTTGTGGCCATCTGTCTCCCTGCCTCAAGGCCTTGGAGAGCTTGCAGAGAGACTTAAGGGAGGCGCGGCGCTCCGATTATGGAAGATATCGGCCTGTTGTCAAGGCGCCAGGAGGCCTGGCCCATGGTGAAGACGCAGTACACGAAGGCTGACCCAAACAACATGGCGAGGTCGGACTGTGGGGCCCGATGGGAAGGATATCCTGTGAGCTTAGTGTACGGCCAAGTAGAATTGGCCAAAGTATTCCCAACAGGACTGTAAACTAGACAGCCTATTAGATGGTATTGAGGAGGAATACACTTTGTCAAATTGACTATGTAATTTAAGATGACATGTAAAAATGCCTTCTAGCCGGATTGTAGATCGTTTGTCATGGCAGACCTTTTCGCTTCAACCTCGGGACCCTATAGTCCGGAGTGTGTCCGAATACCCTCACGGTTATGTAAGAACCGAGGCATGCATGGAGACCGAGCGTAGGGGTCATTAGTGCTTGAAATGCACAAGTGCCCAACTAGTTAAGTTATATTACATGGTTAGTAAGAAACATCTTCCAGGAGAATAGTTCCGTTAGGGGTTCCTTTCCACAGGAGGCATGCCCTAAAGTGCATGTCCTGACTGCGAAAAAGCGTAAAAGCAGAGGGGCAGATAAATAAATAAGTGAGAAATCATCTTTAGTTCACCGACCGAATATTCCCTTAAGAACGCTTAGCTTTCGGCTTCACCCGATCGAGGTACACATCCGGCTGACCGGCAAGAATAATCGCAGAGGTGCTCCCTTTACCACCTAGCCGAACAATCGGGAACGTAGGTGTAAGCACAGGAGCCAGGCAACCCAGCTTGGCCAAAACTTAAGTCATATCGATGCATATAATGGTGAATAAAAGGTACATACGGAAGCGTGACACATGTGTTAGGCGTGAAGCACGTACAAATAAGCTTCTGTTAAAGAAGCCCCCAGGTATAATGAGCGTGGATAGCGCGTCAAGTGTGTGCGAACAATGCGCAGACGAGCCTTTAAAGGCTGTAAGAGAAAAAGAGGGAGAAGGAGAGAAACATAAGACAGCTAATGTGTAAAAAATAGACAGAGGAAGGAGACGAACTCAGAATCCGGCGCTAGGCGTAGAATCTTCGGAGACGGGCTGCGTTCCATGGGTTCGGCTCGAGTCGGTTATCCGATGCATCTCGCAGACGGTACGCTCCACTGGTCAGGACTTGGTCAATAATAAAGGGACCATACCATTTGTGCGTGAGTTTGTCCTGTTCCTTGTCCAGCAGTATAGAACTAACTTCGCCAACGTTGTAAGTTTTGGCCCGTGCATTCTCGCTTTGATATCGCCGAGCTCGCTGTTGATAGAATGCTTGAACGGGCTTTTGCCACGCCACGCTCCTCCTCCAAGGCGTCCAAACTGTCCCGCCGATCGAGCTCGGCTTCTCTTTCTTCGTACATGCGCGAGGTGAGTCATGAATTATGTCGCAGGCAGAACTGCCTCTGCCAGATACCATAAAGAATGGTGTGAATCCGGTGGTGCTATTCGGCGTGGTCCGCAGCCCCCAGAGTACGGAGTCGAGCTCCTCTACCCAGTGCGTATTAGATTCCTTGAGGGACCGGACTAATCTGGGTTTGATATCGCTCATGATTAGACCATTTGCTCGCTCGATGTCACACCCTGATTTCCATGGCACAACACTTAAGGTGATAAATCATGATAAATTGTGGTTTGACAAAAACTTTTGTGTGTTTTGGTCTTTGCTTGATTTGATTTTGTCTACTGTTTGCAAGTGCTCTAAAAATCAAATAAATCCTCAAACTCTTATACTCATTCTCCTTGATCCATGTGTATGGGGAATAAAAATAATTTCTTACAAAAATAATTTGGCCAAATAGTATTTTCAAAAATTTGTTTTCCAAAAACCCCTGAATTGAGATTTGCACTACAAGTACTTAATTAAGGGCAGTAAAAATCTTTCCAAAAATATATTTGACTCCTATTAGATATAGGATACCCATAAACCATAAACATATAATTTTAAAAGTTACTTTCCTATTTTATTTAAAGGCTTTTTCTTTAGGCCAGAAATGGTCTTTAATAGGTTAAAATTATTTTAAAGCTTTAAAAATATTTGGGAAAAATTAGGGAGACTCAATGGACATATATTTTCCATATATAAGAGTTTCAACACATGGTCATGTTCAAAATATTTCTCAAACTCCTCAAAAACCCTTTCTCGATATAACAAGCTTTTGAAATATTTACAAAGGAAATATTCTCCAAACATTCCAAGAAAATTCTAGCATGTCACATATGACATGTTTGATGATATTGACAAGTATCATGTCATGGTGAATAGTATAACCCCATGAAACCCAATCAAAACCATTTCTGTCCATTTTGAAGTTTGAGCAACTTTACATTGCCAAACATGTCCAAATGTTCTCAAACCTGGTGAACATGCTCAAGTGGTCTAATAATTCATCTAGACCAAATGGCACAAGTTGGAGAACAAGTTAACTTGATCAAAGAGCCCCAAAACCCTTCCCGCCCGTAACTGTGATTTGAACAACTTTACATTGGCAACTTTCTACTTTTGATATCAACTTTTGTGGACATGTTCAGAACCTCAAATGATTACACTACACCTAGTGGTGCATCAAGGAGAATTGATTTGCATGACTAAATCTTGGTAAAGCCATTTCTGCTAATTTCTAGGGTTTACCAAAGTTGCATTGTCAACTTCCTCCAAATGAGGTCCAACTTGGTGATCAACCCCATTTCTATATGACACTTGATCCTGTTAATCTTCACATCATTTAGAAACCATTTGCTTGCCCAAACCACCATCAAACACCTTCCGCAGAAACTTAAAATGCATGTTTTGGCCAATTCCACTAATCTCCATGGGCTAATCTTCCTCCCACAGCACCAACTGGTCCTCCTCTAACCCCTGCATCTTTCCCTGCCCGAGAAGCCATGATGAAGGGGGTGAAAAGCCCTTTTTCCCCCTCTGGACAGCAGCCTTCCTACCATTTTCTCACCTCTCTCTAACTCCTCGCAAGCCCTAGGGTATCCAATAACTTTTTCCACATTGATTACTCCCCCGGTGCAGCCACTAGACACAAGTGGGCGCGTGAGGACGCGAGGAAAAGCCGCGGGTGCCGGCCATTTGCGCGCTTTGGAGCATGTCAGCGTGCTCCCGACCGTTGACGCCGCATTCCCCGACCACCTCGGGCCTCCCCCTCGCGCCAGTCGAGGTGCCTCGACGTCCACAACACGCCACCGTGCAGGCCCCCTCGTCTCTCCCTCTCTCTCACCTCCTGCGGTGCGTGCCCAGAGCCGCCCGGCTCGGCCAATGCCCGGCCTCGCACACGCGAGCACCAGGGCCTCGCCCCGCTCCCTCTCTCTCTCTTCCTGGCGCCCTAATCCACCCCCACGAGCACCGCGGACAACTCTTCGCTCGCTCCCCTTACCGCCCGATCCGTTTCCACGGCCACCCGTGCGCCGCGTCCACGGTGAGCCGTGGCCTCGCCATTTAGGGCCACCCCGAGCCCCCTCCGTACTCCTTTGGCCCTCTCTCCCTCCCACAGACCCTCTGGACCAACTCGTTTATCCTCCCGTGCCCTCCATCCACCACCATGGCCGGAGCCTTGCCGCTGGCCTCCGTCTAAATTCGCACCCACCATTCTTCCTCCTCCCCTCTAGACCGCACTAGAGCACCTCCACCACCACTGCGAGCCTCTCCTGTGCTTTTCCCTCTCCTTCCCATGGCCGTGTTGTCGAGTTCCATCACCACCGCCAGCCTCGCCGCTGCGGCCGATGATGTGCTCGCGTCCGGCCACCCCTGCGGTCGTGGCGCACCTCGTCGGATGCGTCGCTCTCCTCTGAGACCGCCGGTGTGCTGGGCGTCACCGGAGGTGACCGGAGCCACCGGAACAAGCGCCGGCAAGCGCTCGGCCCCGCCTCCTCTGTCTCCTTCGTCGCGCGCAGGAGGAGGGAGACGACCCTGCGGGTGGACCCCGCAGGTCAGTGACCCCGTCCGCAGGCCCCTCCGTTTAAGTGGAGGCGCACTGGGCAAATACGCCTCCGGCGTGGACCCTGCGCGTGTGAGGCTGAGCTGATGGGCTGGCCCAGTTGCGCCTCGACGATAAACCTCGCCCAGCGCGCGCCGCCACCGCCCAGATTTGGCCCATTTAGGTAAATCCCTTTCCTTTTTCCTTTTTCTGTAGACTTGTAAAATCCATAAACAATTCAAATGGACTCCAAATTTTATGATTCAAATTTCTAGTGACTCTATAAATCATGATCTACGGTGGTGCAACATGCACATTTTTCAGAGACCTTTTCTTCACAAATATTTATCAAATCCTATTTTTCCTATTTCTGTGATGAACTTTAGAAAATCACAGAGAGCTCAAACTTGATCCAAATTCCATGATTCAAATTCCTAGATGCTTCTAAGTTCATAACTTAGTTTATGAACATTTTTCTTAATACTTTCCGTACCCCACAAAATAATGAGCCATTTCTTCATGTTTGTCAACTTTGCAAATCCATAGAATATTCATTTGAACTCCAAATCCAGTGAAACCAAATCCTAGATGCTTCTAAAATCATCCTTTGTTAAATGGGTATCTTTGCTCATTTTCCAAAAATATAATTCTGTACACTTCTTGCAAATCCATAAACCCCTTGATTCCATCATATTGAAATGTTCAGGGATATCCACTGATCCAATTCCATTGAAACCACTCTGGTTATTTTTCATATAACCAGAGATGTCCTAGAAAAGTCAAATTAATATTTTTAGAGCACTCATATTTTCTGCCTTGTTGTGTTGCTTATTGTGATTGTTTCCGACGTTAGTTGACGAAGTAGACGGAGTACATGGAGAAGGACTAGAAGATTTCAAGACTCAGATGAACCAGGCAAGCAGCCCTTTGACCATGACACCCCTTTTGTTCATCGGTACCCTTTTTCCGATTGCATGATGATGAAATATGACGGTGGTAAACTTGTGGTGAACCACCCATGCTGCATACCCCTACTCATGTCCTTACCTTGTTCATGATTGCATTGTCAAGAAACTAGTTGATGCCTAATGATGCATCATGAACTCTTCGTGGTTACAATCTTTCGAAAACCCCATCGGGAGCCCCTAATGCCCTTGGGAGATGTTGAACTAAGGTCACCACTTGAGGAAGAAGTGGTGTACCGAAAAGAACTTTTGGAGTGTGTCTGTGTAAAACGATGGATTAGATTTATGTGTGATTACCGTCCCAACCAAATATGTGCAACCACTCTACCCCTTTATGGGACGGGGCATTATCGATTACTTAGGTTGATACTAGCATGGTGCCCACATTACTAGTGACGGGGGTGACTTGAGGTCACTCTCGGGACGGGTTCGTGCTTGGATAGGCGGCCATGACTGTTTTCATTGTGGCACCGGACACACCGTTGGTCCCTCGTGTATGCGTAATAATGTGAAAAGGGCATAGTCCCACGATCTTGTTCTTATACACGCGGGCCGTGTATCAACGAGTGGAACCTATGGTAGTGTCGGCTAGGGAAGGGTCATGATCGGGTGCTTCCCGAGTACTTGAGGTAATCAAGGGATCGTGGATGACACGAAGCTTCCGGATCTTGTGGGTAATGTGCACAACCTCTGCAGAGTGTCAAACTATTCGAATAGCCGTGTCCACGGTCATGGACACTTGGGAGGTGCTACTTAAACTATGTCCAGGAATTTTACAATCCCGATGCATGTGTGTGTGGAAAGGAACTATTTGTGTCAAGGTGGTGACTTGACATGTTGGAAGGCATGGAATTGATTCAAATTCTATTTATGTTGATATCTGTAACCTGTCCTCAAGGTTACCCATGTTCATTGATGCATATCTCACAAGTTGAAAGGACATCTCAACTAGCTTGAAGCTAGGTTGCTTACTTGTTGTACAATTGCATTGTTATTGTGAACCAAATCATGGGTTGCTTACGAGTACATTCAAAGTACTAATTGGCTTGCCACTGGTTATTTTATTGGCCAGGCATGAAAGACGGGATATGATGAAGAATACTTCGGTGATTTAACATGCGAGCTAGGACGCTTCTCAAATGTAATGCCTGTAGGGTTAAGGCAGATGGCATGGGTTCTACTTACCGACGAAGAATTTCCGCTGCTTAAGTTTATTGGGTATTCAGCCCCTGTGGCTTTATCTATATAAGACTTGACCATAATGGTCATAATTTGTGTAAAACGGTATGTATGGATGTAAGACTCTTGTTATTCAGCTTCTGTGTGTTCAGTGAGCATTGATCTCTGGGATCACTGTACATGTGCATTCGGTGATCACGACTTATGAGTCGGGGTCCCCACACTCGACTTGACCAGTTTTCAAACTATCTATACTTCTCTTCCCTTCTCAGTTTTTTCAAAAAAAACTAAGGTATACTTTCCTTATTGATCTCTTCCCCTTCAAAACTTATGGTCGCTAGAACCCTTATGCCCCAAACCACTGGATTCCTCGTAAACCTCGAGGATAATCCAGAAGGAAGATGCATTGCCAGACATTCACCCACATCTCCCGAACACAAGATTGGCGACACCACAACAAGACGATACCAACAGAAGATACATCCTCGAAGAATGAGGACATGAAGACCCAGGAGATGGTGACACCCTTGACACTGCCCCAAGATGACGCAACCCTAGCCTACGATGATCAGGGCATAGGAAATGCAAGATCATGATATACATCACTAATAGAGCAACCATGTACTTACCATTGTTGTATCGGCAACCACCAGTGGATGAGAACCTCGCCATTTGGCCCGCCTCACTATAGTGAGCAGGAAAACGGTTCTCTTCATCCCCCGCTCTTGGTGTCGGTGTTTTCATCAACATAACCGACATGTTGGACCTCTACTATGCCTTGTTAATATCATTGCATAAGGGATTACCTACCTAGGTACCATCGTCGGGTTAGAAGACAAAAAGGGGATCGTCGTGATTAAGAAGACAATAGAAGACCAAGTCAATGCCAGTTACGAGGAGCCACCTTCACCCCATCACTTCAACAGGCGAGAAGTTGATGAAGATTCTTCACGCCCAACCCGGATCGTTTCATCAAACAACTATAAGAGACGTAGCGACACCTGAGGAAAACTCAGAAGACTGCATGAGGCACAAGACACGACTACTGAGTCCGAGAACCCCTAGGGTAGGATGAGTCGTGTACCCCCTATGCGCAGTCGAGTCCGTATGATGGTTCGAATAGAACCATGATTGTGTGTTGCTTGTTTTTATTTGTTTGTGTTTTGATATCAGTCGCCCTTTTGCCCGAGGCAACTAGTACACGGCTATATCACCTGCCTTATTTTATTGTTTGTGTTTGGCCCTTTCAGCACTTGTTTGTTTGCACTTGCACTATAGAACCCCCTTTAGGCATTCCCCTCCTCTATGCTACTTTTCCCTCTCATCTCTCTCCTCAACTGAAGACAAGCAAGACAAGATGCACCAAGGGTTCTACTCCGGCGACCAACTAGCACTGAAGACTTTTGCTGCCGCCTCTTCGACCAAGTGCAACCACATAGAGTTATGTTTACCTCTCAAGACTGTAAACCCATCACTATACCCTTCGAGACTTCGCGAGATACCCCAGCTCGAATCCTTAACCAAGTGCTTAACCCACGTAATTACAAGCGGACCGCTTAAGCCTTTGTAACCTCGCATAGCACCGGGTTCATTATGGAACTAGTGGACATAGCGAGCAGCGCATTATCATCCTAAGATAGCACCAAAGTCGACGATGCCATAGGAGAGACCAATTTGGGGATATAGGAATAGAGGACAACTGACTTGATGAGTTTATATCAGAGACCTTGAGGAATTGACTGAGACTCATTGGTGGATTATGAGGCTTTCATGTTGGTAGATGAACTTGGTGGGATCATGATTATAGATTAGCACAGCTTCCATTACTCCTGAGTAAATTGGATTTATAGGAAAATTATGGTCGCAAGCTGAAACTCCTGGAAGTGCAAGGATTTGACTTGATCAGATGATATTGATAGGAGACAGTTGATATTACGTAAATAACTTGAGGGAAACATGTAGGGTTCCTCGTTGGACATGAGATTTGGATTAAATAGGTTACCCTAGAGGAGTATGGATGCGAGTAATTTTTACATGGTTCGGAGTAAATTGGATTTAGACCGATGATCTTGATCATGATACCATGTTTCTCGGTGGACCATAAACTAGGAGATTGGATTAATTGTCAGAGTTTATTTAGGGATCTATATATGCTTGACCTTGGAGTTTACATCACCATGATAATGGAAATTGCTGGACTGACTATAGCAAGGTAGCCCTTTCAAGTATTTGGTGATTATAGGACATTAGAAGATCATGTGGGACACAATAGACATTGGATTTGTAGAATTAATGAATTATGTAGCTAATGGGCTTTTGGAGTTGATTCATAGGAAAGGAAACTAGATCTTGGAGTGGCATATGACGTGTTCCTTAGGATAGAGGTGCTTTATCGTAGACCTTGGAAGAATAGGCTGAGCACTTGGATCGTGATGTTTAATTCAAGCTTAGCAGCTTGTATATTCTGCCCATGGATTATATTTGCAAAGATATGAGTTTGGGGATAGTTGACATATATGATTTTTTAGACCTCCTCTCGAGAGTCACTAGGCATAATAATAGCATTTGTAATGATTGGAGCTGACCTACACGAGTTGGTACTTTCGGTGGTATAAGGTGATCTGTTTGGAGGACTAGATAGAACAATTGGCATCTCAGGAACTGTGCTCAAGGATGGGATGATAAACATTCACTCGCACACTAGAATCCTTGAAACCCTTACGTCCTACCAAGCCACAACATGGTCGGATGCTGACCTTGGGCTTTGGCTCTAGATCGATAAGACCTTGGCCAATGCTCAACCGTGACCATCACCAATGCCTCAGCCCACTTTACGCATTCTATAGACTTCATGGAGTGCTTGGACAAGTTAGTTGTCATCTTTCTTTGATGACATCCTTGTCTACCCGAAGACGGAAGAAGAATCGTTGAGCTGGTCAAGGAACATCTGAAGATCGTCATGTCTAGGAGGAAGAACTATATCAACCGCCATCGCCAAGAAGTGAACTTCCTCGTTTAAGACCGTGCGTATCTAAAAACCACTCCTCTCTAAGGAACCAAGCATTTCCATGACAAGGAGACCCACACCAAGATTCATCGGCCCTCTTCGAGATCACTCCAAGATTTAACAGCCCCCTGAGAGATTGCCACAAGATGAAGAGAAGACAGTTACCAGATGGAGTTACCACCTGAGTTACCCACTATGTGTAATGTTTCCACATGACACAACTACAGAAGTGTTTTCGACTTCCTAACTAGCCCGATCACTAACAAGGACATCGATCACCGAGCCATCGACCTCCAGCCCGATCCAACCTGATCTAACGCGAGAGACCCCTTAGCAACCTGGATCAACCGAGAGCGTCATACACGAAGCTACAACATCGGGTACTTCAAGATTCAATGGAGCACCAAATGGAAGTAGAAGCAATATGAGGACGTGAAGACTACCCCAAATCCAAGTTTCCGTATTCCTTCCCGCGCCTAGTCTGGGAATCTCGGGGACGAGATTCTTGTAAGGGGGTAGGTCTGTCACACCTTGATTTCCACGGCACAACACTTATGGTGATAAATCATGATAAATTGTGGTTTGACAAAAACTTTTGTGTGTTTTGGTCTTTGCTTAATTTGATTTTGTCTACTGTTTGCAAGTGCTCTAAAAATCAAATAAATCCTCCAACTCTTATACTCATTCTCCTTGATCCAAAAACCTTGCCCAATGATCATGCCATGTGTATAGGGAATAAAAATAATTTCTTACAAAAATAATTTGGCCAAATAGTATTTTCAAAAATTTGTTTTCCAAAAACCCCTGAATTGAGATTTGCACTGCAAGTACTTAATTAAGGGCAGTAAAAATCTTTACAAAAATATATTTGACTCCTATTAGATATAGGATACCCATAAACCATAAAAATATAATTTTAAAAGTTAATTTCCTATTTTATTTAAAGGCTTTTTCTTTAGGCCAGAAATGGTCTTTAATAGGTTAGAATTATTTTGAAGCTTTAAAAATATTTGGGAAAAATTAGGGAGACTCAATGGACATATATTTTCCATATATAAGAGTTTGAACACATGGTCATGTTCAAAATATTGGTCAAACTCCTCAAAAACCCTTTCTGGATATTTCAAGCTTTTGAAATATTTACAAAGGAAATATTCTCTAAAAATTCCAAGAAAGTTCTAGCATGTCACGTATGACATGTTTGATGATATTGACAAGTATCATGTCATGGAGAATAGTATAACCTCATGAAACCCCCTCAAAACCATTTCTGTCCATTTTGAAGTTTGAGCAACTTTACATTGCCAAACATGTCCAAATGTTCTCAAACCTGGTGAACATGCTCAAGTGGTCTAATAATTCATCTAGACCAAATGGCACAAGTTGGAGAACAAGTTAACTTGATCAAAGAGCCCCCAAACCCTTCCTGTCCAGAACCAGATTTGAACAACTTTACATTGGCAACTTTCTCCTTTTGATCTCAACTTTTGTGGACATGTTCAGAACCTCAAATGATTACACTACACCAAGTGGTGCATCAAGGAGAATTTATTTGCATGACTAAATCTTGGTAAAGCCATTCTCTGCTAGGGTTCTATCTGATAGGTCTCTTCCAGATTGATCGACCGACCTCCTCTCTTTGTTGTGGCTAGTCCTATTTATAGATGGAGGCCCTGGGCCTCTTCCCAAATAATGAGTGGGAAGGGCGCCAACAATTGGCCATTTTGAAGGGGAACCTCTAGTACACTTATCCCGACTAAAGTTGATCTTCGGCTGCCAAAGGCTCTGATGGTGACGCCGTCCTGGGCTCCACGATGACCTCCGTCCTGCCGCTCTGCTAGTCTTGGTCTTGTTGCACCGAAGCAGTAACCTTTGCCTGATGCCTTGGCATGTGCTTGCCTCCTTTGCACCAATGGAGAAAAGAGAACACTGTGTGGGCCGGCGCCCGCCTGGCGCCCGCCTGTCCTCGATCGTCATGGCTTGCGTCACGGGGCACTCTCGTGAGGTACCCTGCCTTGATCTCTCTGCCTCCTCGCGAGCTTGCCGTGCGAGGCTGCTCCTGAGGAAGGTCCCCGTCGTCCGCCCCGCAAGCCTTGGCCCCTCGCGAGGGTCTTGAGCTTGAGCTGATGAAGTTGGCCGCGCTAGGCCCCCACTTGAGCCATGCTACAGCCGCAGTGTGCAAGTCTGGGGACCCCTGCTCCTGAACACCGACAGTAGCCCCGGGCCCAAGGCGCGCCGGACTTGGCTTAGCAGAGAAGGGAAGGGGCAAGTGCGGCACCGCTGGTCCCAACAGCTCAAGGCCTTGGGCGCGCGTGGCGATTGATTGGTCAGGCGTCTCCGCTTCCCCATGATGCCTCATTACACGGCCTGCTAAGCGGACCCGGGGTTGCACACGGCCATTCCCCTTTCGCCGTCCGCGCACTCCCGGCTCTTCCTTCTTCCTCTGGCTCCAACTTCCGCCACCAATCCAACTCTGACTCTCACCCTTCCTGTCGTCATGGTGCCAACAAAGAAGGAAAAGGGGAAGAAGCCCGGGTCTTCGTCCTGTTCGCCTACGGGCGGTGGCGCCCGCCGTCGATCGATCTATCATACTCAACCCCGAGGCCTTGGGCACGGTTTGCTCTGCTTTCGCCACCATCTTCAACGAGTGCGGTAGGACCACGGCATGGCCTGCGTCCCATGCCTCCCCCAACAGGATTGTCATGGAGGTCCAGTTCTTCGCTGATGCCATGTGGGCGGGTCTGGTTCCCCCCCTTTTCCGTTTTCTTAAATGCGGTGCTCTCCCACTATCAGATCCAGATGATGCATCTCGGCCCAGAGTCCATCACCCTCCTGGATGTCTTCGCCTTTGTTTGCGAGGCAATGGTGGGCATACCTCCTTCCGTTGCTCTGCTGCGTCACTTCTTCTCCTTGCGCCTGACTGATCCTACTCAATGCACGGGGTGCGTGAGCTTCCTTGCGGTGCCAGAGGCAGCTGCTTCAGGGATTGATTTCAGACTCCCTCCCCCTGAGGCCAAGTTCAGGGAGCGGTGGTTGTATGTGGATGTTGGGGTGTTCAGCCCCCTGCTCTCGCATCCTACCTCGCCTCCTGTTCCCAACTCAGGCTGGGGTCACGAGACGCTCGCGGACACCCGGCTTGCATTAGTCTGGTGCCGCTTCAAGAGCTTGAGGGCGCTCGACGTGACGGCGCCCAAGGTGGTGAAGGAGTTCCTCTAATGTCCCATTGCTCCTCTCCAACGCCATTCTCACCGAATGTGGGACTTCGCGGGGCACAAAGACCTCATGCGGCTTTAGGAGGAGGACTTGGCGCCTGAGGTGCTGAAGACGGTGCTCAGGGTCCTGGTTGGTGATCCTTCCCCAGGCAGCCTTCGACGTGATGGCGCCCTCTTGTATCTCTGTTCGGGCAGGGCCGATTTCATGAGGCAGATGCCCAGCTTTGACGAGCGGGGGCTGCGCCCGGTTGGCCTCAGGGGACCTCGCGAGAACCCAGTTGTTGTGGTAGCTCTTCCGGTCGCCCAAAGTGGCTCTGTCTCAGGTGATGAAGCAGGGAGACGAGAACCATCGGGAGTTGAAGGAGATGACGTTGAGGTGGTGACGCCGCACGAAGCCTCAAGGGCGGCATCTCTCGGAGCTCGTTCCGGAATGGTGACAGGTGAGGACCGCGACCTCCGGCTCCCGAGGTTGGGTCTCCCGAGGCTCCGGTCGTCCCTCGTGAGGCGGCCCCTGGGGGCGTCCCCCAGGCTGGTCCCATTGACGCTGATCTTCTTGTCGCCTCTTCCATGCAACAAAGCGACCCCTGCGCCGAGCGCTTAGGCCGGTTCCTCGTAGACTTCGCGGCCCTCCGCAAGAGGAACGAGGCCTCGGGCGGTGATGATCGCCCTTGCCGCTTGCTGAAGTGCAGGAGGTACTTCGCCACGGACAAGTAAGTATTCTTTGCCCTCTCCTCCTCTACTTCTTGGTTCTTGCAACTGACTGTGACCTTTCAGGGCCCTTCCTGCCGAATTCACGGAGGCGGCCAAGGAGCCATCTCCCCAAGCTCCGTCTTCGTTGCTGGTCCCCGGTGCGCCGGGCTCAAGCAGTGCCCTCATCGCCCAGCTGGTCGGAGAGGTGACTCGTTCGGCAGAGTGTCCCGAGCCTGTGCGCCTGCTGTCTCCCCTTCACGAGTTCCTCCGGGGCACAGCCAGCTTGCCCCGTGCTCCTTCCTTGGCCATGGACGAGGATTGGTTGAAGTCAATCTTGAGCTCCTCTTCTGCGGACGGACCGGCGCCTGGCCCTGCTCCTGGCGTGGCCCGTCCGGCGATTGTCGGGGCGCCAGCCCCCTGCCTTGCGGGAGGAGGCGCGTCACCTCCGGGCCCCCCGCATACTCCAACAGCTGAGGGGGACACAGAAGACGTGCTCAGGCGTGCTCGCGAGCGCCACATTCTTCGTCAAGAACTTCTCCATGGGGGGACGGCCGCGGTGAACCGGCTTGGGGCGCAGCTAGCCGGAGAAGATGCGCGTCTTGAGGCAGAGGGTTTGCGCCTTGCCGAGGAGAGGCGCAAGCTGAAGGTAGCCGTTTCCCTCGCGCATCATCAACGTGACCTTGACAACGCAAAGGCTGAGGCGTCACTGGCGGCCTCGCGAGAGGCTTGCTCCCGAGCCGTCGAGGAGGCCCTGGAAGCGGATCGTCAGCGCTGGAACATGGAGGAACGTGCGTGGGAGCTCCAATCCTGGAGCAACTCTCTGGAGGAGCAGGTGGAGTTGCGCCAGGCTGCACTTGCGTCGTTGAAGGGGGCTTCCATCGATCAGGCGGAGCTTCAGAAGCGCGAGGAAGCACTGTTGCTGGAGGTCGCCGAGCGCAACCTCGACCTTGAGCGGTTGGAGACGAGGGAGCGCCTGGTGACTCAGGTGGAGGACCAAGTCGCCGCGCGCGAGGCCCGAGCCCAAGAAGAGGTCGAACGAAAGCTCGCTTAGGCCTTGAGCGCCATTATGAGATGAAGTTGGAGTTGGTCGGGGCCGAAGCTGAGGGCAGGATCGAGACCCTCAAGGCCTAGCTAGATGAAGTGACGCGGGGTGCGGACGCCTCCGTAGCCGCCCTTCACGCAGCACAGGTGGAGCTGACCTCCTCCCGCGCCGAACTGCTTCTTCTCCGCCAGAGGGTTGATGGCGCCGAGGCCGTTGCTCGGCAGAACGAGGACGAGATCCGTCGGCGGCGGGTTCTGAAGCATGAGCACGCCCCCATGATCTGCATGCTCAGGGAACGGGCAAACGTGGCCCTGGGCAACATTTGCGAGGCCGCTGCGGAGGAGCCGCACGAGACCAACTATGCAGGCAACCTCCAGTATTTCGCTGACGTGGTGACGCTCCTGGAGAACCGCGCCGAGAGGTATCGCTGGCTCGTTGAGGAGAGGAGTCGAGCCTTGCGTGGGCGCGCTTTCTCCCGTGTCTTCGCCATTATCTGGCCGACAGGGATCCGCGCCGACTTTGATGCCGCCATCGCACTGCGTTCGTAGCCGCCCGGGCGACTGGCGCAATGGGTGGATGGTCACGTGGACGACCTTGTCAGGGCCTTCACATCTGACGACGACGGCGTGATCGTGGCCGCCGACGAAGGCGGCGTGGTGGACGGTCCTGGCGCTGGCGGAGGTGCTGGTGACGGCGACGATGTTAGCAACGCCAGCCGACGCCCGGGTGACCTGAAGGCACACAAGCGACATGTCCGATCGATGGTTTGTGTCGGTGTCAAAACCGCGGATCTCGGGTAGGGGGTCCCGAACTGTGCATCTAGGCGGATGGTAACAGGAGACAAGGGACACGATGTTTTTACCCAGGTTCGGGCCCTCTCGATGGAGGTAAAACCATACTCCTGCTTGATTAATGTTGATGATATTGGTAGTACAAGAGTAGATCTACCACGGGATCAGAGAGGCTAAACCCTAGAAGCTAGCCTATGGTATGATTGTTGTTCGTCCTACGGACTAAAGCCCTCCGGTTTATATAGACACCGGAGAGGGCTAGGGTTACACAGAGTCGGTTACAATGGGAGGAGATCTACATATCTCAGACGCCAAGTTTGCCTTCCATGCCAAGGAAAGTCCCTTCCGGACACGGAACGAAGTCTTCAATCTTGTATCTTCATAGTCCAGGAGTCCGGCCAAAGGTTATAGTTCGGCTATCCGGACACCCCCTAATCCGGGACTCCCTCAGTAGCCCCTGAACCAGGCTTCAATGACGATGAGTCCGGCGCGCAGATTTGTCTTCGGCATTGGAAGGCGGTTTCTTCTCCAAATTCATTGTACTTGTTGAATAGTGTCCGGCTTCTCGTGAATATTCTGCTCCTTCGCTTCCACGCCCAATAATGGTCGTCTTCCACGTGTCAAACGAATGTGAAAAGCCAGGGTGTTTTTACATTTACCCCCCTAGCTGCGCAAATAAGCTGCCCTATAAAAGAGACGAGGATTTAGATCCGAATCACACCATCTTCCCTTTGCGAGCATTCATCAGAGTGCATCCGACAGAGATCCATTCCATCATGGCCAGTCGACGCAGCTCCTCCTCTCGCCTCCCAGTCCCACACGGAGGTTGGGAGAGATGTTCCGCCCGCGACAAATGTAGCTAGTGACGCTCCAAACCAAGGGATTCCTTCCCCAGCCTTCATGGTCCCGGTTCGAGCCGGACTCGCCACCTATAATGGCGGAAAGCAAAGTGGAGAGCGGCCCCATCCCTCCAAAGGAGAGCGGGTATGCCTTGCCTCTTATTTGATAAGGGGGCCTGGATTCCCAATTCATCCGCTTTCTCCAGGGCTCTCGGAGTTCTACGGCCTCCAGTTGCACAACCCACGCCTGCCTCCATTTTGCATATTGCGGGCTTCAGAGTCTTTGCGAGCTGTTCTTGGGCGTCGAGGCTCATTTCGCCCTGTGGAAGAAGTTGTTCTGCCTTGTGCCCCGTTCTCAGGAGGGTCGATATATCAAGTGGGCGGAGCCGAACTATGGCGCATCGCCGGGACCGGATATCTATCTGGAACCCCAAGGAAGGCGTCCGAAGACTGGCCTTCAGAATGGTTTTATATACAAGACGTCCCCCTGCCGGACCCTGTTCGGATTGGCCTCCCCGAGTTCAATAATGCTCCCTTTAAGAAGCACCTAAGCTGGCGTCCACGGAGCCCTCAGAGGGAAAATGACAAGCACGTCCTTTACCTGATGAGCCGGATAAGGTTGTTAGCTCATTTCGGACTGACCATGATGGGAGTCATGGCGACACGCATTATGCGGGGGGTGCAGCCGCTTCAGTATAGAGGCCACCCCATGTGGGATTTCAACGGGGAGGATGATGCCACCAGCTGCGGCCGTAAAGGGCCGGGATCGATTCTGTTGCTCGACGAAGGCCTTGTTCAGATTGTACAAGGGAGAAGAGGAGGAGTTCCTCCGGCGTCAATCCACAGGACGGATTTTCTATGTACAATCCTCCAAGCTGGGTAAGCGGACACTTCTTTTTGCCCATCCGTTCCATATTCCCATAGTTAAGTACCTTATCTTGTGATTTCAACGCAGGAATTGCGCTGGGCCGTGAAGGATATAAACAGCCCTCCTCCACAACCCGAGGATCCGGAGCGGTCCCTCGATCCGGCCTCCCAAGAGGATCCGGACATAGCCGTGGAGCTGATTGATGGGGAATTTTACCAACTGAGCATCGACAATGCCTTGGTCACCATTACGGCCGATTACCCCGGAATACTTCCAACCTCGCAGGTAACTGAGACCGAGGTCCCAATACTTTGAAAATGATCCATCCGTGCTTATTTTTTATCACCGTATACCAATGGTGTTTTGCAGGGGGAGCCCTTGAGGCGGAAGGCCGAGCTTGCGGTGGCTAGCCAACAAGGGGCAGCAATGCCCTACAGGTTGAAAAGAAGTGCGGTCCGGATTGAGACGCCGGCGCAACGGTATGGCGTGCCATCTTATTCCCAGGTTTTATTCCCGGAAAGCATACTAAAGCTCGTGCTCTCTTCAGGAAAAAGAGCGCTCGCCGGACTATATCCGGAGAGGTTGCCAATCGAGCCTCCACCAGCCGGGCTCCAAAGCCAGGTCCGGAAGCGGAGGCAAACACGACGCGTGCATCGGACGCTCCTCCGACAGAGGATGCCGACAGACTGTCTGCCACCAATTCCGAGGTGGAGAGTGCCATGAATCACAGGCGTCGTTGGACAGTTCTTCGTGACGCATGTTACTCCCAAGAGGCATTAGATGCCTTCAATTCGGGAGATGTGCACCTCCGTGCCGCTCAAAATGGTCTAGCCAGAGCCACGGAGCAGTATGTGAAAGACATACGGGTGAGAAAATTTTGATGGTTATATATGCCAGTAGCCCCCGAGACTTGAAACAGTTATAATAACTGATTTAAGGATCATTTGTTATGCAGGATCTTACAAAAAAGAATACCCAACTATCCCGAGAGCTGGAAGAGTGCAAAGCCCAACTTGAGGCCGCACTAGCCGCTGCAGGGGAGGCCAAAGAAACCCCCTCTGGTAATATACCCTTCGAAAGTTAAGTATGTTGTGAAGTGCGGCGTGTGTGTAAATCTGACAGTATCAATGCAAATGGCGCCGGAGTGGATCCGGACAAGCAACAACTCTTGCGCCGGTTAAAGACCGGCGAGAGCGTGCTTACGAGGGTGAGGCAGGAGAAGAATAATCTCCAAGATGCCAACACCCAGCTGGGCGAGGAACTAAAGGATGTTCGTGCCCAGCTGTCGGACTCCGTGAAGGAGAATCGACGGCTTCGACGCGGCATTTTTAGTAAGTGCTTGAACGAACTTTGAAAAAGAGTTCGGCGAGGAAGTTGACTAACAGAGTTACGTCTGTAGGTATGCTCACAGGTCGCCCTGCAGAGGAAATGCCCGGTTCTACGGGTGACCTTCTTCCCGAGCTCTTACAACTGCACGAACGAGTTAGACAGGTGATGAAAGGCGTCGCCCAGGCCTTGTGGCCATCTGTCTCCCTGCCCGAAGGCCTTGGAGAGCTTGCAGAGAGGCTTAAGGGAGCGCGGCGGCGCTTCCAATTATGGAAGATATCGGCCTGTCGTCAAGGCGCCAGGGAGGCCTGGGCCATGGTGAAGACGCGGTACATAAAGTCTGACCCAAACCACATGGCTGAGGTCGGACCTGTGGGGCCCGATGGGAAGGAGATCCCTGTGAGCTTAGTGTACGGCCAAGTAGAATTGGCCGCAAAGTATTCCCAACAGGACTGTAAACTAGACAGCCTATTAGATGGTATTGAGGAGGAATACACTTTGTCAAATTGACTATGTAATTTAAGATGACATGTAAAAATGCCTTCTAGCCGGATTGAAGATCGTTTGTCATGGCAGACCTTTTCGCTTCAACCTCGGGACCCTATAGTCCGGAGTGTGTCCAAATACCCTCACGGTTATGTAAGAACCATGGCATGCATGGAGACCAGGCGTAGGGGTCATTAGTGCTTGAACAGACAAGTGCCCAACTAGTTATGTTATATTACATTGTTAGTAAGAAACATCTTCCAGGGAGAATAGTTCCGTTAGGGGTTCCTTTCCACAGGAGGCATGCCCTAAAGTGCATGTCCGGATTGCGAAAAAAGCGAGTAAAAGCATCTGGGGCAGATAAATAAATAAGTGAGAAATCATCTTTAGTTCACCGACCGAATATTCCCTTAAGAACGCTTAGCTTTCGGCTTCACCCACCGAGGTACACATCCGTCAATTCCGGCAGTAACAATCGCAGAGGTGCTCCCTTTACCACCTAGTCGAACAATCGGGAACATAGGGGTAAGCACAGGAGCCAGGCAACCCAGCTTGGCCAAAACTTAAGTCATATCGATGCATATAATGGTGAATAAAAGGTACATACGGAAGTGTGACACAAGTGTTAGGCGTGAAGCCCGTACAAATAAGCTTCTGTTAAAGAAGCCCCCAGGTATAATGAGCGTGGATAGCGCATCAAGTGTGTGCGAACAATGCGCGGACGAGCCTTTAAAGGCTGTAGGAGAAAAAGAGGGAGAAGGAGAGAAATATAAGACCACTAATGTGTAAAAAATAGACAGAGGAAGGAGACGAACTCAGAATCCAGCGCTAGGCGTAGAATCTTCGGAGACGGGCTGCGTTCCACGGGTTCGGCTCGAGTCGGTTATCCGATGCATCACGCAGACGGTACGCTCCACCGGTCAGGACTTGGTCAATAATAAAGGGACCTTCCCATTTGGGCTTGAGTTTGTCCTTTTTCTTGTCCAAAGAAAGCGTAGAACTAACTCGCCAACGCGTTGTAAGTTTTGGCCCGCACTTCTCTCCTTTGATATCGCCGAGCCTGTTGTTGATAGAATGCGAAGCGGGCTTTTGCCACGCCACGCTCCTCCTCCAAGGCGTCCAACTGTCCCGCCGATCGAGCTCGGCTTCTCTTTCTTCGCACATGCGCACGCCGAGGTGAGTCATGAATTATGTCGCATGGCAGAACTGCCTCTGCGCCATATACCATAAAGAATGCTGTGAATCCGGTGGAGCGATTCGGTGTGGTCCGCAGCCCCCAGATTACGAAGTCGAGCTCCTCTACCCAGTGCGTATTAGATTCCTTGAGGGACCGCACTAATCTGGGTTTGATGCCGCTCATGATTAGACCATTTGTTCGCTCGATGTCACACCCTGATTTCCATGGCACAACACTTAAGGTGATAAATCATGATAAATTGTGGTTTGACAAAAACTTTTGTGTGTTTTGGTCTTTGCTTGATTTGATTTTGTCTACTGTTTGCAAGTGCTCTAAAAATCAAATAAATCCTCAAACTCTTATACTCATTCTCCTTGATCCATGTGTATAGGGAATAAAAATAATTTCTTACAAAAATAATTTGTCCAAATAGTATTTTCAAAAATTTGTTTTCCAAAAACATTTGAATTGAGATTTGCACTACAAGTACTTACTTAAGGGCAGTAAAAATCATTCCAAAAATATATTTGACTCCTATTACATATAGAATACCCATAAACCATAAAAATATAATTTTAAAAGTTACTTTCCTATTTTATTTAAAGGCTTTTTCTTTAGGCCAGAAATGGTCTTTAATAGGTTAAAATTATTTTGAAGCTTTAAAAATATTTGGGAAAAATTAGGGAGATTCAATGGACATATATTTTCCATATATAAGAGTTTCAACACATGGTCATGTTCAAAATATTGGTCAAACTCCTCAAAAACCCTTTCTTGATATTTCAAGCTTTTGAAATATTTACAAAGGAAATATTCTACAAAAATTCCAAGAAAATGCTAGCATGTCACATATGACATGTTTGATGATCTTGACAAGTATCATGTCATGGAGAATAGTATAACCCCATGAAACCCCCTCAAAACCATTTCTGTCCATTTTGAAGTTTGAGCAACTTTACATTGCCAAACATGTCCAAATGTTCTCAAACCTGGTGAACATGCTCAAGTGGTCTAATAATTCATCTAGACCAAATGGCACAAGTTGGAGAACAAGTTAACTTGATCAAAGAGCCCCAAAACCCTTCTGTCCGTAACCAGATTTGAACAACTTTACATTGGCAACTTTCTCCTTTTGATCTCAACTTTTGTGGACATGTTCAGAACCTCAAATGATGACACTACACCAAGTGGTGCATCAAGTAGAATAGATTTGCATGACTAAATCTTGGTAAAGCCATTTCTGCTAATTTCTAGGGTTTACCAAAGTTGCATTGTCAACTTCCTCCAAATGAGCTCCAACTTGGTGATCAACCCCATTTCTATATGACACTTGATCCTGTTAATCTTCACATCATTTAGAATCCATTTGCTTGCCCAAACCACCATCAAACACCTTCTCGCGTAAACTTAAAATGCATGTTTTGGCCAATTCCACTAATCTCCATGGGCTAATCTTCCTCCCACAGCACCAACTGGTCCTCCTCTAACCCCTACATCTTTCCCTGCCCGAGAAGCCATGATGAAGGGGGTGAAAAGCCCTTTTTCCCCCTCTGGACAGCAGACTTCCTACCATTTTCTCACCTCTCTCTCACTCCTGGCAAGCCCCAGGGTATCCAATAACTTTTTCCACATTGTTTACTCCCCGGTGCAGCCACTAGACACAAGTGGGCGCGTGAGGACGCGAGGAAAAGCCGCGGGTGCCAGCCATTTGCGCGCTTTGGAGCATGTCAGCGTGCTCCCGACCGTTGATGCCGCGTTCCCCGACCACCTCGGGCCTCCCCCCCGCGCCAGTCGAGGTGCCTCAACGTCCGCAATACGCCACCGTGTAGGCCCCCTCGTCTCTCCCTCTCTCTCACCTCCTGCGGTGCGTGCCTAGAGCCGCCCGGCTCGGCCAATGCCCGGCCTGACGCTGCGAGCACTGTGGCCTCGCCTCGCTCCCTCTCTCTCTTCATGGTGCCCTAATCCACCCCCACGAGCACCGCAGACAACTCTCGCTCGCTCCCCTTGCCGCCTCGATCCGCTTTCCACGGCCACATGCAGCATCAAGGCCCACGGTGAGCCGTGGCCTCGCCATTTAGGGCCACCCCGAGCCCCCTCTGTACTCCTTTGGCCCTCTCTCCCTCCCATAGACCCTCTGGACCAACTCGTTTATCCTCCCGTGCCCTCCATCCACCACCATGGCCGGAGCCTTGCCGTCGGCCTCCGCCTAAATTCGCACCCACGATTCTTCCTCCTCCTCTCTAGACCGCACTAGAGCACCTCCACCACCACCGCGAGCCTCTCCCTCTCTTTCCCATGGCCGTGTTGTCAAGTTCCATCACCACCGCCGGCCTCGCCGCTGCGGCCGATGATGTGCTCGCGTCCGGCCACCCCTGCGGTCGTGGCGCACCTCGTCCGTCTGCCGCTCTCCTCGAGCCCGCCGGTGTCTTTGGGCGCCACCGGGGTGACTGAGCCACCGGAACAAGCGCTGCAAGCGCTCGGCCCGCCTCCTCTGTCTCCTTAAATGCGTGCGGGAGGAGAGCGACCTCGCTGGTGGACCTCGCAGGTCAGTGACCCCGTCCGCGGGCCCCTCCGTTTAAGTGGAGGCGCACTGGGCAAATACGCCTCCGGCATGGACCCTGCGCATGTGTGGCTGAGCCGATGGGCCGGCCCAGTTGCGCCTCGACGATAAACCTCGCCCGGTAGCCGCCACCGCCTGATTTGGCCCATTTAGGTAAATCCTCTCCTTTTCCTTTTTACGTAGACTTGTAAAATCCATAAACAATTCAAATGGACTCCAAAGTTGATGATTCAAATTTCTAGTGACTCTATAAATCATGATCTACCTGGTGGTGCAACATGCACATTTTTCCAGAGACCTTTTCTTCACAAATATTTATCAAATCCTATTTTTCCTATTTCTGTGATGAACTTTAGAAAATCATAGAGAGCTCAAACTTGATCCAAATGCCATGATTCAAATTCCAAGATGCTTCTAAGTTCATAACTTAGTTTATGAACATTTTTCTTAATACTTTCTGTACCCCACAGAATAATGAGCCATTTCTTCATGTTTGTCAACTTTGCAAATCCATAGAATATTCATTTGAACTCCAAATCCAGTGAAACCAAATCCTAGATGCTTCTAAAATCATCCTTTGTTAAATGGGTATCTTTGCTCATTTTCCAAAAATATAATTCTGTACACTTCTTGCAAATCCATAAACCCCTTGATTCCATCATATTGAAATGTTCAGGATATCCACCGATCCAATTCAATGAAACCACTCTGGTTATTTTTCATATAACCAGAGATGTCCTAGAAAAGTCAAATTAATATTTTTAGAGCACTTATATTTTCTGCCTTGTTGTGTTGCCTATTGTGATTGTTTCCGGCGTTAGTTGGAAGTAGAGCGGAGTACACGGAGAAGGACTAGAAGATTTCAAGACTCGGATGAACCGAGCAAGCAGCCCTTTGACCATGACACCCCTTTTGTTCATCGGTACCCTTTTTCCGATTGCATGATGATGAAATATGACGGTGGTAAACTTGTGGTGAACCACCCATGCTGCATACCCCTACTCATGTCCGTTCCTTGTTCATGATTGCATTATCAAGAAACTAGTTGATGCCTAATTCTAAGTGGATCTAGTGCCACCCCTAGTTGGTTTTGGAGTATTGACGACAAATGTGGTTGAGGGACTAATGCATTTGTGAGAATTGCAGGATAACACAGGTAGTGTCCCTCATTGATTCGGTTTACCTCTAGGAGATGACCCCTAAAAATGTTTGAAGACATTGGCGACAATGGTGGTATGTGAAGATATTCACATTGAAGACTATGACATGAGAAGACATTGAGTGAAGACTATGGAGCTTGAAGATCGCGGTCGCTTTCGGTGTTTCCTTTTCTTCTTTGTTGAGTCGTAGGAACCACCGTCTTTGTTAAGTGGGGTCCAAGTGATCATAATCGAGAATGGTCAAGTGATGCTCAACCCAAATCCTATGTCTTGACGAAGACAATGAGAGCAAAACTTATCCAGAGCTGGATGAGTCAGCTTTGCTTGTAGCCCAAGTAAAGTTGTCGTGTGTGTTTGAAATCTGATCGTTGGAACACGTGTCAGTTCCTTAGTGACCCAGGGTCATTTTGGACATAACAGGTCGGGTTGCCTAGTCTCTATAAATAGCCCACCCCCTACACCATAAATTGGTGGCTGCTCAGAGTTAGTGCACAGCTTTTGTCGTTTGAGAGCAACCCACCTCGAAGCCTTTGAGAGAGAGAAATCCTTGCGAGGACAAAGCCCAAACACCCAGAGCCAAAGAGTGTTAGGCATCACTGAAGTCTTTACATGCATGTGACTGAAGACTTATTACACTTGAGGACTGTGGAATCCTCCGGCCGGTTAGGCGTCGCGTTCTGAGCATCCAAGAGTCATTGTGGATTGCGGTGAACGTCGTTTGTGAAAGGTTCGAAAGTCTACCTTGAAGACTTACCAGAGTGATTGGGCGAAATCTTGTGTGTCCTTAGCTCAATGGGAATAAGGTGAAGACGCGGTCTTCCGAGTTGAATCTCAGCCTCCCTAACTGGATGTACAGTTGTCACAAAGCTGGGAACTGGTCCAACAAATCATGTGTCTTCAACAAGAGACTGGTTCTATCCCTTCCCTCCTTTACCTTGAGTTTGTCTTTGTGAAGTCATTCTTATATGTCTTATCTGTTTGACTTCATTGCTTGACTACTATCGTTGTTTGGCTTCATACTATCTTCCATCCCGATCCTTACTACACAGCTGCTATTGGTCTTGTCCGTTCACATTATTGCATACTTGACTATGGCTTGCTTGTTGTAATTTATCTTCCGCTGCATATCAATTAGGTCATTTCTATTGTTTGTCTTCGAAACATTCATGTTTTGAAGACTTTCCTAAAAATCGCCTATTCACCCCCCCCCTCTAGTCGATAACTAGCACTTTCAATTGGTATCAGAGCGAGGTACTCCCTTGTTCTGTGTGATTCGGTTTAACCACCGGAGTTTTAGCTATGTCATCGCAGGGATAATCAAAGTCTCATTGCTTGTCCCGTGTTCGATGGAACTGACTATCCCTATTGGAAGAATAAGATGTGCATGCATCTTGAAGCCATTGATGTCGACCTCTGGTATGTCGTCAAGAACGGCGTTCCCAAATCTGGTGAAGGTGTCACCCTGGCCGATGTCAAGAAGTTCATTCAACTGGACTCCACTGCAAAGAACATCGTCTGTGGTCATCTGACCAAAGGACAGTATGGCTGTGTGAGTGCTCTGGAAACGTCGAAGCTAGTCTGGGACTGGCTATCCAAGGTCAATGAAGCCGTCTCAACCCAGAGAGATCAAAGAATCAGTGTTCTTCGCAACCTCTTCAACCGCTTCAAGAGAAACGACAATGAAAATGTCCAGCTCACGTTTGATCAGCTCACTGACATCACAAATGAGCTTCATGCTCTCGGCGCCACTGAGATCACCAAGCATGAAATCATCAAGACACTACTGAGATCACTTGACAGCTCTTTTGACACCCTTGCCCTCATGATACAAGAACGTCCCCGACTACATGACACTCGATCCGTCTGATATACATGAGAGGCTCACCACACATGAGTTCCCGCTTTCTGAGAAATGAGTTTTCTATGGTCCCAACTTTGGACGACCTCGCGCTTTTAAGGCAAAAGGTGTTTCCTCTTCTGAAGAAGAATCGATTGCGGTTACGATGATCCACGAAGACATTGGAAAGGAACTTGCTATGCTTGTGAAGAAGTTCCGAAGTTCACTAGGAAGAAAGGCTTGAGAAAGTCTTCACGATCCAGCTCAAGAAATGATGATGCTTCCACTCATGACTACAAGAAGAGAACACATCACAAGTGCAAGAAAAGCTGGACACTATATCTCCGAAAGTGTCCACGGTGGGACAATGAGAAGAAGAAGAAGAGCAAGGAATATGATTACGATGACAAGAAGAAGAAGAAATCTTCAAAGTCTTCTTCCAAGTCCTCATCAAAGTCTTCATCGCATAAGAAGAGCTCATCCGCAAGGCTCGTGCTTTTGTTGGCAAGGAAATGGATTAGGAGGAGGAGTCTGCCTTCGAGGAGGTTGAGGTGGAGTTTGAAGAGGAGTCCGACCTGGCGTTGCAAGTGCGGCTTTAGCCACGACCTATGTTGCCAAGTCCATCTTCAACACTCAAGACAATGACTTCTACACCAACGTCAAGTCGATGACAAGGACGACCCTGCTCCCACCTCTTGCTTCATGGCACGCAGCGTTAAGGTAAAATCACGTGATGCTTACTTTCAAACATCAAGTGAAGATGACTCTGATTGTGAATCCAAACCCAGCTACAAAACACTTGCTAAAATTGCAACCGAACAACAAAGAGCTATGGAACATACTCAAAAACTGTTAGACAAAAGCGATGACCTGTTGGACGCGGAAATGACACATTCACAGTCCTTAGTTGAAGACATTAAAAATCTTCATGCTAAGTACCAAGAACTTGAAAGTCGTCATGAAACGCTCTCAACTACTCATGAAAAGCTCTCCTATGATTATCTTCAAAGGAAGCAAGAGCTTGAGAAATTGAGAGCGGTTCATGAAGATCTTCAAAAGAGAATGAGTCACTTCGGCTCAGCAGATCGATTCCTTCAGGATGGATTTGAACCACCATGTCTAAAATGCCTTGAGCGTGATATAGCTACCTCTGTTGCTAAATGTTCAACTGCTGCTACTGTTGCATTGTCTTCAACTACTAATGTGGTAACTAACCCCTCTGCGGAGGATACCACTGCTATTGCTGATGAAAATGCTAGGTTGAAGACATTTCTTGAAACAGGGATGTATAAAAGTCTGAATGGGCATCAGACACTTTGCGATGTCCTCAAAAAGCAGATTCTGAACCGAAACCCTAGGAAACAGGGTGTTGGTTCGAGAGGAAAATGAATGTTGATGGTTCCTACTGGAAGCCTGAGAAGTATACCAAAACCAGATGGGTTGCTGCAAAGGGACCTTCAGTATATCCATCCACCTTATCTGGCTTTACCTGTGCTAACCCTATTATCATTGATGAATCCTTTGATGCAAACTATAAGCTGTTCAAGAATCAGAATGGTGAAGTGTTTGCGGGTATATTGGTACTAACTGCAGGAATGGACCACCTATGAAGAAGATCTGGGTTCCCAAAAGCTGTCTTGAGAATCTTCCGTTGAACGCCATCATGACACCACCGGAAGAAGACAAACCCTGGACCTAAGGCGTCATATGGTCCAAAGGCTTCATACAGACGGAGGACTCACCGAGTCACCCTAACGCCAATGCTTTGCAGGAAACCGTACTCAAATTTATGAATATGAGCGTGTGTCTTCAAACCGCTTATGTTCATAGAACTAAGAACTTTTCGCTTATTCACATGAGTATCATTCATCTCCTGCAAGGCTATTTGCTAGGGCTCCAAAGCCGAAATTCTCGACATCGCACTTAGACTCATTGCTTCTAAGCCACCCTCGAAGATGTGGGTGGTTAAGAAGAATTAACTCTTTTTGCAGGAAAGGGTCTCCAGTAGAAAATCAAAGGCGTCTCATGCTATTCTTTGGGGACCTAAAATATCTTGTAGGGCACAAGATCAAATGCCCAAATGGTCTCACTATGTATTTTGTTCTGAATCGTTTGCCATTCATCCTATCAGTCCTAATCTTGATTTAAGCTTCAATAATCCACTTGCTCGTCAAATGTTTATGCTTCACAATGCTCTTGGTGAAGCCTATCCCCTACATCTTTGTAGGGTATGACACCTCATGCTTGAGAATGGATTATGGACGGTGGATGCACTAATCATATATTTGGTGATCGAAGTCTTCCCATGGACTCAACCTTACGTCCATCAGACAAGAGTCACATCACATTTGCTAACACTGGTAAAAGCAAGGTATTGGGTCTAGGTAGAGTTGCAATCTCAAAGGATCAACACATGGATAAAGTGATGCTTGTTGAATCCCTTGGTTTCAACTTGATGTCTGTCTCAATGCTTTGTGACTTGAACATGATTGTGATATTCGGAGAATATTGTTGCCTTGTACTAATGGAATCTGACAAGTCTCTAGTCTTTGAAGGGTATAGGAAAGATGATCTATACATGGTAGATTTCTCAAAGGTCCACACTTGCCGTATGTCTTCTTGCAAAAGCTTCGGAATCGCTTTGGCTCGCATCGGAGGCTGGGGCATGTCCGGGCATGAGGAACTTACACGCACTCGCCAAGAAGAAGCATGTCATAGGCATCGAAGGTGTCGAGTTCAAGAAGGATCATTTGTGTGGAGCCTGTGAAGCTGGAAAGATGACTAGGGCAAAGCACCCCTCGAAGACAATCATGACGACATCTCAACCCTTCGAGCTGTTACACATGGATTTGTTTGGCCCTACTCATTACTCTACCCTCACAACAACTGCTTGTCTCTATGGCTTCGTCATTGTTTATGACTACTCAAGATACACATGGGTGCACATAATTCTCTACAAGACTAAAGTGCAAGATGTCTTCAGACGCTTCGCCAATCGAAAGCAATGAACAATTATGGCGTCAAGATCAAGCATATCGGAAGTGATACTTGACCTTTGAATTCAAGAACACCGGTCTTGATCTTTATCTGGATACCATGGGAATCACTCATGAGTTCTCTGCTCCATACAAACCTCAGCAAAATGGCATCATGGAGAGCAAGAACATAACCCTCATTAAGATGGCTCGAACGATGCTCGACGAGTACAAGACACCAAGAAAGTTCTGGCCGGAAGCCATTGATACAGCTTGTCACATCATCAACCGTGTTTATATCCATAAGCTTACGAACAAAACTTCCTATGAGCTCCTTCGGCAAGAAGCCAAATGTCAGCTACTTCAGAGTATTTGGGGCTAAGTGCTGGATCAAGGATCCCCATCACAAGTCAAAATTTGAACCCAAACCTCACGAAGGCTTCATGCTCGGTTACGAAAAGGACTCGCACTCCTACAGAGTCTTCAATCTTTATCTCTACAAAATCGTCGAAACTGTAGATGTGCGATTTGATGAAACCAATGGTTCACAAAGAGAGTTCCTGCCAAGTACACTAGACGAAGCTCCACCCAGCGAATCTATCAAGCTAATGGGAACTGGTGAAATCATGCCCTCTGAAGCACAGCCTGAAGAGGACCTTATCATTTCTGCACCTAACCAACCTGAAGACAATCCTCCCAATAATGACAATGATCAGCATGACCAAAGTCTTCGTCCAGTTCATCCTCGTGTTGCAAATGAAGTACAGATTGAGAAGATAATCGATAGCATCAATGCACCTGGTCCGCTTACTCGCTCAAGAGCAACACAGCTAGCAAATTTCTGTGGGCATTTTTCATTTGTGTCAATATCGTAACCCAAGAAAGTTGTCAAGATTTTATGGAACCAGAATGGATTCAAGCTATGCAAGAAGAACTTCAACAGTTCAAGCTGAATAATGTTTGGGAACTTGTCAAGCGCCCCGACCTCGCAAGCAAAACATTATTGGCACCAAATGGATATATCGAAACAAGCAAGATGAGCATGGTCAAGTCGTCAGAAACAAAGCACGGCTTGTGGCTCAAGGATATATTCAAGTTGAAGGAATTGACTTCGATGAAACATTTGCTCCTGTAGCTAGGCTTGAAGCCATTTGCATACTACTAGCCTATGCTAACCACCACAACATCTTGCTCTATCAAATGGATGTGAAGAGTGCATTTCTCAACGGCAAGATTGAAGAAGAAGTATATGTCGCTCAACCACCTGGCTTTTAAGATCAAAAACATCCTGATATGGTGTACAAGCTAAATAAAGCACTGTATGGCCTCAAACAAGCTCCTCGCTACCGAATGATACAATCAAAGACTTCACGAAGAGCAAAGGCTTCAAACCTGAATCCCTTGATCCCACACTCTTCACGAAGACATATGATGGTGAACTATTTGTATGCCAAATATATGTGGATGACATTATCTTCGGCTGCACCAACCAGAAGTATAGTGATGAATTTGGATACATGATGCAAGAGCAATATCAGATGTCCATGATGGGAGAGCTCAAGTTCTTCCTTGGTCTTCAAATTCGTCAGCAAAGAAATGGCATCTTTATATCTCAAGAAAATACCTCCAAGATTGTCTGAAGAAGTTTGGAATGCAAGAGTGCAAAGGATACATGACGCCAATGCGAGCCAAACACCATCTGGGTCCCGACGACAATGGTAAAGAGTTCGATCAAAAGGTATACCGCTCCATGATTGGTTCCTTACTTTACCTATGTGCATCTAGGCGGATATTATGCTTAGTGTTTGCATGTGTGCTCGATTCCAAGCGGCACCAAAGGAATCGCATCACTTAGCCGTGAAGCTTAATTCTTCGATATTTGGCTCACACCCCAACACTCGGATTATGGTATCCAAAGGGCTCAAAATTTGATTTGGTTGGATTTTCGGATGCTGATTATGCTGGTGACAAGGTGGATCGCAAGTCTACATCAAGCACATGTCACTTTCTGGGACGATCACTTGTCTGTTGGTCTTCAAAGAAGCAGAATTGTGTGTCAGTCTCAACTGCAGAATCTGAATACATTGTGTCGGCGTTCTGGGAACGGGGGTCCCCAGACTTGCCTGCCTGCGGCCTGCGGCGTGGCTCAAAGGAGGCCCAGGACAGCCCATCTTCATCAACACAAGCTCAAGACCCTCGCGAGGGGCCAAGGCTCGTGGGGCGGACGATCAGGAGCTTCTCGTGCACGGCCTCGTCGGGGCTGGCTCATGAGGAGGCGGAGAGTTCAAGGCAGTGGTACCTCGCGAGGTGCCCATGACGCAAGCCATGACGACCAAGGGCGCGATCGAGGCGCCCGGCCAGTATGGCGTCCTCCTTTCCTCTTTGGTGCAAAGGGAGCAAGAGCAGGCGAGAGCATCAAGCAAAGGCATCCGCTTCGATGCAACAAGACCAAGACCAGCCCCAACGGCCGGAAGGAGTCATCATGGAGCCCAAGCAAAGGCGTCATCACCAGAGCCTTTGGCGGCGAGGACCAACTTTAGTCAGGATAAGTGTACCCGTTGTTCCCCTTCAAAATGGCTAATTGTTGGCGCCCTTCCCGCTCAATATTTGGGAAGAGGCCTGTGGCCTTCGCCTATAAATAGGAGTAGCCACCACAGGTGGTAGAGCGATCCGAATCCAGAGAAAGACAGAGATCCGATCCCCAAGCTAGAGCGACGGGACACCACCTAGCAGTTCATCACACCCACCAAGAATGCATCATGAGGCTGTTCTTCCTTATCTTATTCCTCATCAGCCAGAGGCAATCCACCACGCCACAAACTAGAGTAGGGTATTACACCACAATGGTGGCCCGAACTAGTATAAATCTTGTGTCTCTTGTGATGTTCTGTTTAGTAGTTTAGGTCCCAGCGATTCGGCGAGGTGCGAGACGGTGGAGGGTTGGATCTCCGTGCGCACCCCAGTGTTCGAACCTCAAGTGTCTGTCTAAACCCGAAATCCGACATTTGGCGCGCCCGGTAGGTGCGCCGGAATCTGCCTTCCGTCGCCTCGCTCTTCCACGACCACATAACCATGTTCGACGCTGCCGAAGCTCGCGCTGAAAGCGCCGAGCCGCTCGCCTCCCATGTCGCCGGACGGCTTCGTGGCGGCAGCGCCGCCATTCCTCACCGCCCGCCGTCAACACCGCCACCGGCCCGGCGGGGGACGGGCAGCAAGCATCGTCCCTGCGCTCCTCGGCGACCTCAGGGGAGGGGCCGCGCGGCTTCCTCGTCACCCGCCCCGTCGCGCCGGTTCCTCCGCTCGTCGCGGCCCTCCTGGGCGGCTCGCAGGCGCCGCCTTCCAGCCGCCATGTCAAGACATTCGTCCGCCGGGTCGGCGCCGCCTCCACGCGGCAGGGGGCTCCCTCAGGCCGGACGGAGTCGCCGGGCTGACCTTCGACTCTCAAGACCACCCCACCAACTCGGCCAGCTCGGTGCCCTCCCCATGCTCTGACACCCACCATCTGCCAGGTTGCCATCACCAGACCCTCATCGACGGCGGGCGCCAGCCTCAACGCGTACTCGCCGAGGCCTTCAACCTCCTCTCGCATACCCGGGGAGCGGCTGCAGCCTAGCCGGCCTTTTTTCGAGGCGTGGGAGGAGGGTCATCCAGCTCCTTGGGGCAATCCGGCTTCCGTGACCTTTCGGCACCTACGACAACTTCCGCGACGGAACTGGTCGACTTCGACATCGCCCCCATCGGCCTCCCTACAATGCCATCCTTGGCTATCTAGCATTGGCCAAATTCATGGCCGCAACCCACCCGGGTACAACCTCATGAAGATGCACAGGAGCAGCGGCGTCCTCACATGCCCGGGATATCAAGGCCATGAAGGCCAGCTCACCCTCAAGACGGCGGCAGCGCAGCCCACCGATCTGAAGCCCCCAAGCCCAAGGGGTTGCGCCGACCAAGAAGAAGCGGTTGTTCACTCAAGACAAGGCGGAGACCAAGCAGATACATTGCCGATGAGGACGGGTCCACAAACGTCACCTTCACCATAGGCGCCAACCTCGAGCCCGAACAGGAGGAAGCCCTTGTCAAGTTCCTGCGTGCAAACAAAAGGTGTTCGCTGGGAGCCCGATCAGTGGCGGGGGGATTCCACAGGCGAATCGAGCACCACCTCGGCGCAGCCCCAACGCAAGGCCCAAAGGAAGCGTAAAGCGAGAAGGCAGTCCCACCAAAAGCAGGCCTTCATCGTCCAAGAGACCCGCAAGCTAGAAGCCGCGGGGTTATTCGCGAGGTCCGACACCCAGATTGGCTGGCCAACCCGTGGTGGTGCCAAAGAAGGAGGAAAGGAGCGCATGTGTGTCGACTTCACCAACCTCAACAAAGCATGCCCGCTGGATCCGTTTCCGCTCCCTCGCATCGACCAGATCGTCGATTCCACCGCGGAGTGTGACCTGTTATGCTTCTTGGACGCCTTTCCGGGTATCACCAAATCAAGATGGCGGTGGAAGACGTGGAAAAGACGGCCTTCCTAACCCCGTGTGGAGTGTACTGCTATACATGCATGCCATTCGGGCTGCGCAACGTGGGGGCAACCTTCCAAATGCTCATGCACATCACCTTGGGCCCACAGCTCGGGAAGAATGTGGAGGCATACGTCGACGACATCGTGGTGAAGTCTCATGAGGCCAAGACCTTGATACAAGACCTGGAAGAAACTTTCATGAGCCTCAACGCAGTGAGCCTGCGACTCAACCCGAGAAATGTGTGTTTGGAGTTCCTCAGTAAGCTCCTGGGTTTCCTCGTGTCCCACCGAGGTATCGAGGCCAACCCGTAAAAAGGTCAAGGCGGTGGAAGACATGAGCCCACCAAAGACCCTCGTGGAAATGCAGAAGCTCACGGGCGCCAGAACGGCGCTGGGCCGTTTCATCTCCCGATTGGGGGAGCAGCGCTGCCTTTCTTCCACCGATGAAGAAAAGGGCCCTTCGAGTGGATCAAGAAGCCGACAAAGCATTTCAAGACCTCAAGAGGTACACGACCAGCCCTCCAGTTGATGGTGGCCCCAGCGCCCTCGGGAGCCCTTGGTACTCTACCTCGCCGCCACTCCCTACTCCGCTTAGCGCTGCTCGGGTGGCGATTAGGGAGGAGCGTCAGGCCAAGACCACAGCGGCCACCCGAGCTAAGGCAAGACCGAATCAGAAGGAACTAGCAGAAGCCAACACCGCAGTGGAAGAAGATCAGCTGTCACAGCAGAGCGCACCAAGGGCGGGGGAGGCCTCCCATCCAAGCACCCAGCTTTCGGAGGCGCCGTCGCCTCGGGGGGCACCACAGCTTCCGGAAGACGCCACCAGCACCGACGCCCCTAACCTCGTCGAGCACCCGGTGTACTTCGGCCAAGACCCGTGTTCACGGGATGCGAGGGCATGGTACCCCATGCCACAGAAGCTCCTCCTCGCGCTGTTGGTGGCTTCGCGCAAGTTGCAGCACTACTTCCAGGGTCATCCAATCAAGGTTGTCTCGGCATACCCCCTGGAGAGAGTGATCAGGAGCCCCAACTCGGCCGGAAGGGTCGCCGAGTGGAACATTGAGCTGCAAGCATTCCAGCTCGAGTTCAGCACAACTAGAGTCATCAAGGGGGCCGCGCTGGCAGATTTTGTGGCCGAATGGACAGAAGCACCAGGCCTTAGGGCCGGCGAGGATCGGTCCCTCTCCCCAGGAAGCGAAGCGCCAGAAGGTTGGGTCATGTACTTCGACGGAGCGTTCTCCATTGTGGCCGGGCTGGGGCAGTGCTCATATCTCCTGCTCAGGACAAGCTCTACTATGCCGTGCAGCTCTGTTTCCAGCATGGCGAGAAGGTCTCCCACAATATAGCAGAGTACGAGGGGCTGATAGCGGGTCTGAAGGCTGCTGCTGCCCTGGGGGTGAGGCGCCTTACCATCAAGGGCGATTCGCAGCTCCTCATCAATTTCTCCAACAAGGTATACGAGCCAAGAGATGAACACATTGAGGCCTACCTCGCGGAGGTCCGCAGGATGGAGAAACAGTTCGGGGTTGGAGCTGCAGCACGTGCCTCTGGCACCAATCAAGAGGCCGACGACATCGCCAAACGAGCCTCCGTGAGGTTACCCTGTAAGCCGGGTATCTTTGAGGAACGGCTCTTCAAGCCCTCAGCCCTGCCACGTTATCAAGCACAACACAGCCTCGGGAGGAGCTCCCTCAGCCACCTGCCTCGGGAGCCCCAGCCTGTGGCCCGGCCTCAGGAGCACGCCTGCTCCTAACGATGGAACCTCAAGAGGAGTGCTGGATCACGGAGCTCAAGAATTACTTAACGCTTGGGACTTTGCCGGAGAAGGAGGAGGAGGCAGGGCATGTGGCGCGGCAAGCCACGGCATACAGCATCATGGATGGAGAGCAATACCGGAAACGACCGAATGACGTATCCTCGCTACCGCATCACCAGTGGAACAGGGAAGGAACTCTTTGGCGGAATATACATGGCGGAGATTGCGGGCACCATTCGTCGTCACGGACCCTCGTCGGCAAGGCGTTCCGCAGCGGTTTCTATTGGCCCACCGCGCTCAATGACGCTATCGAACTCGTGAAGGCTTGCGAGGCTTGCCAATTCCATGCCAAGCAGATCCACCAGCCAGCAGGAGGTCTGCAGACCATCCCCCTCACTTGGCCATTCGCGGTCTGGGGGCTGGACATTCTGGGCCCCTTTCCTCGGGCGCCAGGGGGCTATCGCTACCTCTACGTCGCCGTGGACAAATTCACCAAGTGGGCCGAAGTCGAGGCCGTCCGCGCCATCCCCGCTGGTTCTGCGGTCAAGTTCATCATGGTTAGGTACCAAAAGTTATAAATAGGCCCAATTTCTCCTTTTATACTAGATTTCCTTAACAAGGGCATCCAATTCTTGAAAAGGGCATCGTGAGCCGGTTCGGAGTGCCGAACCGCATCATCACCGACAACGGTTCGCAGTTCACCAGTAACCTTTTTAAAACGTACTGCGCTAACCTTGGGACGCAGATATGCTACGCTTCGGTGGCGCACCCCGCAAGAACGGCCAGCCGAGCGGGTTAACACAGAGGTCCCGAGAGGCCTCAAGACCAGGACGTTCAAGAAGAAGTCGGAGGCCTGCGGCAGGGGGCTGGTATGACGAGCTTCCGTCCGTGTTGTGGTCCATCCGCACAACCGCAACCAAGCCAACCGGGAGACCCCTTCTTCCGGGTCTACGGAGCCAAGCGGTCCTCCCTCACGAGGTCAGCGTCGATCCAGACGGTCTGGCGTTCGATGAGACGCTGCAGGACGCCATGCGGGGGACGGCCCTCGTGCTGGGGGAGGAGCGCCGTCGAGAAGCCGCGCTGTGAGCGTCAAGGTACCAGCATGCACTCCGGCGATACCACTGCCGCAGCATCCGCCCCAGAACTCTCGAGGTAGGGGACCTCGTGCTCACGGGTCCTCTCTGTGGAGGGATTGCATAAGCTGTCTCCCATGTGGGAGGGCCTGTTCAAGGTTGTTCATGTTTCCAGCTGCCCGCGGCGCTTGGAGACTCAAGAGGGAGTACCTATACGTAACGCTGCGTGGAACATCCGGCACCTCTGGAGGTTTTACCCTAAAAGGCCCAAAGGCCTGTGAAGAAGGTGAATGCTGTGAAGCTCATCTTTTGGAAAAGGCCCAAGGTTCGTGAAGAAGGCGAATGCTGTGAAGCTCATCTTTTGGAAAAGGCCCAAAGGTTCGTGAAGAAGGCGAATGCCTGTGAAGCTCATCTTTTTGGAAAAGGCCCAGAGCCTGTGAAGAACGTGAATGCCTGTGAAGCTCATCTTTTTGGAAAAGGCCCAGAGCCTGTGAAGAAGGCGAATGCCTGTGACGCTCATTCTTTTTGGAAAAGGCCCAGAGCCTGTGAAGAAGGCGAACGCCTGTGAAGCTGTCGCGCTCTAGAAAGGCCCGGAGCTCGTGAAGAAGGCCAACGCCTGTGAAGCTCGCCGCCCGTGACACTCTCACGTAATAATGAGTTGGGGCTGTACACGCCCCGGAGTCTCAGGAGTGCCGGCCTCAGGCCCTGGGGCTCCATCCCACGCCCAGTGGTAGCACTTAGCTCCGCGCTGGTGAAAAGACGTTGAAGACTAGACTAGGTGCCGGCCGTGGCTTTTTCATTTGCTTTCCGCAGTTGACTAGTTATTCCCATTTGGAGTTTTTATCGAAACTATCGCCCCTTTTTTGGTCTGTGGTTGTTCGATCTGTTTCGCTCTCCTGCCTCAATTTCTCTTGCGCGGGGGCTCGTGAGGCAGAAGCCTCGGGAGCCCCCGCGAGCGTTCCTGCCCCTATCTCTCAAGTTTTCACGGCCCTGGTCAACAGCTGGAGCACCCCTCCTGACCATGCCTCATGGGCAGCACAACGCGAACACGGGGCCTGGATCGGTCGCCCCCGCGGCCATGGCTGGGGTTCACTTGCGAATCGGCGACGGCGAAGGGAACGATGTCGGGATAACAAAAGCAGTACAACAATTAACGGTGTTAACCTAAACGCGCCCCCACGGGGCCGCACATTGTTGCCTTTTTGCGCAGGAGAGACAAGAAAGTATAGGCTGGAAGGGCGCGCGCCGTTCCGTACTTATTGCCAGCGAAGGCCAACCGTCGGCCTCCACGATCACCTGTAATCATGACCAATTCTGCATGCAGGGACTTGTCGAATCCGGGTGGTTACCGAAGCATCATGGGGAAGCAGCGCGCACACGTCCAATCAACCGCCACGTGTCGCCCAAGGCCGCAGGCTATTAGGGCCCGCGACGCTTCGCACTTGCCCTTCCGCCTCTCTGCTTGCCAAGTTCGGGCGCGCCGTGGGCCCCAGGGCTACTGTCGGCGTTCTGGGAACGGGGGTCCCCAGACTTGCCTGCCTGCGGCATGCGGCGTGGCTCAAAGGAGGCCCAGGACAGCCCATCTTCATCAACACAAGCTCAAGACCCTCGCGAGGGGCCAAGCCTCGCGGGCCGGACGACCAGGAGCTTCCTCAGGCACGGCCTCGTCGGGCTGGCAGCTCATGAGGAGGCGGAGAGTTCAAGGCAGGGTACCTCGCGAGGTGCCCATGACGCAAGCCATGACGACCAAGGGCGCCCGGCGCCAGCTGCCAGCCGTCCCCTCCTTTCCTCTTTGGTGCAAAGGGAGCAAGAGCGGCGAGAGCATCAAGCAAAGGCATCCGCTTTGGTGCAACAAGACCAAGACGAGCCCCAACGGCTGGAAGGGAGTCATCGTGGAGCCCAAGCAAAGGCGTCATCACCAGAGCCTTTGGCAGGCGAGGACCAACTTTAGTCAGGATAAGTGTACCCGTTGTTCCCCTTCAAAATGGCCAATTGTTGGCGCCCTTCCCGCTCAATATTTGGGAAGAGGCCCAGGGCCATCGCCTATAAATAGGAGTAGCCACCCACAGGGTAGAGCGATCCGGAATCCAGAGAAAGACAGAGATCCGATCCCCAAGCTAGAGCGACGGGACACCACCTAGCAGTTCATCACACCCACCAAGAACAGACCCTCGCGAGGCTGTTCTTCCTTATCTTATTCCTCATCAGCCCCAGAGGCAATCCATCACGCCACAAACTAGAGTAGGGTATTACACCACAACGGTGGCCCGAACTAGTATAAATCTTGTGTCTCTTGTGATGTTCTGTTTAGTAGTTTAGGTCCCAGCGATTCAGTGAGGTGCGAGACGGTGGAGGGTTGGATCTCCACGCGCACCCCAGTGTTCGAACCTCAAGGGTCTGCCGGAACCCGAAATCCGACATTTGGCGCGCCAGGGTAAAGTGCGCCGGAATCTGCCTTCCGTCGCCTCGCTCTTCCACGACCACGCAACCATGTTCCGACGCTCGTCGAGCTTCGCGCCCGGCCGAGCCGCCCTCGCCTCCCATGTCGCCCGGACGGCTTCCGGCGGCGGGCGCCCTCGCCGTTCCTCACCGCCCGCCGTCAACACCGCCACCGGCCCGGCGGGGGACGGGCAGCAAGCATCGTCCCTGCGCTCCTCGGCGACCTCAGGGGAGGGGCCGCGCGGCTTCCTCGTCACCCGCCCCGTCGCGCCGGTTCCTCCGGTCGCGGCAGCCCTCTGGCGGCCCATGGCGCCGCCTTCCACCGCCATGTCAAGACATTCGTCCGCTGGTCAGCGCGCCGCCCACGCGGCAGGGGCTCCTCAGGCGGGACGGAGTCGCCGGCCGGCTGACCTTCGACTCTCAAGACCACCCCACCAACTCGGCCGGCTCGGTGCCTCCCCATGCTCTGCACACCCACCATCTGCCAGGTTGCCGTCACCAGGACCCTCATCGACGGTGGCGCCGGCCTCAACGTACTCTCAGTTGAGGCCTTCAACCTCCTCTGCATACCCAGGGAGCGGCTGCAGCCTAGCCGGCCTTTTTCGGGCGTAGGAGGAGGGTCATCCAGCTCCTTGGGGCAAATCCGGCTTCCGGTGACCTTCGGCACCTACGACAACTTCCGCACGGAACTGGTCGACTTCGACATCGCCCCCATCGGCCTCCCCTACAATGCCATCCTTGGCTATCCAGCATTGGCCAAATTCATGGCCGCAACCCATTTGGGGTACAACCTCATGAAGATGCCTGGGAGCAGCGCCGTCCTCACCGTGCCCGGGGATACTGAAGGTGCGCTGCGAGCGCTCAGGCTCACCCTCAAGGGCGCGGCAGCCGCGCAGCCGCCGATCTGAAGCCCCAAACCCAAGGGGTTGCGCCGACCAAGAAGAAGCAGTTGTTCACTCAAGACAAGGCGGAGACCAAGCAGATACACTGCCGATGAGGACGGGTCCACAAACGCCACCTTCACCATAGGCGCCAACCTCGAGCCCGAACAGGAGGAAGCCCTTGTCAAGTTCCTGCGTGCGAACAAGAAGGTGTTCCCGGGAGCCCGATCACCGGGCAGGATTCCACGGGCGTGTCGAGCACCACCTCGGCGTGTGCCCCAACGTGCGCCCGTGAATCGAAGCGAGATGGAAGTCCATCAAAAGCAGGCCTTCATCGTCCAAGAGACCCGCAAGCTAGAAGCCGCGGGGGTTATTCGCGAGGTCCGATACCAGTTGGCTGGCCAACCCGTGGTGGTGCCAAAGAAGGGAGGAAAGGAGCGCATGTGTGTCGACTTCACCAACCTCAACAAAGCATGCCCGCTGGATCCGTTTCCGCTCCCTCGCATCGACCAGATCGTCGATTCCACCGCCGAGTGTGACCTGTTATGCTTCTTGGACGCCTTTTCCGGGTATCACCAAATCAAGATGGCGGTGGAAGACGTGGAAAGACGGCCTTCCTAACCCCGTGTGGAGTGTCTTGCTATACATGCATGCCATTCGGGTTGCGCAAACATGGGGCAACCTTCCAAATGGGCTCATGCACATCACCTTCGCCCACAGCTGGGAAGAATGTGGAGGCATACGTCGGCGACATCGTGGTGAAGTCTTGCGAGGCCAAGACCTTGATACAAGACCTGGAAGAAACCTTCATGAGCCTCAACGCGGTGAGCCCACGACTCAACCCAGAGAAGTGTGTGTTTGGAGTTCCTCAGTAAGCTCCTCGGGTTTCCTCGTGTCCCACCGAGGCATCGAGGCCAACCCGTAAAAGGTCAAGGCAGTGGAAGACATGAGCCCACCAAAACCCTCGTGGAAATGCAGAAGCTCACAGACGCGTGAACGGCGCTGGGCCGTTTCATCTCCCGATTGGGGGAGCGGCGCTGCCTTTCTTCCGGTGATGAAGAAAAAGGGCACTTCGAGTGGATCAAGAGGCCGACAAAGCATTTCAAGACCTCAAGAGGTACTGACCAGCCCTTCAAAGTTGATGGTGGCCTCTGCCCTCAGGAGCCCTTGGTACTCTACCTCGCCGCCACTCCCTACTCCGCTAGCGTGCTCTGGTGGCAGTTAGGGAGGAGCGTCAGGCCAAGACCACGGCGGCCACCGGAGCTAAGGCAAGACCGAATCAGAAGGAACTAGCAGAAGCCAGCACTGCAGTGGAAGAAGATTGGCCGTCACAGCAGAGCGCACCAAGGGCGGGGGAGGCCTCCCATCCAAGCACCCAGCTTCCGGAGGCGTCGTCGCGTCGGGGGGCACCACAGCTTCCGGAAGACGCCACCAGCACCGACGCCCCTAACCTCGTCGAGCACCCGGTGTACTTTCGACAAGACCGTGTTACGGGATGCGAGGGCACGGTACCCCATGCCGCATGAAGCTCCTCCTCGCTGTTGGTGGCTTCAGCTAGCTGCAGCACTACTTCCAGGGTCATCCAATCAAGGTTGTCTCGGCATACCCCCTGGAGAGAGTGCTCAGGAGCCCCAACTCGGCCGTAAGGGTCGCCGAGTGGAACATTGAGCTGCAAGCATTCCAGCTCGAGTTCAGCACAACCAGAGTCATCAAGGGGGCCAAGCTGGCAGATTTTGTGGCCGAATGGACAGAAGCACCGGGCCTCAGGGCCGGCGAGAATCGGTCCCTCTCCCCAGGAAGCGAAGCGCCAGAAGGTTGGGTCATGTATTCCGACGGAGCGTTCTCCAGAACGGTAGGGCTGGGGCAGTGCTCATATCTCCCGCTCAGGACAAGCTCTACTATGCCGTGCAGCTCTGTTTCCAGCATGGCGAGAAGGTCTCCCACAATATAGCAGAGTACGAGGGGCTGATAGCGGGTCTGAAGGCTGTTGCTGCCCTGGGGGTGAGGCGCCTTACCATCAAGGGCGATTCGCAGCTCCTCATCAATTTCTCCAACAAGGTATACGAGCCAAGAGATGAACACATTGAGGCCTACCTCGCGGAGGTCTGCAGGATGAAGAAACAGTTATGGGGGTTGGAGCTGCAGCACGTGCCCCGCGGCACCAGTCAAGAGGCCGATGACATCGCCAAACGAGCCTCCAGGAGGTTACCCCAGGAGCAGGGTATCTTTGAGGAACGGCTCTTCAAGCCCTCAGCCCTGCCGCCGTTATCAAGCACAGCACAGCCTCGGGAGGAGCTCCCCAGACTTGCCTACCTGCGGCCTGCGGCGTGGCTCAAAGGAGGCCCAGGACAGCCCATCTTCATTGACACAAGCTCAAGACCCTCGCGAGGGGCCAAGCCTCGCAGGGCGGACGACCAGGAGCTTCCTCAGGCACGGCCTCGTCAGGCTGGCTCATGAGGAGGCGGAGAGTTCAAGCGTGGTACCTCGCGAGGTGCCCATAATGCAAGCCATGACGACCAAGGGCGCCGGTCGAGGCGCCAGCCACAGTGGCCCTCCTTTCCTCTTTGGTGCAAAGGGAGCAAGGGCCGAGAGCATCAAGCAAAGGCATCCGTTTCGGTGCAACAAGACCAAGACCAGCCCCAACGGCTGGAAGGGAGTCATCGTGGAGCCCAAGCAGGCGTCATCACCAGAGCCTTTGGTAGGCGATGACCAACTTTAGTCAGGATAAGTGTAACCGCTGTTCCCCTTCAAAATGGCCAATTGTTGGCGCCCTTCCCGCTCAATATTTGGGAAGAGGCCCAGGGCCTTCGCCTATAAATAGGAGTAGCCACCCACAGGGTAGAGCGATCCGGAATCCAGAGAAAGACAGAGACCCGATCCCCAAGCTAGAGCGACCGGACACCACCTAGCAGTTCATCACACCCACCAAGAACAGACCCTCGCGAGGCTGTTCTTCCTTGTACTGTTCCTCATCAGCCCCAGATGCAATCCACCACGCCACAAACTAGAGTTTGGTATTACTCCTCAACGTTGGAGCGAACTAGTTTTAATCTTGTGTCTATTTTGCTGTTACATTTTAGTAGTTTAGGTCCCAGCGATTCGGCAAGGTGCGAGACGGTGGAGGGTTGATCTCCGTGGCGCACTCCCAGTGTTTGAACCTCAAGGGTCCGGAATCAAATCCGACACATTGTCTGCCGGATCTTCTTTGTGCTCAGCTTCTATGGATGAAGCAAACTCTCAAGGACTATGGCATCAATCTGAAACAAGTACCTCTCTATTGCGACAACGAAAGCGCCATCATTGCCAACAATCCAGTCCAGCACTCGAAGACAAAGCACGTTGAAATTCGTCGTCATTTTCTCAGGGATCATGTCATGAAGAAAGATATTGACATCATTCTCGTCAACAATCGAAGAGCAACCGCGATATCTTCACAAAGCCCTTGGATGAGAAAAGCGTTTTGCAAGTTACGGTGTGAGCTAAATATCTTGGAATCCTCAAATGTCCTGTGATCAAGCACACATCCTAACACTTATGCATGTTGATGACTTAGATGTGCAACACACGAAGTAACGTATATCTTCAATCAATGAAGACTTACATTCGAGTGTGAATACGAACGTGGAATTTGACTTTGGAGCGCCACAATAATTGTGCGCCGTATGCGGTCTAATACTTCCTATACGGTGGGTAACGCCACCACCAAATTTCTTTGTTTGAAGTGTTTCACTCATGGCGTTATTTGGCAATATCTTCGCATTTGATTTGTCTTCAACTTCAACCTATTTTCATGATTTTCTTCACTATGTTGATTTGGTTCTTTATCGATATATATATATATATATATATATATATATATATATATATATATATATATATATATATATATATATATATATTTCGTCCTCTACAAAGATTCACTTATAGCTATGTCTTCAAGTTGAATCTTTTGAACTAAGTGAATGTGATCGGACCCCAATCTCTCTATGCTTTCTATCTCAAACTCTATCTGTCCAAATCATATGCATTCTATTGAAATCGCCGAATGTCTTCTGCGTCCTTGTCGCCAGAAGACACAGAGACAAACTTTAAGTCTGTTTTAAATGATTCATCCTTCTTTGTTGAATTCCGGAGAAGCCGGAACGACCATCCGACAAACCTGGCGGGCGTGGGAACGTGGGACATCTCAGAGTATGTTGCATGCGTGCCACGTGCCCCTCAAATGTGAACCGCCAGGGGCACCTGCGTAATTGCGTTGTGCCGCACACCCCCTTATAAATACCTGTCCCCTGCGGTAAAGAAAATCTTCTTCCACCTCTCCACCTCGTCAAAACCCTAGCGCCACTGCTAGCTCTCGACGACGCCGGCGACGAAGCGCTTAGCTGCCGCGACCTTTCCGACGCCGTCCTCACGCCGGCCGCGGACATCGTCATCTCCGCCGCCGCCGTAGGTGTCCTCCGTCGCCAAGTTAGGCCACGGTGGATTGAACTGCTCGGCCTCCCTTCTTCCCGTCTAGCAGTTCTTCGAGTGGTAAATATAACTCTATTTTTACCATCTTTTTGATCTTCAAGATTCATCCTATTGCCAAAATTAGTTTCTGCCCATCCTACGTTAGATCTATTATATACGCATCTCAGATCGCCTAGTATATTCACTTAAGCTTCACAACTAGTTAGATTCCTCACTTGTACTTATTCACGGATTCGTACAAATCTGGAACCAACTCTCAGCGTATAAGTGAATGTCTTCGCATCATGAGGTCAATGTCTTCAAACTGATTTATCTTCAAAATCTTCTAAGAATGCATATGACCTCTGCCCCTTCCCTCGCATCTCTAATGCTATCACAGGTACATGTCCGTGGGAGAATCCCTTGGTTCTCATAGTCTGCATTCGTTTGCAGAATTCTTACAAAGATCAAACTAACTCTCCGAAGCCGGTTCACTGCATCCGACAAGCGCAAGCCTTTGAAGCCTTTGAGCGTGAAGCCATTCAGTTTGAAGGTCATGGCTGCATATAAATCGGTCGGGAAGGGCGGCAGACAAAGATCGTGAGGGAACCTCAAAAGATCTGCTGATGACCTCGCAGAGCTGTACAAGACAGATCCGAAGAGACTTACAATCGGCAAGAAGACGCGAATCCAATGGATTCGACGATATTGGGCTGAACAGTGGTTCAAGTACAATTTCGTCACACAGGAATATGCCGAGAAGAATGCCATCAGAAGCCCTTGGGGTGATATTCTGTTTCGAGGCCTTCCACCCAAGAACATGGTTGAAGTTATTGCACAAGGTTTCTATCCTTGTATGGTCCGTGCACCTCAGCCTGAGAATGCCGACCCAACGTCTTTGCTCTGGTGTCGTGATGACAATCTCTTCAACCGCAACTTCCAAAGACGCAAAGGCTTACGCCAAGGAAAACAAGAAGTCATTGGGATTAGACTTCAACCCCGGTCCCTCCGCTCCTCGTGGCCGACGGCTCACGTGATCTTGAACCCAATGTCATCGGTCCCTTTTCAAACCTTGATGGCCTCATCACTTACATCTTGGTCCAAGGTGCCAAAGTGGATCACTCGATGGCGATCTTTGAGTCCGATGAAGCCCTAGCTCCAGCTCCTGCTCCTGCTCCAAGGCCGCGAAGCAAAAGAAAGTCAAGGCTTCAAAGTCACTGCTCCTCCAAAAGCTTCACGTGTGAAGCACCGCCATGCTGCACCTCCTAAAGCCCGATTAATGCGGTCGAAGATCAATCCGTATCTCCAAGAAGACGGAGAAGAGAAATAAAATTGTCAAGAATCTTGAATCGACATCGACTCCTGCTGCCATTCTGCGTGAAGAGCACATTGATCTGTCCAAAGGATGACGATCTTGCGATGATGCTCTTGAGCAACTTATCAAGAGCAAAGAAGAAGTAGAAATCTTCAACAACTTGCCTCTCTTTGATGTGGCAATCATCCATCACTTCATTGATGAGTGGTTTGACACACCAAACATCAGCTTTGAAGATCTGCAACTTCCTATTGGCCTCAGCTTCTCCTTTAATGGCGCCATTGCTTCTGAGCTAGCTCTTGCTTAGCGGATTGTTGAACTGAAGCACAAGATTGACTATGAGAAGGCTCGGTTCAAGAAGCATATGGCTGCACTCAGCGTGCAAGACGTCAAAAACCTCAAGGTCATGCTGCACGACCTCAAGGAAGCCTTTGTCAAGAAGCGTGAAGAAGCCAGAGGCTCGTGAGCGCATGAAGGCTCTGGCTGACAAGTGCGTGCTTGCCTACAATGAGGCTGAGAAGCGCAAGGCTCTTGGCCGTCCTGGCATCGACCCCGAGATGGCTGCAAAGAAAAAGAAGTCTTCAACTGACCAAGCTGCACCTTCAAGGTAGGAAGAACCCCGCATAGTCTTCCCAAGCAGCATGACTGGCTCGAAGCCAAAGGTCCGGTCAACCGCTTCTGAACAGAAGAAGACGAGGGCTGCCGAGGCTGAAGCCAAAAAAAGGAAACTTCCTGAAGCCTCTGATGATGCTCCCTCCAAAAAGAAGCTCAAGACCAAGAAGAATTGAGCTGCTCTCACAGAGCCCTTGATTGTTGAACCCATTTCAATGGTTCGTCCCACGTCTGCAACCCAAGAACTTCGCATGACTGTTCATGAGCCTGCTTCCACAGAGGCTCCTGAAGCAGAAGAGATTCCAGCAGCTGATCCCATCACTGCTGAAGACATTGGTCACCATGACAATGTTGAAGATGATGAAGTTCTTCCTCAAATCGAGTACAATGTGGTATCATCGCCTGTTCGTACGAACAGCGAACTCATCAGCATTGGTCGTCCTCTGACGCCAATTGCACAGGATGCTTCATGGGTTGATCGCCCGCAACAACAAGACTCCCCCAGTACTCCCCAACATCAAGTCACTCCCCAACAACAAATCACTCCCCAAAAACAACAACAAGATGAAGAGGAAGACTTTGAGGCCCAGGCAACCCCATCTCCAAAGGCGTCGCTTGACATTTCGCAGGAGCCGCATGAAAGGTCAAAGGCCTCAAGTACCTCTCTCGAGCGTTCCAGAAGGAGAAGTGCACCACCAACCTGTTGCACGTCAAGTGTTCTCAGAAGCCACTCCAACTGTGAATGTCTCTGAGTCTTCAGGAAGACTCAGAGACACCCAAGAAGAAGAAGAACGTGTCCCTACACCCCCTGTAACTAAAGAAGTTATACCCAATATCAACGTGCCAGTGCCCGACCCTCCAGCTCCTCAAGTAGAGGTTGAAAACATTGAGGATGCCACCTCCAACACCAATGAAGCCAATAACGTGGTCATGGCTGAAACCAATGTGGAGCCTGCACCAACTGCTTCTGAAGCCAATGAAGGAAATGTGCCTGAAGCCAATGAGGCAACTGCTCCCGAAGCATCTGGCTGAGCGACTGAAGCCTCGATTCTGCCTTTGCTCGATTCCGCCACCAAGGCCCTACACAATAGAGCAAGCATACAACTATGGCGAGCTAGTCACAGTAAGATGGCCCGTTCTGGTCCCTCTGCCTCATGCCGCTGGTCCTTAGTTCGACTATCATATTGAGCATAGGCCTCAGGTCCAGAAGCCGAAGCCAAGACTGCCAAGGTTTCCAGGCACTGCCACCTCAACGGGTTCTTTCAATGCAAATGGCTTCAAAGCCCACAATACCTTCTTTGACAATGCAAAGAACCCGTACACAAGGCCAAGGATATCATCTGACCATTTCTGGAGCTATCCACAACGAAGCTATTACTCATGTGTTCTGTATGATCAAGGGCGCATTTTCCCTCATATGCGCCTCGACTCTGAAGCCATTGTCGGACTGCCATGCTTAGAAGAAGCACTTGATTGCTTTCATGATGCAGGTCTGCTTGGTTTCGTAACAGACAAAGAGCACTGGAATGAAGAACTTGGGCTTAAATTCTATGCTACCCTCCACATCCGCGGCTACAACAGAGACACAAAGACATGGGTTCTCGAGTGGATGACTGGAAATGTTCATCATGAAGCCAAAGCTCTTGACCTCATTGAGCTCACAGGCCTACCCACTCCCGGAGAACTGTTTGAATCTGGATGTCAACTCCACCACGATGCTCTGGAGAGCATATTTCATAAGCCAGAACCCGACATGAGTCAGATGCTGAGCATGATGAAGCCACTGCCACACGACGCTGAATACCCTCAGCACTTCTTTGTTGATGACCTTGAGTATCTGCCTCGCACAATATATCACATCATCAGGCGAACTCTATGGCCTATCAAAGGGCATTCATCGTCTGCAAAGCTTGAAGGAGCAATGAAGACATTGGTCTTCATCCTCAATGGCATGAGCTTCAACACGCAAGAATTCTTCATCCGACAATTGGCTGCGTCTGGATCTGATCTGTTTGGTCTGAAGTTCTATGCTCCATGGGTCATGCGCCTCATCAAGATGCACTCTGCTATCAACTATCAACCCTCTGCTCGCAATCATCTGATCTTTCTACCAGAGGTTGATATGTCTGTTGAAGCCATATACCCTGAGCCTGCCAAGACATAGGCTTCTCTCAACCCATTGAAGGCGTCCAAGCGGTATCTCGTGTCTATCCCCTGGCTGGGAACACACGTCTGCCTCGTCGTGCGCGGACTGAAGCCACTGAGAGCACAATTGGCCAAAGGCCTCGGAAGCGCTCTCGAGTCCTCAATGATCGAGAACTTCTTGTCGCGCTGCATCAAAAACAAGATAAGCATCACTCCTGGCTCAAGCGGCAAATGCAAAGCCTCTTGGTGGACGTCAATCGCATTCGAAACCTTGCCACCAAGAATGCTTTTGTCACTCACGAGACCTGTCGGCGATCATGAAAGAGTTTGACCCTGCTTAGTGCTGAAGCAGATCTTCAAGACGATGGCTTCACTGAACGCTTCAAGTTTGACTCCACTCCTCCACGGAGTGCAATCCTACGACGAACTCCATCACTTGAAGACTCTGACTATTCTTCCTCCGCGGCAACTGTCAATACCAGAGTGATCGATGATGAAGCCGATGCTACTTCACCGCCCCTACTTACGCATTTAATCGACATCGTACCAAGCCTGCTCTGCACCGCCAACCAACACCGACAACCCTGTCGCATCATCTTCTTTAGAAGAGGACGAGTAGATGCTCTATGTCTTCAAACATTTTTGGTCCTTACTGACAAAAGGGGGAGAAGCATATGAGTTTGATAGTCTTCAAGCGGGTTCATAAGGGCGGTTGCATAATATTTTGCCTAGTGTTTACAACTCTCGCTTTTTGATACATTTGGTTCTTTGAGTTGTAACACTTAAACTCGATGGTCGTCTGCTACTTATTTGCTTTACTCTAGTGCGATGATAAATTCCGCATGTGCGACGATAACTTCCGCACTTAGATCATTCTGCAGACGTCCATTTTTCATTATGCATGTCATTCTCTTAGCTATATCATTTCATGCATGATGAATTATCTTCATAAGTTGAAGAGGATCTCCACAAGTACAACCTTCCATGTGCATTTGCATTCCAAAAGCAAACTACTTATATGCACATCTTCAGGGGGAGCCTTTGCCACTTATGAAGACAATTCCCTATCCTTTACAATTTCACATATTTTATCCCCGTTGAAAACTTCAACCAGTTTGTCATCAACCACCAAAAAGGGGGAGATTGTAAGTGCATCTAGTGCCACCCCTAGTTGGGTTTGGAGTGTTGACGACAAATGTGGTTGAGGGACTAATGCGTTTGTGAGAATTGCAGGATAACACAGGTAGTGTCCCTCATTGATTCGGTTTACCTACCGGAGATGACCCCTAAAAATGTATGAAGACATTGACGACAATGGTGGTATGTGAAGATATTCACATTGAAGACTATGACATGAGAAGACATTGAGTGAAGACTATGGAGCCTTGAAGGCTGTCGGTTTCGTTGTTTCCTTTTCTTCTTTGTTGAGTCGTAGGAACCACCGTCTTCGTTAAGTGGGGTCCAAGTGATCATAATCGAGAATGATGAAGTGATGCTCAACCCAAATCCTATGTCTTCGAAAATAAGACAATGAGAGCAAAACTTATCCAGAGCTGGATGAGTCAGCTTTGCTTGTAGCCCAAGTAAAGTTGTCGTGTGTGTTTGAAATCTGACCGTTGGAACACGTGTCAGTTCCTTAGTGACCCAGGGTCATTTCAGACATAACAGGTCGGGTTGCCTAGTGGCTATAAATAGCCCACCCCTACACCATAAATTGGTGGCTGCTCAGAGTTAGTGCACGGCTTTTGTCGTTTGAGAGCAACCCACCTCGAAGCCTTTGAGAGAGAGAAATCCTTGCGAGGACAAAGCCCAAACACCCAGAGCCAAAGAGTGTTAGGCATCACCGAAGTCTTTCTGCTGTGTGACACGAAGACTTATTACACTTGAGGACTGTGAATCCTCCGGCCGGTTAGGCGTCGCGTTACGAGCATCCAAGAGTCATTGTGGATTGCGGTGAACGCCATCATCTGTGAAGGTTCGGAAGTCTACCTTGAAGACTTACCAGAGTGATTGGGCGAGGACTTTGTGTCCTTAGCTCAAGGGGAATAAGGTGAAGACGCGGTCTTCTGAGTTGAATCTCAGCCTCCCTAACCAGATGTACAGTTGTGACAGCAACTGGAACTGGTCCAACAAATCATGTGTCTTCAACAAGTGGCTGGTTCTATCCCTTCCCTCCTTTACCGTGAGTTTGTCTTCGTGAAGTCATTGCTTATATGTCTTATCTGTTTGACTTCATTGCTTGACTACTATCATTGTTTGGCTTCATACTATCTTCCATCCTGATCCTTACTACACAGCTGCTATTAGTCTTGTCTTCACATTATTGCATACTTGACTATGGCTTGCTTGTTGTAGTTTATCTTCCGATGCATATCAATTAGGTCATTTCTATTATTTGTCTTTGAAACATTCATGTTTTGAAGACTTTCCTAAAAATTGCCTATTCACCCCCCCTCTAGTCGATAACTAGCACTTTCACTAATGATGCATGTGTACCATGAACTCTTCATGGTTACAATCTTTCGAAAACCCCATTGGGAGCCCCTAATGCCCTTGGAAGATGTTGAACTAAGGTCACCACTTGAGGAAGAAGTGGTGTACCGAAGAGAACTTTTGGAGTGTGTGTGTGTAAAACGATGGATTAGATTTATGTGTGATTACCGTCCCAACCAAACATGTGCAACCACTCTACCCCTTTATGGGACGGGCATTATTGATTACTTAGGGTGATACTAGCATGGTGCCCACATTACTAGTGACGGGGTGACTTGAGGTCACTCTCGACGGGTCGCATTACTTGGATAGGCGGCCATGACTGTTTTTCACAGGGCACCGGACACACCGTTGGTCCCTTCGTGTATGCGTAATAATGTGAAAAGGGCAGAGTCCCACGATCTTTTTCTTATACACGAGGGCCATGTATCAATGAGTGGACCCTATGTTAGTGTCGTCTAGGGAAAGGTAATGATCGGGTGCTTCCCCCGAGTACTTGAGATCAAGGGATCGTGGATGACACGAAGCTTCCCTGATCTTTTGGGTAAAGTGCACTTCCTCTTCAGAGTGTAATACTATTCGAATAGCCATGTCCACTCTCATTGACAGTTGGGAGGTGCTACTTAAACTATGTCCAGGAATTTTACAATCCCGATGCATGTGTGTGTGGAAAGGAACTATTTGTGTCAAGGTGGTGACTTGACATGTTGGAAGGCATGGAATTGATTCAAATCCTATTTATGTTGATATCTGTAACCTGTCCTCAAGGTTACCCATGTTTATTGATGCATATCTCACAAGTTGAAAGGACATCTCAACTAGCTTGAAGCTAGGTTGCTTACTTGTTGTACAGTTGCAGTGTTATTGTGAACCAAATCATGGGTTGCTTGCGAGTACATTCAAAGTACTCATTGGCTTGCCACTGGTTATTTTATTGGCCAGGCATGAAAGACGGGATATGATGAAGAATACTTGAAAGTGATTTAACATGCGAGCTAGGGCGCTTCGGTCGAGAATGCCTGTAGGGTTAAGGCAGATGGCATGGGTTCTACTTACCAACGAAGAATTTCCGCTGCTTAAGTTTATTGGGTATTCAGCCCCTGTGGATTTATCTATGTAAGACTTGACCATAATGGTCATAATTTGTGTAAAACGGTATGTATGGATGTAAGACTCTTGTTATTCAGCTTCTGTGTGTTCAGTGAGCATTGATCTCTGGGATCACTGTACACGTGCATTCGGTGATCACGACTTATGAGTTGGGGTCCCCACAGAGCTGGTATCAGAGCCATCCTGACTGTAGGAAGCCTTAGTTAGCATGGTCGTTAGTTAGGGTAAAGCTATTTTCAAAAACTATTACCAGTTTTCAAACTAGCTATACTTCTCTTCCCTTCTCAGTTTTTCAAAAACAAACTAAGGTATACTTTCCTTATTGATCTCTTCCCCTTCAAAACTTATGGTCGCTAGAACCCTTATGCCCCTAACCACTGGATTCCTCATAAACTTCGAGGATAATCCAGAAGGAAGATGCATTGCCAGACATTCGCCCACATCTCCTGATCACAAGATTGGCGACACCACAACAAGACGATACCAACAGAAGATACATCCTCGAAGAATGAGGACATGAAGACCCAGGAGATGGTGACACCCTTGACACTGCCCCAAGATGACGCAACCCTAGCCTACGATGATCAGGGCATAGGAAATGCAAGATCATGATATACATCGCTAATAGAGCAACCATGTCCTTACCATTGTTGTATCGGCAGCCACCGGTGGATGAGAACCTCGCCATTTGGCCCGCCTCACTATAGTGAGCAGGAAAACGGTTCTCTTCATCCCCCGCTCTTGGTGTCGATGTTTTCATCAACGTAACCGACATGTTGGACCTCTACTATGCCTTGTTAATAACATTGCATAAGGGATTACCTACCTAGGTACCATCGGCAGGTTAGAAGACAAAAAGGGGATCGTCGTGATTAAGAAGACAATAGAAGACCAAGTCAATGCCAGTTACGAGGAGCCACCTTCACCCCATCACCTCAACAGGCGAGAAGTTGATGAAGATTCTTCATGCCCAACCTGGATCGTTTCATCAAACAACTACAAGAGACGTAGCGACACCTGAGGAAAACTCAGAAGACTACATGAGGCACAAGGCACGACTACTGAGTCCGAGAACCCCTAGGGTAGGATGAGTCGTGTACCCCCTATCTTGTGATCGAGTCCGTATGATGGTTGAATAGAACCATGATTGTGTGTTGCTTGTTTTTATTTGGTTGTGTTTTGATATCACTCGCCCTTTTGCCCGAGGCAACTAGTACACTGACTATATCACCTGCCTTATTTTGCCGTTTGTGTTTGGCCCTTTCGGCACTTGTTTGCTTGCATTTGCACTATAGAACCCCCTTTAGGCATTCCCCTCCTCTATGCTACTTTTCCTCCTCATCTCTCTCCTCAACTGAAGACAAGCAAGACAAGATGCACCAAGGGTTCTACTCCGGCGACCAACTAGCACTGAAGACTTTTGCTGCCGCCTCTTAGACCAAGTGCAACCCCGTAGAGTTATGTTTACCTCTCAAGACTGTAAACCCATCACTATACCCTTCGAGACTTCACGAGATACCCCAGCTCGAATCCTTAACCAAGTGCTTAACCCACAGAATTACAAGCGGACCAGTTAAGCCTTTGTAACCTCGCATAGCACCGGGTTCATTATGGAACTAGTGGACATAGCGAACGAGCGCATTATCATCCTAAGATAGCACCAAAGCTGACGATGCCATAGGAGAGACCAATTTGGGGATATAGGAATAGAGGACAAATGACTTGATGAGTTTATATCAGAGACCTTGAGGAATTGACTGAGACTCATTGGTGGATTATGAGGCTTTCATGTTGGTAGATGAACTTGGTGGGATCATGATCATAGATTAGCACAACTTCCATTATCCCTAAATTGGATTTATAGGACAGTTATGGCCGCAAGCTGAAACTCCTGGAAGTGCAAGGATTTGACTTGATCAGATGATATTGATAGGAGACAGTTGATATTACGTAAATAACTTGAGGGAAACATGTAGGGTTCCTCGTTGGACATGAGATTTGGATTAAATAGGTTACCCTAGTGGAGTATGGATGCAGAGTAATTTTTACATGGTTCGGAGTAAATTGGATTTAGACTGATGATCTTGATCATGATACCATGTTTCTCGGTGGACCATAAACTAGGAGATTGGATTAATTGTCAGAGTTTATTTAGGGATCTATATATTCTTGACCTTGGAGTTTACATCACCATGATAATGGAAATTGGTGGACTGACTATAGCAAGGTATCCCTTTCAAGTATTTGGTGATTATAGGACATTAGAAGATCATGTGGGACACCATAGACATTGGATTTGTAGAATTAATGAATTATGTAGCTAATGGGCTTTTGGAGTTGATTCATAGGAAAGGAAACTAGATCTTGGAGTGGCATATGACGTGTTTCCTTAGGATAGAGGTGCTTTATCGTAGACCTTGGAAGAATAGGATGAGCACTTGGATCGTGATGTTTAATTCAAGCTTAGCAGCTTGTATATTCTGCCCTTGGATTATATTTGCAAAGATATGAGTTTGAGGATAGTTCACATATATGATTTTTTTAGACCTCCTCTCGAGAGTCATGAGGCATAATAATAGCATTTGTAATGATTGGAGCTGACCTACACGAGTTGGTACTTTCGGTGGTATAAGGTGATCTGTTTGGAGGACTAGATAGGACAATTGGCATCTCAGGAACTGTGCTCAAGGATGGGATGATAAACATTCCCTCGCACACTAGAATCCTTGAAACCCTTATGTCCTACCAAGCCACAACATGGTCGGATACTGACCTTGGGCTTTGGCTCTAGATCGATAAGACCTTGGCCAATGCTCAACCGTGACCATCACCAATGCCTCAGCCCACTTTACGTACCCCATAGACTTCATGGAGTGCTTGGACAAGTTAGTTGTCATCTTTCTTTGATGACATCCTTGTCTACCCGAAGACGGAAGAAGAATCGTTGAGCTGGTCAAGGAACATCTGAAGATCGTCATGTCTAGGAGGAAGAACTATATCAACCGCCATCGCCAAGAAGTGAACTTCCTCGTTTAAGACCGTGCGTATCTAAAAACCACTCCTCTCTAAGGAACCAAGCATTTCCATGACAAGGAGACCTGCACCAAGATTCATCGGCCCTCTTCGAGATCACTCCAAAATTTAACAGCCCCCTCAGAGATCGCCACAAGATGAAGAGAAGCGGTTACGGATGGAGTTACCACTGAGTTACCTTGTGTGTAATGTTTCCACATGACACAACTCCGGAAGTGTTTTCGACTTCCTAACTAGCCCGATCACTAACAAGGACATCGATCACCGAGCCATCGACCTCAAGCTCGATCCAACCTGATCTAACGCGAGAGACCCCTTAGCAACCTGGATCAACCGAGAGCATCATACACGAAGCTACAACACAGGGTACTTCAAGATTCAATGGAGCACCAAATGGAAGTAGAAACAGTATGAGGACGTGAAGACTACCCCAAATCCAAGTTTCCGTATTCCTTCCCGCGCCTAGTCTGGGAATCTCGGGGATGAGATTCTTGTAAGGGGGATAGGTCTGTCACACCCTGATTTCCATGGCACAACACTTAAGGTGATAAATCATGATAAATTATGGTTTGACAAAATCTTTTGTGTGTTTTGGTCTTTGCTTGATTTGATTTTGTCTACTGTTTGCAAGTGCTCAAAAAATCAAATAAATCCTCCAACTCTTATACTCATTCTCCTTGATCCAAAAACCTTGCCCAATGATCATGCCAGGTGTATAGGGAATAAAAATAATTTCTTACAAAAATAATTTGGCCAAATAGTATTTTCAAAAATTTGTTTTCCAAAACCCTGAATTGAGATTTGCACCGCAAGTACTTAATTAAGGGCAGTAAAAATCTTTCCAAAAATATATTTGACTCCTATTAGATATAGGATACCCATAAACCATAAAAATATAATTTTAAAAGTTACTTTCCTATTTTATTTAAAGGCTTTTTCTTTAGGCCAGAAATGGTCTTCAATAGGTTAAATTATTTTAAAGCTTTAAAAATATTTGGGAAAAATTAGGGAGACTCAATGGACATATATTTTCCATATATAAGAGTTTCAACACATGGTCATGTTCAAAATATTGGTCAAACTCCTCAAAAACCCTTTCTGGATATTTCAAGCTTTTGAAATATTTACAAAGGAAATATTCTCCAACAATTCCAAGAAAATTCTAGCATGTCACATATGACATGTTTGATGATCTTGACAAGTATCATGTCATGGAGAATAGTATAACCCCATGAAACCCCTCAAAACCATTTACATGCATTTTGAAGTTTGAGCAACTTTACATTGCCAAACATGTCCAAATGTTCTCAAACCTGGTGAACATGCTCAGGTGATCTAATAATTCATCTAGACCAAATGGCACAAGTTGGAGAACAAGTTAACTTGATCAAAGAGCCCCAAAACCCTTCATGTCCAGAACAACTTTACATTGGCAACTTTCTCCTTTTGATCTCAACTTTTGTGGAAATGTTCAAAACCTCAAATGATGACACTACACCAAGTGATGCATCAAGGAGAATTGATTTGCATGACTAAATCTTGGTAAAGCCATTTCTTCTAATTTCTAGGGTTTACCAAAGTTGCATTGTCAACTTCCTCCAAATGAGCTCCAACTTGGTGATCAACCCCATTTCTATATGACACTTGATCCTGTTAATCTTCACATCATTTAGAATCCATTTGCTTGCCCAAACCACCATCAAACACCTTATGGCAGAAACTTAAAATGCATGTTTTGGCCAATTCCACTAATCTCCATGGGCTAATCTTCCTCCCACAGCACCAACTGGTCCTCCTCTAACCCCTACATCTTTCCCTGCCCGAGAAGCCATGATGAAGGGGGTGAAAATCCCTTTTCCCCCTCTGGCCTACCATTTTCTCACCTCTCTCTCACTCCTGGCAAGCTCCAGGGTATCCAAAAACTTTTTCCACATTGTTTACTCCCCGGTGCAGCCACTAGACACAAGTGGGCGCGTGAGGACGCGAGGAAAAGCCACGGGTGCCGGCCATTTGCGCGCTCTGGAGCATGTCAGCATGCTCCCGACCGTTGACGCCGTGTTCCCCGACCACCTCAGGTCTCCCCTCGCGCCAGTCGAGGTGCCTCGACGTCCGCAACACGCCACCGTGCAGGCCCCCTCGTCTCTCCCTCTCTCTCACCTCCTGCGGTGCGTGCCCAGAGCCGCCCGGCTCGGCCAATGCCCGGCCTCGCACGCGCGAGGACCAGGGCCTCGCCCCACTCCCTCTCTCTCTTCCTGGCGCCCTAATCCACCCCCACGAGCATCGCAGACAACTCCTCACTCGCTCCCCTTGCCGCCCGATCCGTTTCCACGGCCACCCGTGCGCCGCGTCCACGGTGAGCCATGGCCTCGCTATTTAGGGCCACCCCCGAGCCCCCTCTGTACTCCTTTGGCCCTCTCTCCCTCCCATAGACCCTCTGGACCAACTCGTTTATCCTCCCGTGCCCTCCATCCACCACCATGGCCGGAGCCTTGCCGTCGGCCTCCGCCTAAATTCGCACCCACCATTCTTCCTCCTCCCCTCTAGACTGCACTAGAGAACCTCCACCACCACCGCGAGCCTCTCCCGTGTTTCTCCCTCTCCTTCCCATGGCCGTGTTTTCGAGTTCCATCACCACCGCCGGCCTCGCCGCTGCGGCCGATGATGTGCTCGCGTCCGGCCACCCCTGCAGTCGAGGCGCACCTCGTCGGATGCGCCGCTCTCCTCTGAGCCCGCCGATGTGCTGGGCGTCACCGGAGGTGACCAGAGCCACTGGAACGAGCGCCGGCAAGCGCTCGGCCCCGCCTCCTCTGTCTCCTTCATCGCGCGCGGGAGGAGGGAGACGACCCTGCGGGTGGACCCCGTAGGTCAGTGACCCCGTCCGTGGGCCCCTCCGTTTAGTTGGAGGCGCATTGGGCAAATACGCCTCCGGCATGGACCCTGCGCGTGTGCGGCTGAGCCGATGGGCCGGCCCAGTTGCGCCTCGACGATAAACCTCGCCCAGCGCGCGCCGCCACCGCCCAGATTTGGCCCATTTAGGTAAATCCCTCTCCTTTTTCCTTTTTCTGTAGACTTGTAAAATCCATAAACAATTCAAATGGACTCCAAATTTGACGATTCAAATTTCTAGTGACTAAATCATGATCTACCTGGTGGTGCAACATGCACATTTTTCCAGAGACCTTTTCTTCACAAATATTTATCAAATCCTATTTTTCCTATTTCTGTGATGAACTTTAGAAAATCACAGAGAGCTCAAACTTGATCCAAATGCCATGATTCAAATTCCTAGATGCTTCTAAGTTCATAACTTAGTTTATGAACATTTTTCTTAATACTTTCTGTACCCCACAAAATAATGAGCCATTTCTTCATGTTTGTCAACTTTGCAAATCCATAGAATATTCATTTGAACTCCAAATCGGTGAAACCAAATCCTAGATGCTTCTAAAATCATCCTTTGTTAAATGGGTATCTTTGCTCATTTTCCAAAATATAATTCTGTACACTTCTTGCAAATCCATAAACCCCTTGATTCCATCATATTGAAATGTTCAGGGATATCCATTGATCCAATTCCAATGAAACCACTCTGGTTATTTTTCATATAACCAGAGATGTCCTAGAAAAGTCAAATTAATATTTTTAGAGCACTTATATTTTTTGCCTTGTTGTGTTGCTTACTGTGATTGTTTCCGACGTTAGTTGACGAAGTAGACGGAGTACATGGAGAAGGACCAGAAGATTTCAAGACTCAGATGAACCAGGCAAGCGGCCCTTTGACCATGACACCCCTTTTGTTCATAGGTACCCTTTTTCCGATTGCATGATGATGAAATATGACGGTGGTAAACTTGTGGTGAACCACCCATGCTGCATACCCCTACTCATGTCCTTACCTTGTTCATGATTGCATTGTCAAGAAACTAGTTGATGCCTAATGATGCATGTGTACCATGAACTCTTCGTGGTTACAATCTTTCGAAAACCCCATCGGGAGCCCCTAATGCCCTTGGGAGATTTTGAACTAAGGTCACCACTTGAGGAAGAAGTGGTGTACCGAAGAGAACTTTTGGAGTGTGTGTGTGTAAAACGATGGATTAGATTTATGTGTGATTACCGTCCCAACCAAACATGTTCTCTCTCGGGACGGGGTCCACAGAGACGGGGCATTATTGATTACTTAGGCTAATACTAGCACGGTGCCCACATTACTAGTGACGGGTGTGACTTGAGGTCACTCTCGGGACGGGGTCGTGCTTGGATAGGCGGCCATGACTGTTTTCACAGGGCACCGGACAAACCGTTGGTCCCTTCGTGTATGTGTAATAATGTGAAAAGGGCAGAGTCCCACGATCTTTTTCTTATACACGAGGGTCGTGTATCAATGAGTGGACCCTATGTTAATGTCGTCTAGGGAAAGGTAATGATCGGGTGCTTCCCCCGAGTACTTGAGGTACTGCGGGATCGTGGATGACACGAAAGCTTCCCGATCTTGTGGGTAAAGTGCACAACCTCTACAGAGTGTCAAACTATTCGAATAGCCGTGTCCACGGTCATGGACAGTTGGGAGGTGCTACTTAAACTATGTCCAGGAATTTTACAATCCCGATGCATGTGTGTGTGGAAAGGAACTATTTGTGTCAAGGTGGTGACTTGACATGTTGGAAGGCATGGAATTGATTCAAATTCTATTTATGTTGATATCTGTAACCTGTCCTCAAGGTTACCCATGTTCATTGATGCATATCTCACAAGTTGAAAGGACATCTCAACTAGCTTGAAGCTAGGTTGCTTACTTGTTGTACAGTAGCATTGTTATTGTGAACCAAACCATGGGTTGCTTGCGAGTACATTCAAAGTACTCATTGGCTTGCCACTGGTTATTTTATTGGCCGGGCATGAAAGACGGGATATGATGAAGAATACGTCGGTGACGAACATGCGAGCTAGGACGCTTCCCAGTCAGAATGCCTGTAGGGTTAAGGCAGATGGCATGGGTTCTACTTACCGACGAAGAATTTCCGCTGCTTAAGTTTATTGGGTATTCAGCCCCTGTGGCTTTATCTATGTAAGACTTGACCATAATGGTCATAATTTGTGTAAAACGGTATGTATGGATGTAAGACTCTTGTTATTCAGCTTGTGTGTGTTCAGTGAGCATTGATCTCTGGGATCACTGTACATGTGCATTCGGTGATCACGACTTATGAGTCGGGGTCCCCACACTCGACTTGATCGTTAGTTTGAGGGTGATAGACTGAAGCATAGTCGAGCTTGATGCCCATGTTTTTGCACCAGAGTTTGACCTCGTCGGCCGTGAAGTTCGTGCCGTTATCAGTGATGATGCTGTGGGGGACGCCGACGGTGTATGACCCTTGATATGAAGTCTATCACCGGTACGGATTCGGCCGTCTTAACAGGCTTGGCCTCTATCCATTTGGTGAATTTATCCACCATGACCAGTAGGTATTTTTGCTTGTGGGTTCCTCCTTTAAGGGGTCCAACCATGTCAAGCCCCTGCACCACGAAGGGCGGTGATGGGTATAGTTTGGAGGCGGTAGGTGGCATGTGGCTTTGATTACCAAAGAGTCGGCAACCGACGTCGTTGGACTAAGTCTGAGCATCTGCCGGTCGTCGGCCAATAAAATCATGTCTGAAGGCCTTGCTTACAAGGGCCGGGCTGCGGCGTGGTGCCCGCCGAGTCCGCATGAATTTCAGCCGAGAAGATTCCGCCCTTCCTCTTCGGAGATACACCTTTGAAGGACTCGGTGGTGCTTTTCTTATAAAGATCTCCCTCATGGACTTTATAGGCTTTAGATTGCCGCACTATGCAGGCGTGCCTCGCTTTTGGTCCTCGGGAAGTTCTGCTGGTTAGGTAGGCTAGGAATGGTTCCATCCACAGGGCAATGACCGCCATTATTACGCAAATTTGAAGATGTTACTGCCGTTGGCGAGCCTCCAATTGTGTCGAGAATGTTCGGTGTTGGGCGGTCTTTGTTGGGTCCGGGCTGTTATTTCCGGACTCCCCTTCCCATAATATGGATGGCTTGAACAGCCTCTCTAAGAAGATATTGGGGGGACGGCATCGCGCTTCGCGCCAATGCGTGCCAAGACGTCTGCTGCCTGATTGTTTTCTGGAGCTATATGGTGAAATTCGAGCCCTTCGAACCGAGCTGACATTTTTAGGACGGCGTTGCGATAAGCTGCCATTTTTGGATCCGCATCAAAGTCTCCATTTATTTGGGATATCGCGAGGTTCGAATCCCCGCGCACCTCTAGGCATTGAATGCCCATGGATACTGCCATCCGGAGACCATGTAGAAGGGCCTCGTATTTGGCTGCTTTGTTGGAGTCCGTATACATTATCTGGAGTACGTATTGAACTGTATCACCTGTTGGGGACGTCAGAACGACGCTAGCCCCCAGACCAGCCAACATTTTGCAGCCGCCGAAGTGCATCATCCAGTTGGAATATGTGTCGTACTCTTTAAGGAGGTCGGCTTCAGTCCATTCGGCGACGAAGTCGGCCAAAACTTGCGACTTAACAGCTCGCCATGGCTTATAGGTTATGTCGAATGGGAGGAGCTCAATGGCCCATTTGGCAATCCGGCCTGTCGCGTCGCGGTTGTTTATAATGTCGTTAAGAGGTACTTCAGAGGCTATTGTTATTGAACACTCTTGAAAGTAGTGTCGCAGCTTCCGGGATGCCATAAACACCGCGTATGCTATCTTTTGATAATGCGGATACCGTGACTTGCATGGAGTGAGGACAGTGGACACGTAGTAAACTTGTTTTTGAAGGGGGAACTTGTGTCCGTCCGTTTCTCGTTCGACAAAGAGCACCGCGCTAACAACTTGATGAGTTGTCGTGATGTATAATAGCATTGGTTCGCCCATGTTGGGCACGGCCAGGACCAGGTTTGTTGCAAATATGGCTTTTATTTCTTCGAGTCCGGCCGTGGCGGCATCAAATCCACTCGAAGTGTTGATGCGCCGGAGGAGGCGATAAAGGGTAATGCCTTTTCTCCCAAACGGGAGATAAAAGCGGCTTAGAGCCGCCACGCATCGATCAATTTTTGTATTTGTTTGAGGTCCTTTGGGATATCCAATTGTGACAGAGCTCGGATCTTTGCTGGGTTTGCTTCAATTCCTCTACCGGATACAATGAAGCCCAAGAGCTTTACGGCTGGTACGCTGAAAACGCATTTTTCCGGGTTAAGCTTGATGTCATATTTTCGGAGATTATCAAATGTGAGCCTCAAGTCGTCTACTAGAGTTTCGTCATGCTTGGTTTTGACGACCACATCATCTACATATGCCTCCACTATTTTGCCGATCTGGTTTGCCAGACATGTCTGAATCATGCGCTGATATGTTGCGCCGGCGTTTTTGAGCCCGAAGGGCATTGTGTTGAAGCAGAATGGGCCGTATGGGGTGATAAATGCCGTTGCGGCTTGGTCAGGCTCTGCCATCTTAATTTGATTGTAGCCGGAGTATGCGTCGAGGAAACACAATGAATCGTGTCCTGCGGTAGCATCGATAATTTTATCGATGTGGGGGAGGGGGAAGGGATCCTTTGGGCAGGCCTTGTTGAGGTCCTTGAAATCGACGCATAGGCGCCAGGATTTGTCCTTCTTTGGTACCATCACCAGGTTTGCTAGCCAGTCCGGATGTTTTATTTCTCTGATGAATCCGGCCTCCAATAGTTTGGCTAGCTCCTCTCACATGGCTTGTCTCTTAGGTTCGGAGAAACGCCGGAGAGCCTGTTTGACTGGCTTGAATCCTTTTAGGATGTTTAGGATGTGCTCGGCCAACCGGCGTGGGATTCCTGGCATGTCTGAAGGGTGCCAGGCAAAAATGTCCCAATTTTCGCGTAGGAATTCTCGTAGTGTGGCGTCTACATCAAGGTTTAATTGTGCCCCGATGGAGGCCGTTTTTGTAGGGTCCGTTGGGTGGACTTGGAATTTGACTATTTCGTCCGCTGGTTTAAAAGAGGTGGACTTGGATCTTTTATCTAGTATCACATCGTCCCTGTTCACCGTGGAGCCTTGGTGATCAGTTCCTCGGCCGCTAGGGCTTCGGATAGTGCCTCAAGGGCCAGTGCGGCTGTCTTATTTTCGGCGTGGAGTGCTATGTCCGGGTCACTAGCAAGAGTGATGATTCCGTTGGGCCCGGGCATTTTGAGCTTCATGTACCCGTAATGGGGTATAGCTTGAAAAATTGTGAATGCCTCTCGCCCTAATAGAGCGTGGTATCCGCTGCTGAGCAGGGCCACTTGGGCGTGACCTCCTCGGACTGTATTTATCCGGCGTGCGAACACCGAGATCCGGTGTGATTTTTTCTGGCAAGACACTTCCCGATCGGGTATTATTCCTCTAAAGGTTGTGCTTTGCTTCGCTCAATGCGGCTCCGATCTATTTCCTTTTTGAAGGGTTTCCTCATAGATGAGGTTCAATCCGCTGCCACCGTCCATGAGTACCTTGGTAAGGCGAAAGCCGTCCACTATTGGACCGAGGACCAATCTTCTTGGTGCTCGGGCTGTTCGAATTTAGGTTCATCAACGGCATTAAAGGTAATAGCCGTGTCCTCCATGGGTTTATTGTTGCTACTTGGTAGACTTCGGCAAGGCTGCGAAGTGTTCGTTTTCGCATATTATTTGATGCGAAAGTCTCGAAGACTATTAATACCGTACTGGTATCTCTGGGCTGGTGCTCTGTGGATGCTGGGGTTAGAAGCTCTTCGCCACTTTTGGCCACCTGCCAGAGTATCCAACATGCTCTAAGGCTATGAGTTGGTGTGGCACCCTTTGTACTATGAATTTTACAGGTCCGTTGAGCCATCCCTCGATGCGGTTCCATACCCGTAGGGGGTTTATATTTTTGGTGTTTAACCCGAGTGATTGGCGATAATGCACCCTTTTATTTCGGACTGGGTTTGTATTCAGGGCGGATTGTCCCAAAATCTTACTTGGTTTTCGAGCGCTTTCCATCGCACAGTACTTTCGTACTATGGACGCCAAGTCAGTAAAGCGTGTAATTTCACGGCGACCTATGGCGTTGAGGATTCCCTTGTCCGTGCAATTATTGCAGAAGAATGAAATTGCGTTTTCCTCACGACAGTCCTTTATCCTGTCCATAACCAGGAGGAATCTGGCCCAGTAATGATGTACTATTTCCTCGGGCTCTTGCCTAATTTTGGATAGATCGCCTATGTTCGGGTGGGTGAGTGGAATTAGATCCGAAACCTCACCCAATCTGAGGCTCAAGGTCCAAGGAGATTCCGAACTCGGAGGCTTGGATTCTTGGATGTTGTCCAATGAATCTAGCCTGTTGCCTGACTCTAAGTTCGGGTCTTGGGTGTCGTCCTCCCCTCCGCGGGTATCCGGCTTGGAGGGATCGGGAATCCGGACATAGCTAGTCCTTAAGATAGATGAAGGGTCACCGCATTGTTCCTCCACCACGGCAACGTGATGGGTGACCTGGGGAGAGTTAATCTCTCTCGAGATCGGGTTTAGGCCCAATCTGATCGTGATGCATGAAGCGACTCCAGATGCGATGCGATCCAAGAGCTCGTTTAAGGAAGATTGCTCCATCGGATCTAACTGCTCGGCGAGTTCCGAGTTGACGTGAAGATTGCTCCCGATGACCCGAGAAGTCATCGTCGGTGAGGCGGCCGAACAGGCGGTCATAAGAAAACCGCCTAGCCGGAGAGTTTGGCCGATAGCCAAAGCTCCTTTAGCAAGAGTGTTGTCTTTAAAGACGGGATGAGGCATCCTTCCTGATGGGGACGGCACAGAGGGACTCTCAATGAAAGCACCAATGTCGGTGTCAAAACCGGCGGATCTCGGGTAGGGGGTCCTGAACTGTGCGTCTAGGCGGATGGTAACAGGAAACAAGGGACACGATGTTTTTACCCAGGTTCGGGCCCTCTCGATGGAGGTAAAACCCTACTCCTGCTTGATTAATACTGATGATATGGGTAGTACAAGAGTAGATCTACCATGAGATCAGAGAGGCTAAACCCTAGAAGCTAGCCTATGGTATGATTGTTATTCGTCCTACGGACTAAAACCCTCTGGTTTATATAGACACCGGAGAGGGCTAGGGTTACACAGGGTCGGTTACAATGGGAGGAGATCTACATATCCGTATCGCCAAGCTTGCCTTCCACGCCAAGGAAAGTCCCATCCGGACACGGGACGAAGTCTTCGATCTTGTATCTTCATAGTCCAGGAGTCCGGCCAAAGGTTATAGTTCGGCTATCCGGACACCCCCCTAATCCGGGACTCCCTCAGTTTGTCACTGTTGTTTATCCTGTACAAAAGAGGTTCGTGCTCGGCCCTAAAAACTGTGAGGGAATTTTGGGAGGGGAATCCCCTCATGTTAAGATTTGCGATAGATGCATTGGTAATCTTAACGCTGCGCGTGAGCTTAACGGCCGGCCCGGTGGTGGGTCGGCTGGCTTATTACCTTTGGCCTGGTTAGCCCGGCCGGGGCCGGGGGCCATAGCGCCATATGTGTCTTCTGGGTGAACCCATTGATCCTGCGATAAGAACCTCCGGAGAGGGAGTGGCGATAGCCGTCCGTGCTGTGGACGCGGCTGGCCCGGCCCGGCTCGCGAGGGGCTCGCGAGGGGGGCAACTGATGCTAGCTTTGGACGCAAAGCCGAAACCAAAACATGAGAGATTGCTCGAATGAGACTAAACACCCCTTCCCCAAACGCACGCAAGGCTCGAACCCAAATCCAACTTAAATTCAAATCGAAGAAACTCGTCAACAGAGAAAAAAGGCAAAAAAGCAAAAGGCCGCGTCCGGCACCTAGTCTAGTCTTCGACGTCTTCTCACCCGGTAGCGGAGCTAAGTGCTGTCACTTTGGGCATGGGAGGGAGCCCGGGGCTGAGCCGGGCGCTCCTGAGACTCCGGGGCGTGTACAGCCCCACTCATTATTACGTGAGAGTGTCACGGGGCGGCGAGCTTCACAGGCATTGGGCCTTCTTCATAGGTACCGGCCTTGGTTCATATCGCCAGATGAGGGCCCCGCGTTGCACCACACTCTACCACCACTGACGGCGGCCGGAGACCAAGGACGACGCCAATGGGGTAGAGCGGTCGCCAGCCAGTTCCCCGACGACCACGGGTCCTCTGCCGGGCAGGCCCTGAGGCACCTCCCCGGCAGAGGGCCTACCTCCTGAGAACATCTTGTGACGAGCGCCGCGGGGACGAACTCGGATCTTGGCCGCTCTCCTGCAGCCCCCGATGCCCTCCTCCTGAGGGGTAAGAGGCTACAGAGTTGGGGCAGCCACCTGTCGTGACGGCCTGTACCTCCTGCGACACATGGTTAGCATAAGCTTGCTCCTGAGGAATTAGTGGTACTAGATAGTTGCTGCCGCCGGCGCGGTCGTCGAGGCCCTCTTGCGGCTCCTGAAAGAGCTCAGCTCGTGGTATTTCCTCGCCCCAGCTTGGCTCAAGGAACGAGTCATGGTCTTCTTCCTGTGTGCACTCTTGATCCATCATGCGGGGCACATAAGCTTCTGGGGACGTCGCCCCGTAGGCCTCGCTGTATTGCTCCATGTGCCATGCAGTCCGGCCCGGAGTGCCGTCTTGAGAGTGGTAGCGCGGTGGTCCGCCGAGGCCCAAGGTCACGGCGTGTGCTCTTTCGCCGGCCGGAGACGGGGTCCGCGCGGCTTGCCGCTTGGTGCTGCTGGCCAGGTTGGCGTCGAGTAGGCCCTGGATCCCGCTTGAGGTTGCGTGAGCGCGCATGGGGCCGCCATGCGGCGCGCTCTGGGCCAGAGGTGGCAGCCGGACGCAGAAAGGAGGTTCTCCAGAGGCGACTGTGTCCAAGAGATCGGCGACCCGCTCCAACAGCACGTCGCGGCCGCCCTCTAGAAGCCGGCACCGTAGCAGCTCTCGGGCCACCGTGAGCGCGGCCCTGGAATTCACCTGCTCCCATCGGGTGTGCGGTGCTGTGGCCGCGGCATGGCTTGAGGCTCTGGCCGCTGACCGCTTTGCCAGCGGCGTGAGGGCAGCGTCCCGCCGCTTGTCGCCCGTGCCCGTCAGAAGCGCCTTGCGGAGCGCGAGCTGCCTGAAGTGGAAGGTTGAGGTTGCCCTGGGCTAGCGGCACGTCGTGGGCGGGCCACACCGCCCAGCGGTCGGCGTTGGCAGCCGGGTCGCTTGACATCGAACGACGAGGTGACGAAACGCGAGGTGGCGGAGGAAGGATTCCGGCGCACCCCTACCTGGCGAGCCAAATGTCGGATTTCGGGTTCTGGCAGACCCTTGAGGTTCGAACACTGGGGTGCGCGCGGATATCTTTCCCCTACCAGTTCATGCGTGAATGGTTAGCGAGGGATCTAAACTACGAACGATGAACACACAAGGGACATGAGGTTTATACTGGTTCGGGCCACCGTTGTGGTGTAATACCCTACTCCAGTGTGTGGTGTGGTGGATTGCCTCAAGGGCTGATGATGAACAATACAAAGGGAGAACAGCCTCGCGAGGGGCTGTTCTTGAGTTGGTGCGATGAACTGCATGGGTGAGTTCAGTCGCCTCTCTCTCTCTCTCTCTGCTAGGGTTCTATCTGATAGGTCTCTTCCAGATTGATCGACCGACCTCCTCTCTTTGTGGTGGCTAGTCCTATTTATAGAGGGAGGCCCTGGGCCTCTTCCCAAATAATGAGCGGGAAGGGCGCCAACAATTGGCCATTTTGAAGGGGAACATCTAGTACACTTATTCTGACTAAAGTTGGTCTTCGCCTGCCAAAGGCTCTGATGGTGACGCCGTCCTGGGCTCCAAGATGACCTCCGTCCTGCCGCTCTGCTGGTCTTGGTCTTGTTGCATTGAAGCAGTAACCTTTGCCTGAAGCCTTGGCCTGTGCTTGCCTCCTTTGCACCAAAGGGTAAAAGAAGACACTGCGTGGGCCGGTGCCCGCCTGTCCTCAATCGTCATGGCTTGCATCAGGGGCACCCTCGTGAGGTACCCTGCCTTGATCTCTCCGCCTCCTCGCGAGCCTGCCTGGCGAGGCTGTTCCTGAGGAAGGTCCCTGTCGTCCGCCCAGCGAGGCTTGGCCCCTCGCGAGGGTCTTCAGCTTGAGCTGATGAAGCTGGGCCGCGCTGGGCCCCCACTTGAGCCACGCTGCAGGCCGCGGGCAGGCAAGTCTGGGGTCCCCCGTTCCCAGAACGCCAAGAGATGTTAATCACATTCGCAATCTTGCCACCAAGAATGCCTCCGTATCACATGAAGCCTGTCGGAGGTCATGGAAGAATCTGACTTTGCTAAGCTCCGAAGATGATCTTCGTGAAGATGGCTTCACTGAGCGCTACAAGTTTGATTCCACGCCTCCCCACAATGCCGTCTTGCACCGTACTCCATCATTAGAAGACGCAGAGTTTTCCTCCTCGTCTGCTATGGTTAATGCACGAGTCGTCGATGACGAAGATGGTGCTACTTCTCCAACCACTACTTCGCCGCGTCTCGACACTGCACCAGGCCCCTCTACACCACCGGACTCCAACGTCGACCCTGCACCTTCATCTTCTCCCGATGGGAACGAGTAGATGCTCTATGTCTTCAAACTTTTTTGGTCCTTACTAACAAAAGGGGGAGAAGCATATGAGTTGATAGTCTTCAAGCGGGTCCATATGGGTGGTTGCTTCATATTTTGCCAAGTGGTTACAACTCTCATTTTGATACATTTGGTTCTTTTGGGTGTCACTTAAAATTGATGGTCGTCTGCTACTTTGCTTGCTATTCTGTGATGCGATGATAAATTTTGCATGAAGTCATTCCCCATAGACGTCCTTTTCTCATTATGCATGTCATTATCTTCGCTCTATCTTTATATGCATGATGAATTGTCTTCATATGTTGAAGAGGATCTCCACAAGCAAAACCTGCCATGTGCATTTGCATTCAAAAGCAAACTACTTATATGCACATCTTCAGGGGGAGCCTTTTGCTACTTAGGAAGACAATACCTTAATCCTTACAATTTCACATAATTTTATCCCCGTTGAAAACTTCAACTAGTTTGTCATCAATCACCAAAAAGGGGGAGATTGTAAGTGCATCTAGTGCCACCCCTATTTGGTTTTGGAGTATTGACGACAAACACAGTTGAGGACTAATGTGTTTGTGAGAATTGCAGAGGATAACACGGTAGTAGTCCCTCATTGATTCGGTTTACCTACGGAGATGACCCTAAAAATGTGTGAAGACACTGAAGACAATGGTGGTTTGTGAAGATATTCACAATGAAGACCATGACATGAGAAGATATCGCATGAAGACTATGGAGTGCAAAGATTTCGTAGTTCCTTTTCTTCTTTGTTGAGTCATAGGAACCACCGCACTGTTAAGTGGGGTCCAAGTGAACAAAGTCAGAGTGACTGAAGTGATGCCCAACCAAATCCTATGTCTTCGAGCGAAGACAATGAGAGCAAATCTTATCTAGAAATTTGGATAAGTCAGCTTTACTTGTAGCCCAAGTCAAGCTGCAGCGTGTGTTTGAAATCGACCGTTGGACACGTGTCGGTTCCTTAGTGACCAGGGTCATTTCAGACAAATCAGGTCGGGTTGCCTCCTGGCTATAAATAGCCCACCCCCTACACCATAAATTGGTGGCTGCTTAGAGTTAGTGCACGACTTTTGTCGTTTGAGAGCAACCCACCTCCAAAGCATTTGAGAGAGAGATCCTTGCGAGGACAAAGCCCAAAACACCCAGAGCCAAAGAGTGTTAGGCATCACTGAAGTCTTTCTGTCCGCGTGACCTGAAGACTTATTACACTTGAGGACTGTGAACCCTCGAGCCGGTTAGGCGTCGCGTTCTGAGGATCCAAGAGTCATTGTGGATTGCCGGTGAACAAAGACTGTGAAGGTTTGGAAGTCTACCTTGAAGACTTACCAGAGTGGTTGGGCGAGGACTAAGTGTCCTTAGCTCAAGGGGAATAAGGTGAAGATGCGGTCTTCTGAGTAGAATCTCACCCTCCCTAACCAGACATACAGTTGTCACAGCAACTAGAATTGGTCCAACAAATCCCTATCCTCTCCAAGCTACTAGTTCCATCTTATCCCGCTCTTTACTTACAGTTTGTCTTCGTGAAGTCATTGCCTGATTGCTTTATCTGATTGACTTCACTATGTGACGACTATTGTTGTTTGGCTTCATACTATCTCCCATCCTGATTTATACTACCTAGCTGCTAATAGTCTTCGTACTTTCACTTCATTACTTAACTATGGCTTGTCTAGTGTAGTCTACCTTCCGCTGCATATCAATAGGTTCATTTCTATCATTTATCTTCAAAGCCCCCGTGTTTTGAAGACTTTCATAAAAATCGCCTATTCACGCCCCCTCTAGTCGATAACTAGCACTTTCAGATGTAAGTTACCCTTTTGCCTTAAGCAACAAGTACGCAACTAAATCACCTACATCATTGCTTGTGTTTGGCCCTTTGACACCTGTTTGTTTGCACTTGCACTATAGAACCCCCTTTAGGCATTCCCTCCTCCTCTATGCTACTTTTCCCTCTTGTCTCCTTCATCAACTGAAGACCAGCAACACAACATACACCAAGGATTCCCCCTCGACAACCCACTAGCACTGAAGACTTTTGTTGCGGCCTCCTCGACCAAGTCTAGCCCCATAGAGTTATGTTACCCCTCAAGATTGGAAACCCATCCCTAGACCCTTTGATACTTCATGAGATACCCCACCTCGAATCCTTAACCATGTGCTTATATTAACTACAGAATTGCAAGAGAACCAGTTAAGCTTCAGTAACCTTTGCTCATCATTGGGTTCATTGTGGAACTAGTGGGCATAGTGAACAAGCACATTATCATCGTAAGATAGAACTAGAACTGACAATGCCATAGGGAAGACCAATTTGAGGACAAATGACTTGATGAGGTTATATCAGGATATTAAGAAGTAGCCCCCGCGAAAACTGCCCTCCCGAGTCGCCCCAGTGGCCGAGGCGCCCCCAAATCCTCGGCGGGCTTCAGTCTCCCGTCCCTTCCCTTGCCACCGCCACAGGGAGCGACCAGGCGAAGCCCAGCCGGTGCCGGCGGCGGTGGTGCCCCCTTTGCCTCCTCGTGCAGCAGTTCTTCGCGGGCGGATGTGGCTGCTCCGAGGTGTCTTCTTGGCGACAACGGGCACCACAATGGCCTGCACGGCGGTTGGCGGCGGCAGATCGGCCGCGTGGTAGGCTGTGGATGGCGGATCCAGGCAGTGGCGTGCTCGTACGGTCCTCGGATCGGCCGGATTGGATCGGTAGGATCTAGGCCATGGCGTGCGACGCGATGTCCGCTAGCGGCGGGTGGGGCTCATGTTGGCCAGCAGCCTGGCCTTTTCTCGCTGGCGCACAGCTTAGGCGAGGGGCCGTCCGGTGGTGCACCGCGGGGCTGTACTCCTTCTCGTGGTTGTCCTAGTGTTCTTCTCGCATGAAGGCGGTGATCTGCTTGATGCTTGTCATCCTTGATCTGGCTGCAGACGAGTTCTGGAATGCTCTGCCAGAGATATCCTTTGGGTGCGTGACGCCTCTCGATTGCTGGATCGGACGGGATCCGGTCGTGTGCGTCCTTATTTCAGCCCGTGCAGCTTCAGGAGGGCGTGGCACGAAGCTCCGCTGACTGTTCATATTATGGGACATATTGGTCTTTCGATTTCCATGGTGTAGACAGTGGCGGAGAATGTCATGGCGGCTGAGGTTTGAGGACTAGTAATGGCGGATCGTGTCTTCGAGGCGATGAAGAAATAGCTCGGTGGGTCATGACTTGTAGCAGTGGCATCGGCAAGTGGGGGCGGCAACACTGGAGGAGTACATGATCTTACCTTTCAGGGTGAAAACCCAAGGTCTCTCTATAATTGGTTGTGCCTGGCAATGACCTTGTTGAAGGCATTGTTTTGAGAGCATGGATCTTCTCCAGGGTGAAAACCTAAGATCTTGTATCGGGTGACGACGGTGCTTGTGCATTGTTTCCTTCTTGGAGGCGTCGGTTTTGGAGAGTTTGGACTTCGGGTGTTGTCTAGGTGGTGGTTTGTGCTGCAGCTACAAGGAATTGATAGCAGGATTTTTCTTTTTTTTCTTCTTTTTCATTTGTCTTTTGGCTGTGTGCATCTGTAATGTCTTTACGACATTGCGTTGTTGCAGAGGCTGGGTGTAATTGGTATCTCCGCGATATTAATATATTCCCCTTTTCAAAAAAAATGAGGTTATATCAGTGACCCTGAGGAAAAATTTGGGACTGTCAATAGGAGATTGTTGACATTACAATAATGACTTGGGGGAGATAGGTAGGAATTCTCGTAGGACCTGAGATTTGGATTAAATAGGTGATCCTAGTGGAGTATAGATGCTGAGTAAATCTACATGGTTCGGAGTAAATTGGATTAGGCCGGTGATCTCGATAATGATACCATGTTTCTTGGTGGATAATAAACTAGGGATATTGGGTTGTTGTCAGATTTAATTCAAGGATCTATATGCACCTGACCTTGGAGTTTACTTGACCATGAAAATGGAAATTTGTGGATATGCTTGATATGGTAGTTCTTTCTAGAATTTGGGAACTATAGGAACTCTAGAAAATTATGTGGAACGCCATAGATGTTGGATTTGTAGAATTAATGGATCATGTAGTGATTGGTGTAGTTAATGGGTTGTTGGATTTGATTCATAGGAAGGAAACAAGATCTTGGATTGGTATACGACCATGAAAATGGAAATTTGTGGATATGCTTGATATGGTAGTTCTTTCTAGAATTTGGGAACTATAGGAACTCTAAAAGATTATGTGGAGCATACATAGATGTTGGATTTGTAGAATTAATGGATCATGTAGTGATTGGTGTAGTTAATGGGTTGTTGGATTTGATTCATAGGAAGGAAACAAGATCTTGGATTGGTATACGACGTGTTTCCTTATGATATAGATGCACTATCATGGACCCTGGATGGATAAGATGATTACATGGATTGTGATGTTTAGTTCAAGCTTAACAGCTTGTATGGATTTTCCATGAGGATAACCACACATATGAGTTTGGGGATAGTTGACATATATGATTTTGTTAAACCGCCTCTCGGGAGTCATGAGGGTATGAATAGTATGAGTGGTGATTGAAGTTGACCTATACGAAATGATGCTTTCGGTGGTGTAAGGTGATTTTGTTTGGAAGACTAGATAAAACAATTGGCATCTCAGAAACTGTGCTCAAGGATAAGATGATAAACATTCACTCACACTCTAGAATCCTTGAAACCCTTAAGCCCTACCAAGCCACAACATGGTTGGATCATGATCTTGGGCCTTGACTCTAGAACGAGAAGACCTTGGCCAACACTCAACCATGACCACCACCAATGCACCAGCCTACTTTATGTACCCCGAGAACCAAGTCTTCATGGAGTACTTGGACAAGTTGGTTATCATGTTTACTGGTGACACACTTTTCTATGCGAAGACAAAAGAAGAGTCGTTCAGCTGACCAGAGAACATCTGAAGACCGCCATGTCAAGGAGGAAGAACTATACCAACCACTATCGTCAAGAAGTAAACTTCCGTGTCGAAGACCATGTGTAACTACGAGCAACTCCTCTCAAAAGAAACAAGCATTTCCATGTCAAAGGGAAGCTCACGCCAATATTTATCAACCCTCTTCGAGATCACTGCAAGACAAAGAGTAGACGCCCACCAGCTAGAGTTGCCACCTGAGCTAACCAATGGGCACAACGATTCCACGCATCACAACTCCGGAAAAATTTCCAACTTCCTAACTAGTCTGATCTCTACAAGGACATCGATCACCGAGCCATCGACCTCCAGCCTGGCCTGACCTACGCAAGATACCCATTTGCAACCTGTATCAAGCAGAATGTCATACACGAAGCCGCACCATCAAGTACTTCAAGGTTCAGCGGAGCAACCACACGAAATTAGAAGCAGCATGAGGATGTGAAGACTATCCTAGATCCAAGTTTCCGTATTCCTTTCTGTGCCTTGTTTGGGAATCTTGGGGACGAGATTCTTGTGAGGGGGGTAGGTCTGTCACACCCTGATTTTCATGCCACAACACTTAAGCGAAAAAGTAATGTAAATGTGGTTTAACAAAAACTTTTGTGTAATCTAGTCTCTGCTCTGTTTTGGATTTTTGTTTGTTGTTTGAAAGTGCTCTAAAAATCAAATAAATCCTCCAACTCCTATACTTCTTTCCCTTGATCTGAAACTTTTCCCAATGATCATACCATGTGTATAGGACAGAATAGTATTTTCTTGAAAAAATAATTTGGCCAAAAATTATTTTCTAAATTAGATTTTCCAAAACCCCCTAACTTCAGGCTTGAACTACAAGTACCTAATGTCAAAAATGTTTCAAAAATTATATTTGAATCCTATTAGCCATAGGACACCCTAAAACTGCAAAAATATTATTTTAAAAGTTATTTTGATATTTTATTTACAGGCTTTTTCTTTAGGCCAGAAATGGTCTTTAATAGGTTAAAATTATTTAATGTTATAAAAATATTCGAGGAAATTTAGGGAGACTCAGTGGACATATATTGTCCATATATATGAGTTTAAACACATGGTTGTCAGGACCCCGATCCTAAGTCACACCGATCTAGCATGTAACACATCATATCACTTTGCGGCCTCACGCACGGTATTCCCACGGGTGTCGCCTTACCATGTCCCGGGACCGTTTGCGTCTTTTGGCTCACGTATATGACGTGTCGCTAGCATCCATATGACAAAGAACCGGGCCGACATGGCTAGTCATGAACCCAAAGCGGCGCTAACCTATGGGGACAGGCATACATGAATCACATCGAACATGTCGGTCATCAACGTATATATTCGGGCTGTAGCACTGGGCTAACAGGACTCGGTATCCCGGGCTGTAGCGAGCTAGGCGGACTCGAATAACACCCGTGACATTTCCCCAAAGGGACAGACATAGGAACGGCAAGTGAAACACATGCCCGGCAGTCAAGTGTCCAAGCGGTAGTCTTTGGGCTAGCGGGACTCCGGTGAACCGGGTCAGAAGCGGACTACTATCGCTCAGAAGCACGAGACTACATTTCCCCATATGAGAGGCTGCCAAGGATAAACAACTAGTTTGTCGGATCCCACACATACCAAGCATTTCAAACATACACACATTATACTTGATATGCGTAGATACAACATGGCATCACAACATAACTCTACGACTCGAGATATTATTCATTAGGCTCCGAAGAGCGAGATATTACAAACATGGGTCTCATGACCCAACACTCGAAACATACAAGTCAAAGCACGGCGGAAGCTAATCATATGCGAGAAATGCAGACAACTATAAATGACAAAAGGCTGAGAAGCCCGACTAATCTACCAGATCCTTAGAAGGCACAAGATCGTAGCTGAGGTAACAAGCTAAACGTCGAAGTCCACGTGGAACTACTAGCGAGGCCAGCGTCTCTACGCAAAACATAAAATAAGCAAGCGTGAGTACAATTGTACTCAGCAAGACTTACATCAGAACTAACTACATATGCATCGATATCAAAGGGGGGTGGTGGAGTTTGATTGCGACAAGCCAGCTTTGACTCGGTAACTATCCTAAACTACATTTGCAAGTAACTCTTTTGAGGTGGCGCTTTACGAGTCCACATATTCACCATATCAATACACCACTATGGACCCGCTCCCGTCTTCCTACGAGAACGCCATCCATAGCACTCACGCTTATCTTGCGCATTTTAGGGTATCCACTTTCACTTGTCTATGAACTATGCAAGGGGTCCAAGTTTCCATATCCGAGAATCCGGCTATTCGAATAGATAATGATAACCCTGCAGGGTGTACTTCTTCACACGCTCTCGCCACTTATAGCCACATACACGTCATGTACCTTGGCAACCTTCAAGCGGAAGCCGGGCGAGGGAGTCGGCCACGACCGACTAACCACACAAGTCTCTCGTCGAGGTTTATCGCCTATTCGGGTTCCATCCGCAAGGAGATCCGCCGGGTGTCGCCACGGCCCCCAAACGATGTGAGCAGGGTTCCCAAGCCCACCAACCGGTGCCACTTGGTACACCGTGCCACTTGTGCCTAGTCTGTCCCAAGCCTACCTGCAGGGTGCCACTTGGTAGACTACTAACACTACCTACAAACACAGGAAACTAGTTGCAACTCACGGACAGAGATCAAGTTGATTAATAAGTCGAGAGGGTCGAGTTACCGGAACCCAATGCGTGGTAGTAACTGTTCATGGATCACAAACACAGAACTCAGTTCCTGAGGACGGCTGCAATGAGACAACCCACCATGTACTCCTACATGGCCTCTCACCGCTACCTTTACCAAATCGTGTTCACACACTTAGTTCATACACAATAGGACATGTTCATAACAATTCCAATTCATTCCCAATGAATCAGGCACGACTCAACTCTAAGCGATGGCAGGCATGACAAACAAGCATAAATGAGTAGGCACAACATGGCTCAAACAATTCCTACTCATGCTAGTGGGTTTCATCTAATTCTTGTGGAATGACAGGTCATGCAAAGGATCAAGGGGTTCAGCTACCGCAGCAAGTAACAGTTGAATCGATGTTGTCCTAATGCAATAAAATAGAGCAGGAGCGAGAGAGTGGGATTGTATCGGAATGAACAAGGGGGTTTTGCTTGCCTGGCACTTCTGAAGATAATAGTTCTTCATCGGTGTCATCGAATAATCATCGTCGGTACATCGCCTACGGGAGGGACAATTACCGGCAAACAAGAGAGAACACAATCAATGCAATGCACATATATGATGCATGATCATGTTAAGGTACTGAATTCACCTAATGCAATAATAATCCAAGTTAGTTGAAGTGGAATTCAAACAAGGTTGAATTCCAACTCCAAATGCTATTTCACAAGTTACCCTAATCATGATTCATCCTATTCAGTGATGTTAACTTGTTCAAACATGCATGATCATGGCATAAACAGATTCTTCATATTTTTCTGATCATTTTTCATATATAAATTATTTCCATCCGAGTTACGGTTGAATTTATATGATTTTTAGAAGTTTAGAGTATTTTACGGAATTTCTTGAATTAAAATAATTCCGAGAAAACTAATTATTATGTCGACTGGCGTCGAAATCGACGTCAGCGGGTCAATCGGGTCGCTGTCCAGGTCAACTCGACGCTGGGACCCACTGGTCAGTGTCTAACTAACTAACCTAACTTAGTTAACACTAATCTAACTTGATTAGCCGGGCGGGGCCCGCATGTCAGTGAGGGAGAGGGGGAGGTCAAACCGGGCAGTGGGTCAACCCACGCCGGTCAGCGGGTCAGCGGGCGCCGGCGTTTAGCCGCCGGCGAGCCCGACGCGGCGGCGCAAGTGCATTTCGATGTTCCGGCCACCAAAAGGGTCGGGGAGGGTACCTACGGGGAGCTGGGGATGAGCTGAGGCTCTTGGTGAAGTGGGTTGAGCTCGGGGCGGTCGGAAATGGTGCCGCAAGGCGTGTTTATGGCGGCGGCGAGCTTTCGGGCGTAGCTTCGGGCATGGCGTTTGGGGGCACGGGAGGAGGTGGGTAGGTGCTCTGGGTTCCGGAACGCGCCGAGGACGACAGCGTGCTTTCGGACGCGACGTGGGGAGCCTCTAGCCTTGGCGACCTCGTGGCCCGGCGATGAGCTCTCGGGCTCGGCGGAGCCCGTGGTTAGAGGAGGGAACGAGTCGGGAAGAGGGGCGAGGCGCAGGAGCTCACCGCGGTGACGATGGGATGCTCGGCGAGATCGGGACGGCCCGGAGCCGATGAATTGACGGCGAGGTCCGCGGGTCCGGAAGGGAAAAAATGGTGGGGCGGCGCCTCGGGCGCCCGGCGTCGGGAGGCTCGGTGAGGAGGGCGAGGATGGAGTGGCGGGGCTTGGGGGCATGTCGGGGAGGAGAAGGGGTGGCGGTGGCCGCGGGTACGGCGATCGGCGTCGGCGGCCGCGTTCGGGCGAGAGAGAGAGAGCAGAGGAGGTAACGAGGGAGAGGGAGAGAGCGGGGGGGGGGATCCAGGGGGGTTAGGGCGCGTGGCCGTCTCCGGGGGGTCGCGAGAGGGTCGGGGAGGCTGGGCCAGCGGGGAGGAGGCTGGCGAGCTCGGGCGCTGATCGCCGTGTCCCTCCTCTGCCCTCTTGGCGAGGTAGGCTGACAGCGGCGTGGCGGTTGGTGGGCTGGGCCACCAACCGGGCCAGCGAGCGAGAGGGGGGGGGGGAAGTTGGGCCGGATCGGACGGATGGTAGGTGGGCTGCAGGTACATTGCCAGGTAATCCTTATCTCTCTATTTGTTTATTATTTCTATTTTCTATTTTTACATTTTGTTTTAGTTTAGTAAAATACCAAACCATTTAAATAAATCCTGAAAATAATTGTGGGCATTAACTAAATTGTTACAGAGGCCCTTAACTATTTTCAGAATTGTTGGAGCATTTAAAAATAATATTAATAGTATTTAAATGCCCCAATTCAAATACAATATGGTTTATTCAAAAATCCAGAAATGTCTTGGAAAAATATCCATCACCTCTGGATATGGTTTTCACCTTTTTCCATTAATCATGAACATTTTGCAAACCACTTTGGGTTCTTTGAAGATATTTTGAAGTTGAACCTATTTGAATTGTTTTGGTGCTAGGGCTTGATCATCCCCATTTCAAATTTCATGGAAATTAAACATGATGCATGGATGCAATGCTACTAGTTACAAGCAAGCTCTAGGGCTGATCTGGGGCTGTGTGACTCACCCCCACTAAACAAGAATCTCGCCCGAGATTCAAGGCGTGAGGTAAGAGGAAAAGGGAAGTCACAAACTATCACAATCTTCATGATCCATTTGCCCTTCTCGAAGATGTTGATTTACTCCATCATCTTGGTCTTGACGTCTTTGCTTTCAAGATCTTCATTCGACACGACAATAGAAAGAAGGGGGGAGACCCTACATGATTCGATCTTCATGAAGATCAAGTAAACATGATCAACTCACGGACTGAGACGGTGACACATCTCGAGTTGAGACACAAAATACATCGAGAGGAATGGAAGAACAACAACGGGGTTTGATTGGTGGCAACAATTCCACGCTTAGGGAGATGGTGGATGGTGTCAAGGTGGCGAGAAAATATTTGCCATGATTCAATAGCGGGGCACCTCAGGGGAGGTGACGCGAGGAACTATTCCCTTAAGTGGCAAAAAGAATTACTTTTGATACGTAGATCATTGAAACTCTTCATACTAGCCTAAGGCAATTTAGAACGATCGTTTGGCGGAGTGCAAAGGAATGGTACACCCGGACTAGAATGGATGATGTGGACTAGCTTGTTGAAGACAATGCAATGGATGATTTTTGCATATCATCGAAGGTGGGGGGGGGGAACCCATGGTAAGTCCACTTTTGAAGATAAACCTTGACAAGAATTGCTAAGAAGACAGTCTATAGCGAGATAGCACAAGGACGGTGCAAGCTGGGAACGAAATGCAACTGTTCGAATGTTCCAACCATCATATCCGCCGAGATTCAGATCTGGTTGGTGTTAGGATATTTCGGACTCAAAGATGTCCGAAAGGAAAGTTTGCAACACAATCGACGAGATGGCGTTGCGAGATTCTCAGGATATGAACCAAGGTAGTAAGCTCCAAAGCATGAGCTGGTTCTGCTACAAACCTGTGAACACATTGTCCTAGACAAGCATGACCACATGGTAGTCTTATAATAAAACACTACCGAGTTCAGGTGGGGGGGAACCATCATCGAGGGTATCGAAGTCTTTACGCAAGTCCATGGATTAGATCCCAAGCATAGACTTCTTTTCCTTGAACAAATCAATGGGTGGCTTGGTGTGCTATGGAATTCATATGAAATGAAGATGATCAGTCTATCATGCCATAGAATACTTCGCACATGCATGACTGACTTGGAATGATTCCAGAGGAAACAAAACAAACCTTTCTCAAATTCATGGCGGCAACTTACACCTAAGACACATAAATTCGAGGAAGTCTCTTCAACCATCCAAGCATAAGCTTCATGAACGGCACACGAAGGAATGCTTACACAATTTTCCAACACTAGGTTGATGTTCAAGACGACTCATGGGGAGACGAAATGCTCTTGATGGGCTCAACGACAACTCATCGGAATTTCCATATCATCGGACTTCCACCATCATGTGAACACGGTGATAGCATTGGTCAGACCAAAAGATATAATGGTGTATGCTCGAGGGATCAACCACGAGTAAGACAACATTACGAATATCGTTGGTTCTGATTTGACTTGACAATGGCCCATACTCAAATCAAAGAATTGGTAGGACGATAGATCCAACAACTGATCACGAGGACCAATCGATGAAGATATCATCTTTCTTCAACACACACTTCACAAGAATATCCCTTTGGATCGAACTAAGTTAGGCAAGCTTTTATCTTCCAACTCTCCAAGTTGGTGTTTGGCTTTAACCAACTAGCTCAGGGGTATCCAACACAGATTCTTGGAGAAGGGGTGGTTCACAAGAAACCAACTTGATCACGAGCTCAACATAACGGTCAGGGAGCAACCCGGTAACACTTCCAAGAAGATATTTGGAAAGTCACGAACCACCGGTATGTTACTAAGCTCGAGAACAATCTTGCTTTTCAAGGCAAGATGATATGATTAAGGGAGTGAGAACTTGACAAGATCCTAACTCATGGATCGAAGAGTGCACCAGAGGTAAGGACTAGGTAGCACGATCAATCTTAGGATGATGGTTTAATAACCAACACGCCAAGAATGAGAGTATTGTCCATTTACTACCAAGCAACGAGTGGCTCGGAGTATTGATTTCGTACATCACAATTCACTTGCCGGCATTCCGGTTACAACAACACGGAACCGAGGAATGAATAATGATAGCGAGAGTATCACTGCGTCAAGAATTCCTAAGAGGTTGTGCAATTCCCATGACATTCTTGACATAAGATGGCAATACTTCAGGGTAGAACAGATTCAAAAGCTGAATTGGCATTTTGATCTGCGGGATACAACTACTTTGATCCAATCCTGGATATGGATGAGGTACTGGAGTTTGTTTCTCCTAGTCATTCTAGAATAGAATGGCTTGACGGACCACAAGGACAAAATGCATCGATGAACACAAATGCGCACATACCCTTGGCTATCAATTGATAGATGAAGGTCAGAATGCAACTGAAGAGAGCAACTTCGGAGGAACATATAACTTCCTCGAGTTGTGGATGCATGGATTAGTATGTCGAGCAAACTCAACATTTCTTCCGGATAACCCATGCAGAAAGGTAGAATTGGCAGATTCACAACATGAATGGAGTACTCCTCAAGAGCACTCTGGTTGTGATCTTTTGGTTCAATAAACTTCGCCATAAGTGGTTCATGGTATTTGGAAGAAGGATATACCACGGACCTCGAGGACTATCGCAAAGGTTACTAATATCCTAAAGGCACTAGCAATACTAACAACATGAAGTAGGATGAATCTCGGGTTCAGAACCCAGGAGTAGAATACCTACTACTAAATGGCATCACGGGATGCTTTCGAAATGATGGCCAGAATCATCACACTAGGGATACAAAAGCATTGCTTAATTGCTAGGTGACTTCCTAATTACCTAGGGTCATAATAATAGTTCCAACATATGTGTCGAGGCAACAGAGTACCTCAACCGACCGGTTAGTGTGCTTCTTCGACCAAAAAGGACATCGAGCGGAAAGAAAGGATTTGCAAATGCATCGGACTATTTAGAGACACAGGATGACTCGGACAGCATAACGGCTGTAAATGCTCAAAATGATTTGAGACATCCTGCAGAAAATGGTGGCATAACCACTCAACAACATCATAACAAGATTCTAGGATCAACAGTTATCATACAGGAGTAGTAGGAACTGAACTGGGGATTAAAACCAACAATCTTAAAGGTCTATGGATTAGTAACACGTCATCCTGATAGATAGATGAGAAACCTAGCTCTTAAACCCCGTAGAAGAGAAGAGGATGACTCAGATCAGAAGGCCATGAGGTATAAGGAGTAAAAAGAGCCTTACGTTCCCTTCCACAATCAATTCCCTTACATAACTAAAGCATTTCTAGACACAACCCGACCAGTTTGGCTTGGTAATCCTCTGACGATCGGGGCTCGATACCAACGCTGTCGGGACCCCGATCCTAAGTCACACCGATCTAGCATGTAACACATCATATCACTTTGCGGCCTCACGCACGGTATTCCCACGGTGTCGCCTTACCATGTCCGGGACCGTTTGCGTCTTTTGGCTCACGTATATGACAGTGTCGCTAGCATCCATATGACAAAGAACCCGGCCGACATGGCTAGTCGTGAACCCAAAGCGGCGCTTAACCTATGGGGACAGCATACATGAATCACATCGAGCATGTCGGTCATCAACGTATATATTCGGGCTGTAATCAGGCTAACAGGACTCCGGTATCCCGGGCTGTAGCGAGCTAAGCAGGACTCGAATAACACCGCGTGACATTTCCCGAAGGACGGACATAAGAACGAAGTGAAACACATGCCGCCAGATCAAGTGTCCAAGCGGTAGTCTTTGGGCTAGCAGGGACTCCGGTGAACCGGTCAGAAGCGGACTACTATCGCTCGGAAGCACGAGACTACATTTCCCCATATGAGAGGCTGCCAAGGATAAACAACTAGTTTGTCGGATCCCACACATACCAAGCATTTCAAACATACACATTATACTTGATATGCGTAGATACAACATGGCATCACAACATAACTCTACGACTCAGATATTATTCATTAGGCTCTGAAGAGCGAGATATTACAAACATGGGTCTCATGACCCAACACTCAGAGCATACAAGTCAAAGCACAAGCGGAAGCTAATCATGTCTGAGTACAGACAACTATAAATGACAAAAGGTCGAGAAGCCCGACTAATCTACGAGATCTGCCAAGGCACAAGATCGTGGTGAGGTAACAAGCTAAGCGTCAAGTCCACGTGGAACTACTAAGCGAGGCCGACGTCTCTCGCAAAACATAAAATAAGCAAGCGTGAGTACAATTGTACTCAGCAAGACTTACATCAGAACTAACTACATATGCATCGATTATCAAAGGGGGGTGGTGGAGTTTGGCTGACAAGCCAGCTTTGACTCGGTGGCTATCTGAACTACATTTGGCAAGTAACTCTTTTGAGGTGGCGCACACGAGTCCACATATTCACCATATCAATACACCACTATGGACCCGCTCCGTCTTCCCTACGAGAACGCCATCCATAGCACTCCACGCTTATCTTGCGCATTTTAGGGTATCCACTTTCACTTGTCTATGAACTATGCAAGGGTCCAAGTTTCCATATCCGAGGAATCCGGCTATTCGAATAGATAATGATAACCCTGCAGGGGTGTACTTCTTCACACTGCGCTCGCCACTTATCGCCCTGTACCCGTCATGTACCACGGCAACCTTCAAGCGGAAGCCGGGCGAGGGAGTCGGCCACGACCTGACTAACCACACAAGTCTCTCGTCCAGGTTTATCGCCTATTCGGGTTCCATCCGCAAGGAGATCCGGCCGGGGTGTCGCCACGGCCCCAAACGATGTGAGCAGGGTTCCCAAGCCCACCAACCGGGTGCCACTTGGTACACCGTGCCACTTGCCTAGTCTGTCCCAAGCCTACATGCATCGGGTGCCACTTGGTAGACTACTAACACTACCTACAAACACCAGAAACTAGTTGCAACTCCCGGACAGAGATCAAGTTGATTAATAAGTCGAGAGGGGTCGAGTTCTAGGAACCCAATGTGTGGTAGTAACTGTTCATGGATCACAAACACAGAACTCAGTTCCTCGAGGGCGGCTGCAATGAGACAACCCACCATGTACTCCTACATGGCCTCTCACCGCTACCTTTACCAAATCGTGTTCACACACTTAGTTCATACACAATAGGACATGTTCATAACAATTCCAATTCATTCCCAATGAATCAGGCCTGACTCAACTCTAAGCAGTAGCAGGCATGACAAACAAGCATAAATGAGTAGGCACAACATGGCTCAAACAATTCCTACTCATGCTAGTGGGTTTCATCTAATTACTGTGGAATGACAGGTCATGCAAAGGATCAAGGGGTTCAGCTACCGCAGCAAGTATGATTGAATCGATGTTGTCCTAATGCAATAAAGTAGAGCAGGAGCGAGAGAGTGGGATTGTATCGGAATGAACAAAGGGGGTTTTGCTTGCCTGGCACTTCTGAAGATAATAGTTCTTCATCGGTGTCATCGAATAATCATCGTCGGTACATCGTCTACCGGGAGGGGACAATTACCGGCAAACAAGAGAGAACACAATCAATGCAATGCACATATATGATGCATGATCATGTTAAGGTACTGAATTCACCTAATGCAATAATAATCCAAGTTAGTTGAAGTGGAATTCAAACAAGGTTGAATTCCAACTCCAAATGCTATTTCACAAGTTACCCTAATCATGATTCATCCTATTCAGTGATGTTAACTTGTTCAAACATGCATGATCATGGCATAAACAGATTCTTCATATTTTTCTGATCATTTTTCATATATAAATTATTTCCATCCGAGTTACGGTTGAATTTATATGATTTTTAGAAGTTTAGAGTATTTTCTGGAATTTACTGAATTAAAATAATTCCAGAAAACTAATTATTGCGTCAGCCTGACGTCGATGCGACGTCAGCGGGTCAACTGGGTCGCTGTCCAGGTCAACTCTGACGCTGGGACCCACTGGTCAGTGTCTAACTAACTAACCTAACTTAGTTAACACTAATCTAACTTGATTAGCCGGGCGGGGCCCGCACGTCGGTGAGGGAGAGGGGGAGGTCAAACCGGCAAGGTCAACCCACGCCGGTCGTGAGTCGTGGCGCCCGGCGTTTAGCCGCCAGCGAGCCAGCCAGCGGCGCAAGTGCATTTCGATGTTCCGGCCACCAAAAGGGTCGGGGAGGGTACCTACGGGGAGCTGGGGATGAGCTGAGGCTCTTGGTGAAGTGGGTTGAGCTCGGGGCGGTCGGAAATGGTGCCGGCGGCGTGTTTGGCGGCGGCCAGAGCTCGGGCGAGCTCGGGCATGGCGTTTTGGGGCACGGGAGGAGGAGTGGGTAGGTGCTCTGGGTTCCCGGGAACGCGCCGAGGACGACAGCGTGCTCGGACGCGACGTGCGGGGCCTCTAGCCGCGGCGACCTCGTGGCCGGCGGCGATGAGCTCTCGGGCTCGGCGGAGCCCGTGGTTAGAGGAGGGGAACGAGTCGGGGAAGAGGGGCGAGGGGCGCAGGAGCTCACCGCGGTGACGATGGGATGCTCGGCGAGATCGGGACGGCCCGGAGCCGATGCGAATTCGACGGCGAGGTCCGCGGGTCCGGAAGGGGAAAAAAATGGTGGGCGGCGCCTCGGGCGCCTCGGCGTCGGGAGGCTCGGTGAGGAGGCGAGGATGGAGTGGCGGGGCTTGGGGGCATGTCGGGAGGAGAAGGGGTGGCGGTGGCTGCAATGCAGCGATCGGCGTCGGCAGCGTTCGGGCGAGAGAGAGAGAGCAGAGGAGGTAACGAGGGAGAGGGAGGCGGGGGGATCTAGGGGGTTAGGGGCGCGTGGCCGTCTCCGTGGCGTCGCGAGAGGGTCGGGGAGGCCAGGCGGTGACGGTGGAGGAGCTGGCGAGCTCGGCTGTGATCGCCGTGTCCCTCCTCGCCCTCTTGGCGGAGGTAGGCGACAGCGGCGTGGCGGTTGGTGGGCTGGGCCACCAACTGGGCCAGCGAGCGAGAGGGGGGGGGGGAAGTTGGGCCGGATCGGACGCATGGTAGGTGGGCTGCAGGTAAATGGCCAGGTAATCCTTCTCTCTCTCTTTCTTTATTATTTCTATTTTCTATTTTTCTGTTTTGTTTTAGTTTAGTAAAATACCAAACCATTTAAATAAATCCTGAAAATAATTGTGGGCATTAACTAAATTGTTACAGAGGCCCTTAACTATTTTCAGAATTGTTGGAGCATTTAAAAATAATATTAATAGTATTTAAATGCCCCAATTCAAATACAATATGGTTTATTCAAAAATCCAGAAATGTCTTGGAAAAATATCCATCACCTCCGGATATGGTTTTCACCTTTTTCCATTAATCATGAACATTTTTGCAAACCACTTTGGGTTCTTTGAAGATATTTTGAAGTTGAACCTATTTGAATTGTTTTGGTGCTAGGGCTTGATCATCCCCATTTCAAATTTCATGGAAATTAAACATGATGCATGGATGCAATGCTACTAGTTACAAGCAAGCTCTAGGGCTGATCTGGGGCTGTGACAATGGTCATGACCAAAATATTGGTCAAATCCCTCAAAAACCCTTTCTGGATATTTGAAGCTTTTGAAATATTTACAAAGGAAATATTCTCCATTAAATCCAAGAAAATTCCACCATGCCAGAAATGGCCTACTTGATGATCTTGACAAGTCTCAGGTCATGGAGAACAGTATAACCCCATGAAAGACCCTCAAAACCATCTTTGTCCAAAACCAAAATTGGGCAACTCTACATTGCCAACTGTCTCATTTTGATCCCAAATTTTGTGGGCATGCTCTAATTCCCAAATTATGACACTACACCAAGAGGTGATCAACTAGAATAGATGTGCATAACCAAATCTTGGAAAACCCATTTCTATTGATTTCTAGGGTTTACAAAAGTTGCATTGGACACTTTCTCCATTTCGTCCCAAATTTTGTGGACACTACTATTATGTGATACCACTCACTCCTGTGAAATATCATGGCAGGGAGAATTATTTTTCTTGCCCAAAACACCATAAAACACCTTCTGTCATTTTGCCAAAACCATAATTTGGACCCTCTTCACTATTCTCCTTTGCCTCAAATTTTTACTAGGGCTGCTCCTAATCTTGTGCTACCTCTGGTAAAGATTGCAAGTTCATGCCTCAAATATTGGTTGGTGTAAACACCATTTTTCCCATCTGGACAGCCACTGTTCACCTCTCTCTCCACCTCCCCTCTCATCTAGTGGCTCCCCAGGGCATCCAATGCCACTCTTACATTGTTTACTCACCCCCAAAACCCCCAGACACTAGTAGACATGCCCATGGCACTATTAAAATGCCATGGCATGCCATGGACATGCTCTGGAGCACGCTACAGTGCACCCCCGCACTATAGCACGCCCATTCCGAGGCTCCCCGTCGACCTTGGGCACCGGGATCGTGTCCCCTGAGACTGCTTCGACGTCCTTGACACGCCACGCTATGGGCCCCCTCCCCCTCGCCCTCCTTCTCCCTCTGCGAGCTCGCCCGAGCGCATCCGTGGACGTTGCTCATGGTGCATCGACGCCTTCCCCATATAAAGCCTCCCCGGGCCTCTCTCTTGTCGCTGTTCACTCCCTATCCCTCCCAGAAACCTCCTGGGCCAAACTGTTGTGTCTCTCGATCTCTCTAACCTCGCCAATGGCCAAAGCCTCCCTGCTGGCCTTTGCTCAAATTCGCTCAGCCTCGAGCCCCTCCGCCTCCACCAACCCATCCATCACCCTCTCATCATCACCACAAACTCATCACGCGCTCCATCTCCTCCTCCCCGTGTTTTCCTCGCAGTGCCAAACCTTGCCATCGCCTGTCCCCACCACGGCCGAACCCCCACTCGCTTCGGCGCTCCCCGAAGGAAATGGGACCCCCAGGTGGACCCGCCCCATCCTCCCGAACTCTCTGGTGTCCGGACGGTCGCCGGAGGTGGCCGGAGCCACCGTAATGGGCGCCGGCGAACGCTCGGCCTCGCCGCCCCTGTCGCTCCTCTGCCTCAGGTGCGAGGTAGGGGACGATCGCCCCTCTAGCTGGCAGGGGGGCTCGCCTGTCAGCGGCTGTGCCGGCCAAACCGGTCCACCAGTCGGATTAAGTGGAGAAGGCTTCGGTCCGATCCGCTTGCCCCTCCGGGAGGCGCTCTCAAGCAATGCGCCTTCGACGTGGCCTCCCAAAGCCTTGTGAGGAGTTGGGCCAGGCCAGTCTTGTTGCCTAGCTAAGTTACACGCGGTGCGTAACTTAGGCCCATCTAGGTATAACCCCTTCACCTTTTCTTTTTCTAGTGATATTGTAAAATCCATGGAAAATCCATTTAAACTCCAAATTTGATGATTAGAATTTCTAGTAGTTCTTAAATTCATGATATATCACATGGTGCTATTTTCACATTTTTCCAGAAACATTTCCTTCACAAATATTTATGAAATCCCATTTTTTCCATTTTGGTGATAAACTTTAGAAAATCACAGAGAGCCCATTTTTTTATCCAAATGCCATGATTCAAATCCCTAGATACTTAAATGTTCAAAACTTAGTTTTTAAACATTTTTCCCAATACTTTCTATGCCACATGAAATATTGGTCCATTTCTCCATATATTGCCAACTTTGCAAATTCATAGGAAAATTATTTGAGATCCAAATCCACTGAAACCAACCCCTAGATTCTTCTAAAATCATTCCTTGTTAAATGGGTGTCATTGCTCATTTTTCAAAAATATTTTTCTGTACACTTCTTGCAAATCCATAAATCCCTTGATTCCATCATACTAAAATGTTCAGAAATATCTACTGATCCAATCCAATGAAATCACTTTGGTCATTTTTCATATGACCAAGGGTATCCTAGAAAAGTCCAATTCACATTTTTAGAGCACTTTTATTTTTGCCTTGTTGTGTTGCTTATTGTGTTTGTTTTTTACGTTAGTTGACGAAGTAGACGGAATACTCAGAGATGGACCAGAAGGATTGAAGACCTTGCGGAGCCAGGCAAGCAGCCCTTTGACCATGTCTATGAAACCCTTTTTATGCATGCCATATCACACTTTATTACTTTTGCATCGGAATCATGTTGAGGTGGTAACCACTTTGGTGGGTTGCCTCCGTTACTTCCTAGTTGATACTTGCATTGTGCATGACCCTGCCTTCCTATGAGGGTTATGCAGGTGGGAGTAGATAGGATGCTAAAGTAGATGCTACGCAAAAAGGGACGGGTGCATGCACTGTGATGGAGACAAAAATTATCTTCAAAAGACTTTTTGGAAACCCCGTCGGGCGCCACTAATGCCCGAGGGTGATGTTGAGCTAAGTAACCACTTGATGACGAAATGGTGTACCGAGGCAAGTGAGTGTGTTGTTTTTGAAAACAGATTTGTTTAAGTTGCGACCATTACTCCAACCTTACATGCGCAACCACTCTACCCTTATATGGGAAAGGGCATTATTGATTACCTAGTCCGCGCTAGCATGTAGGACGCATTACTATTGACGGGATTGGCGTGGTCACTCTCGGGACGGGGTCGTGCTTGGATAGGCGGACATGACTGTTTTCACAGGGCACGGGACACACCGTTGGTACCCCCGCGTTTGTGCTATGTGTTGAATATGGGAGCGTGGCTCCACAAAATTAAACATGTGAGCACGATTGTGGCACAGGGGGTTGATATCAATCGAGTGGACTCCATGTTGGTAGCGTCTAGGGAAAGGTAGTGATCGGGTGCTTACCCCGGGTACTTGAGGTACTGCGAGTCGTGGATGACAGGGAAGTTCCCTGGATCTTGTGGGTAAAGTGTGCAACCTGTGCAGAGTGTCAAACTATTCGAATAGCCGTGTCCACGGTCAAGGACGGTTGGATAATCGCTCTTGGGCTACATCCATTGTTTATGAAACCTGGTGTATGTGTGTCTATGGTTGTGTGGAGAAAACTACTTGAGTCGAGTCGAATGACTCGACATGTTGATTAAGTTGGAGTTGATCCAAACTCTGTTTATATTGATATTTGTAACCTGTTCTCATGGATATCTAAATTCTTATGATGCATGTTTTACAAGTTGTTAGGACATTTCATTGCACTCAAAACTAGCTTTCTGCAAAATTACCTACTTAGTTCTATGTCATGCATTGGTGTACCTTGTTTCAAAACATGGGTTGCTTGCGAGTACATTCAAAGTACTCATTGGCTTGCCACTGGTTATTTTATAGTCTAGGAATGGAAGAGCAGGAGTTCAAAGAAGTATTCTTTGGTGACGAACATTAGAACTAGGACACTTTTCTAGTCAGAATGCCTGTAGGGTTAAGGCAGATGGCATGGGTTCACGCTATTGTTGAAGATATCCGCTGCGATATTATGATGACTTGACCATAATGGTCATAATTTGTGTAAGACGGTATGTACGGATGTAAGACTCTTGTTATTCAGTCTTTGTGTGTTCAGTGAGCATTGATCTCTGGGATCACTGTACACGTGCATTCGGTGATCACGACTTATGAGTCGGGGTCCCCACATCGACCGTGGCGACTACGTGGGTGGGATGTAAATTTCCCGATCGTCAGCTTTAAGTCCGATGTGATCATAAATTGAAGTCCCACCGTCTAAGATAGACATGCTCTAGATACGGTCAAGCATCTCATTGAGGTAGGATAGCTCTTCAAAATTTATTGCTTGGTTATAGGCGGGGCTGACTCGAAGTGTGCCCGGCGTATAGCTTGAGGTGTTTTTGGCGCAAAGGGGATCCGACGGTGATCCCTGATCCTGCGTCGGGGTCGGCTCTAACCCTGATGTAGCTTCAGAAGCGGGAGCCGGATCTACATCCGAGCCAGAGATTGAGAGGAGACCGTCCGAACTTGTTACGTCGAGGCTCTCTAGTGAGGCCCAAGGTCCTGGCCCGACGTCCTCGAAGGAGGTCGGCTCCATAGTTGAGCCTCTGGAGCCGGGTAGGTCTTTGATCTGGTCGAGCATCCAGCCTGATAGAACGAGTCCGCTGCGGGAATCTGTGGTTTACTCGAGGCTGTCGAAGGTCACAATCCAATCTGGGGCATGGTTTTCGAGGAGGCCAGATGGCCCGTCGAGTCGGTGCAGAAGATCATGCTGCCGAACACAAAAAGTTGGCCGAGGCGTAAACTCTCTCACGGCCATTTCCACAGTTGAAATGTGAATGAGCCATCGATCCTTATGTTGGTCCCACAGCGAAACTCTCAATGAAAGTACCAGTGTCGGTGTGAAAACCGGTAGACCTTGGGGTAGGGGGTCCCAAGCTGTGGATCTTGGACAGATGGTAACAGGAATAGGGAGACGACTTTTACCCCAGGTTTGGACCCTCTTGATGGAGGTAAAACCCTACGTCCTGCTCTTGTTTATATTGATATAGATGTATCGAGTACTGAGTTGATCTACCTCGAGATCGTAAGATGTGGTCTAACTTTAGAGCTAGGTGAATGATATTGCATTGATGTCCTCCCTACGGGCTAAACCCTACGGCTTATATACATGCCAGGTAGGGTACCTAGGGTTATAAAGCCGATATCTAGGCGCAGGGTGGGAGGATAAGTCTTGGGTATACGATAAGTCTTTGGTAGATGTAGTCTTGACCACGCTGTCGGTGTCAAAACCGACGGATCTCGGGTAGGGGGTCCCGATCTGTGCGTCTTAGGCTGATGGTAACAGGAAGCAAGGGACACAATGTTTACCCAAGTTCGGGCCCTCTCGATGGAGGTAAAACCCTACTTCTGCTTGATTAATATTGAAGATATGGGTAGTACAAGAGTAGATCTACCACGAGATCGTAGAGGCTAAACCCTAGAAGCTAGCCTATGATGGTATGATTGTAATTGTGATCGGCCTTCTAAGGACCAACCTCTCCGGTTTATATAAACACCGGAGAGGGCTAGGGTTTACACGGAGTCGGTTACAAGGAAGGAAATATAATATCCGGATCGCCAAGCTTGCCTTCCACGCCAAGGAGAATTCCATCCGGACACGGGACAAAGTCTTGAGTCTTGTATCTTCACGCTTCAATAGTCCGGACGATGCATATAGTCCGGCTGTCCGGATACCCCCTAATCCAGGACTCCCTCAGTAGCCTCTGAACCAGGCTTCAATGACGATGAGTCCGGCCTTGCAGTCTTGTCTTGACATTGCGTATGGGTTCCATCTCCGAATACTCCAAAGTACCTGTTACGACGAATAGTGTCTGGAACTCCATCAATGTTGTAATCCTTGGCTTCAGTGCCTCAATAATGACCATCTCCACGTGTCGAGCGAATGCGAGGAGCCGAGGTATTTTTCGCATTTGCACCCTCAATCCTTTTGGGCTGACCGCCTATTTGAAGAGACGAGGATTCTCAAATCCAAACCTCACTCTTCCCCCTCGAGCAAGCATCCAACAAAGCGCTCCGGAAAAACCATTCCAACATGGCCGGTCGTCGCAGGCTCCTTCCGCCGCTCTCCTCGCTCCAAGCCTGGGGACTGGGAAGAGTGTTCAGTTCCCCATAGCCGTTTGATTGAGTTACAAACCCAAGGGTTTCTGCCACCAGCATTCATCGTCCCCGTCCGAGCCGGAATAGCCACCTATAATGGTGGGAAGCAAGCAGAGAGATCTCCCAATCCATCTCCAGAGGAGCAAATATGCCTCATCCCGCATCTGCTAAGGGGCGTCGGGTTTCCTATCCACCCGTTCCTTCACGGACTCTCGAGTTCTCTGACCTCCGATTACACAACTTTACCCCTGCCTCTATACTACATATAGCAGGGCACGTTGCCCTTTATGCGAGCTATTTTTAGGCTGCGAGCCTCACTTGAGTTATGGAAGAAGTTGTTCTGCCTTGTCCCCGCAACGAGGCGTAATCCCTATTTCAGTGGGCGGGGCGAAGTATGGCGATTGCCAAGACCGGATACCTATCCGGCACTCCCAAGAAGGCACTAGAGAACTGGCCTTGAGTGGTTCTACATTGACGACGTTCCCTTCCGGATCCAGTCGGACAGGTCTCCCCGATTCAAGAACGCCCGCCGAGGGCACGTCTAAGCCGGGCGCCCCGAGGCCCCCAAGAGGAGGATACTAGGGAAATATATTACCTGATGAGCAGGATAAAGTTACTGGCCAAATCCGGACTGACGATAGTCGAGGTTATGGCAATATGCATAATACGGGGAGTGCAACCGCTTCAATATCGGGGGAAGCCCATGTGGCACTTCAACAGGGAACATGATGCCACCCGCTGTGGTCGTAAGGGTCCGGACTCCGCCACTACTCTGGCAAGGATATTGTCCGATTTATACAAAGGGGGAGAGGAGGAATTCCTTCACATCAAACCGCGAGATGGATTATCCATGTACAACCCCCCAAACTGGGTAAGTTGTCATTCCTTTCCCCGTGTCACTTATTGTGGCATTCTTCGCTAAGATCATCTGCCTCGATATTCCTGAGCAGGAACTGAGGACGGCCGTAGAAGGAATCTCCAGCCCCTCCCCGCAGCCAGAGGACCCCGGAAGGGCCCCAGATCCAGGTCTCGAAGAAGATCCGGTTATTACCGTGGAGCTTGTCAACGGGATATTTTATCAAGCGAGCTGTGATGGCGCCTCAGTGGCCATTACTGCCGACTATCCCGGACCGCTGCCTACGTCGCGCGTAAGCCAAGCCGAAAAACCCTATCCTCCGAAGAGGACTCCCTTCAGATGTCATGCCTTACCCTTGAAGTGTCGTGTTTTTGCAGAGATGACGGTCGGAGCGTGGGGCCGAGCCCCTAGGGACTCGTCGGCCAAGGGCGTCCGGATCGGGCAGGCTCAAGAGGAAGGCGGTAAGGGTCGACTCGCCGCTACAGAGGTAAGGCAAAAACTTGTGCTGTGATTATGGTATTTTTGAAGTATGACAACACCCTTTGTGTCCTCGCAGGAAGAGGAGCAGCCGAACTATATCCGGGGATCCTGCCAACCATGCCTCCACCAGCTGGATTCCAAAACCGGGTTCGGGAGCAAAGGCGGGAGCGGGGCCGATGCCGCATAGTTCTCCAACAGAGAATACGGATATGCTCCCGGCCACGAATTCTGAAGTAGAGAGCGCCATGAATCACCGGCGCTGACGGGCCGTGCTTCGGAACAACATCTTTTCCGAAGAGGAATTTAATGCCTTCAATTCGGGAGACGCATACATCCGAGCTGCTCAAGGCGAGCTTGCCCGAGCGACGGACCAGTATACCAAAGATATACGGGTAAGAAATTTTGATAAGCATGTGTAGCAGTAGCCCCTGAGACTTGAAATGGTTGGAACAACTGTTTTAAGGATCAATTATGCACAGGTCCTTGTAGATAAGAATGAGCAATTGTCTCGGGAGCTGGAGGAGTGCAAAGCCGAGCTGAGGGCTGCAGTTGCCAAGTTAGAGGAATCCCAAAAACCCTCATCTGGTAACATTTGTCTCAATTGTACGAAGATGCACCAGTTAGTAAATGGCTAATAAGACAAGTCTAATAGAAAATTCTGCAGACAATCCCGGGGTGAATCCGGAGGGCGTAAGAGAGGACGAATCGCATCGCAAAAGGCAGCTGAAGGCTGGTGAGCGCATTCTTATGCAAGTTAGGCAGGAGAAGAACAATCTTCAAGATGCCAAAGTCCAGCTGGACGTGGAGTTAAAAGATCTCCGCGCTCAGCTGGCGGACTCCGTGAAGGAGAACAAAAGGCTTCGACGCGGCATTTACGGTAAGTGCCTAGACGAACTGTAGTATAGTTCGGCGCGGAAGTATATTGAAAGGATTGTGCTTGTAGGAATGTTAACGGGTCACCCTGAGGAGGAGATGCCCTCATCTGCAGGCAATTTACTACAAGACCTCATACAATTGCACGAGCGAGCTCGGCAGGTGATGCAGGGCGTTGCTCAGGCCTTGTGGCCATCAAGCCTCCTGCCGAATGGCATGGGGGAGCTTGTGGATATGCTTCAAGGAGCACGGCGGCGCTTCCTTTTGTGGAAGATGTCAGCCTGCCGGCAAGGTGCAAGATAAGCCTGGGCTATGGTGAAGACGCGCTACACCAAGCTGGACCCGAACCATATGGCCGAAGTCGGACCGGCGGGGCCAGATGGGCAAGAAATTCCCTTGAGTCCGGTATATGACCAGGTAGCGTTAGCCGCAAAATATTCTCAACAGGATTGTAAGCTAGATAGCCTGTTGGATGATATAGAGGAGGAATATAGCCAGTCCAAGTGACTGTGTAATTCAATGGACATAATTAGTCCCTAGCCGGATTAAAATCATTTGTCATGGCGGACCTTTTCGCTTCAGCCCCCGGATCCTACGATGCAGGGTGTGTCCGAATACCCACTTGGTTATACAAAACCGTGGTATGCGTGGAAACTAGGCGTAGGGGTCATAAATGCTTGAACAGACAAGTACCCAACTAGTTATATTATATTACATAGATAGTAAGAAACATCTTCCAGGGAGAATAGTTCCGTTAGGGGTTCCTTTCCCTAGGTACGCATGCGACAATGCACATGTCCGGACTGCGAATGATTGCGCAGGATACAAAACTTCTGGGAATTTGCGTTGTAATAAACGAATACATCTTTTGTTCATCGGCCGAATATTCTCTTAAGGAAGCTAGCTTTCGGCTTCACCCAGTCTGAGGTACACATCCGGCTGAACCGGCAGTAACAATCACAGAGGTGCTCCCCTTATGCCCTAGCCGAAATAACGGGAACGTAGGGCATAAACACAAGAGCCAGGCAACCCAGCCTGGCCACATCTTAAGTCATATCGATGCATATAATGGTGAAGAAAAGGAACATATGGAAAAAGAATGCATATGTGATGGGCGAAAGCCATGTGAGTAATTATTTTAGCTTCCGTATAGGAAGCCCCTGTGTATTGCTTACACACCTAGTGCGGCCGGAGTGATCCGGGAGTCCGCACTCTATTGAATACTTTGTGTGAAGAGGAAAAAGGTCGAGAAAGGAAAAAGGGATGGAGCATAATTAAAAAGGAGGGGTTTGGAGACGAACATTGAGTTCGGCGTTAGGCGTAGAATCTCCGGAGTCTGGCCTTGTTCCATGGGTTCGGCTCGAGTCTGTTATCGGATGCATTACGTAAGCGGTACGCTCCTCCGGTGAGAACTTTGTCAATGACGAAGGGACCCTCCCACTTGGGTTTGAGCTTGTCCTTCTTCTTCTCCGGTAGGCGTAGAACGAGCTCGCCAATATTGTAAGTTTTGGCCCACACTTCTCTGCTTTGATATCGTCGAGCCTGCTGCTGATAGAATGTGGAGCGGGCTTTTGCGACGTCGCGCTCCTCCTCCCGGGCATCCAAGTTATCCTGCCGATCTAACTCGGCTTCCTTCTCTTTGTACATGTGTACGCATGGCGAATCATGTATTATGGCGCAGGGTAATACTGCTTCCGCGCCGTACACCATAAAAAATGGTGTATATCCGGTGGTGCGATTCGGCGTGGTCCGCAGCCCCCAGAGTACAAACTCGAGCTCCTCGACCCAGTGCGTATCCGACTCTGTCAAGGATTGCACTAGTCTGGGTTTGATGCCGCTCATGATGAGACCATTTGCCCGCTCTACCTGGGCGTTTGTTTCGGGATGGTAGACGGAAGCGTAATCAAGCTTAATGCCCATTTTTGCGCACCAAGTTTTCACTTTGTCGGCTATGAAATTTGAGCCATTATCAGTGATGATGCTATGGGGGACACCATATCGGTGTACGACCCCGGATATGAAGTCTATTACTGGTCCGGATTAGGCCATTTTGACTGGTTTGGCTTCTATCCATTTGGTGAATTTGTCCACCATGACCAATAAGTATTTTTTCTTATGGCTTCCCCCTTTAAGAGGTCCGACCATATCCAGCCCCTGCACTGAAGGGCCAAGTTATGGGGATTGTTTGGAGAGCGGTAGGGGCATATGACTCGATTGGCAAAGAGGCGGCAACCAACGCAATGTTGGACAAGGTCTGTCGTCTGCTTTCGGGCCGTCGGCCAGTAGAAACCTGTACGGAAGGCCTTGCTGACTAATGCTCGAGCCGCGGCGTGGTGCCCGCCCAGTCCGGCATGGATTTCAGCCAAGAGCTGCCGCCCTTCCTCTTCGGAGTTGGAGCACTCCAGTAGCGCTTTTCTTGTAGAGTTCCCCTTCGTAGACTTTGTAAGCTTTAGAGCGTCGGATGATGCAGCGTGCTTCATTTTGGTCTTCGGGGAGTTCCTTCCTATTTAGGTAGGCCAAGAAAGGCTCAGTCCACGGGGCGATTACAACCATGATTTCGTGGGCCGAGGACGTTATTTCGGTGGTAGAACCTCCGATTATGTCTGATAGTTCGGAATCTGGGGGTGTATTCGGATCCGTGCTAGTATTGCTGGACTCCCCTTCCCATACTACGGATGGCTTGAACAACCGTTCCAAGAATATGTTAGGTGGGACAGGGTCGCGTTTAGCGCCGATGCGAGCGAGGACATCCGCCGCTTGATTTTTTTTCTCGAGCCACATGGTGGAATTCGAGCCCCTCAAACCAAGCTGACATCTTGAGGACGGCATTACGGTAGGCGGCCATTTTCGGGTCCTTGGCATCAAAATCTCCGTTTATTTGTGATATTGCGAGGTTTGAATCCCCGCGCACTTCTAGGCGTTGAATGCCCATAGAGACTGCCATCCGAAGACCGTGCAAAAGAGCCTCATATTCGGCTGCATTGTTGGAGTCTGTGTATAATATTTGAAGGAAGTACTGGACTGTGTCTCTGGTGGGAGACGTCAGGACTACACCTGCTCCCAATCCGGCCAGCATTTTAGAGCCGTCGAAGTGCATGATCCAGTTTGAGTATGTGCCATACTCTTTAGGGAGTTCGGCTTCTGTCCAGTCGGCGACAAAGTCAGCCAATACTTGCGACTTGATGGCCCGTCGTGGTTTGTATGTTATGTCGAACGGAAGGAGCTCAATGGCCCATTTGGCAATCCGTCCCGTAGCATCGTGGTTATTTATTATGTCATTGAGTGGTACTTCGGAGGCCACCGTAATCGAACACTCTATAAAGTAGTGTCGTAGCTTCTGGGATGCCATGAACACCACGTATGCTATTTTTTGATAGTGTGGGTATCGGGATTTGCATGGGGTTAGGACCGTGGATACGTAGTAAACCGGCTTCTGGAGCGGGAATTTGTATCCGTCAGCCTCTCGTTCAACGACGAGCACTGCGCTTACAACTTGATGCGTTGCAGCTATGTACAGCAGCATAGGTTCGTCAATATTTGGCGCTGTTAGTACTGGATTACTGGCCAATAAGGTCTTTATTTCATCCAGTCCGGCCGCGGCTGCATCCGTCCACACGAAGTGTTCGGTGCACCGAAGAAGGCGGTAAAGAGGTAATGCCTTTTCTCCTAACATGGAGATAAAGCGGCTTAGAGCAGCCACACATCCGGCTAGTTTCTGGATGTGCTTGAGGTCTGTTGGTATAGCCAATCGTGATGAGCTTCGGATTTTTGCCGGATTCGCTTCAATTCCTCTATTGGAAACGATGAAGCAGTAGTTTCCCGAGGGGATGCCAAAAACGCATTTTTCCGGGTTCAGCTTGATGTCGTAAGTCCGGAGATTGTCGAATGTAAGCCTCAAGTCATCTATTAGGGTTTCTACGTGTCTTGTTTTTATGACCACGTCATCCACGTATGCCTCCACTGTTTTGCCAATTTGCTTTTCCAGGCATGTTTGAATCATGCGTTGGTAGGTTGCGCCGGCGTTCTTAAGCCCGAAAGGCATAGTATTGAAGCAGAAAGGGCCATATGGCGTTATGAAAGCTATTGCAGCTTGGTCAGACTCTGCCATCTTTATTTGATGGTATCCAGAGTATGCGTCGAGGAAACAAAGTGAGTCGTGTCCTGCTGTGGCATCGATGATTTGATCGATGCGAGGGAGGGGAAAGGGATCCTTGGGGCAAGCCTTGTTGAGGTCTTTAAAGTCGACACATAGGCGCCAGGATTTGTCCTTCTTTGGTACCATTACCAGGTTTGCCAGCCAATCCAGATGCTTGATATCTCTGATGAATCCGGCCTCGAGTAGTTTGGCTAGCTCTTCCCCCATGGCCTGCTGTTTGGGCTCTGAAAACCGTCTTAGAGTCTGCTTGACCGTTTTGTATCCTTTTAGTATATTGAGGTTGTGTTCGACCAATCTGCGTGGGATGCCCGGCATGTTCGATGGGTGCCAGGCAAAGATTTCCCAATTCTCGCGTAAGAAGTCCCGCAGTGCGGCATCCATCGCGGGGCTCAGCTGTGTCCCGACGGAAGCTGTCTTCGTGGGGTCCGTGGATGGACTTGGAATTTTACTATCTCGTCTGTGGGTTTAAATGAGGTGGACTTGGGTCGCTTGTCGAGTATCATGTCGTCCCTGTCCACGGTGGCCCGCGGTGTTGTTAATTCTTTGGCTGCTAGGGCCTCGGATAATGCCTCCAGGGCTAGTGCTGCGGTTTTGTTTCCGGCGTGAAGTGCGACGTCCAGATCACTGGCTAGAGTGATGATTGCATTGGGTCCGGGCATTTTAAGCTTCATGTACCCATAATGGGGTATAGCTTGAAAGCTTGTAAACGCGTCCCGCCCTATAAGGGCGTGGTATCCGCTGCTAAAAGGGGCCACTTGGAATGTGATTTCTTCGGACCTATAATTCTCCGGGGTGCCGAATACCACGTCGAGCGTGATTTTTCCTGCACACCGCGCTTCCTGACTAGGGATAATTCCCCTGAAGGTTGTGCCGCTTTGTTCAATGTGGCCTTTGTCAATTTCCATCTTGCTGAGTGTCTCTTCATAGATCAAGTTTAATCCGCTTCCGCCATCCATGAGCACTTTAGTGAGCCGAAAGCTGTCCACAATTGGGCTAAGAACCAGAGTTGCTGGTGCCCGGACAGTCTGGAATCGAGGTTCGTCACTGGCACTAAAAGTTATAGCAGTGTCGTTCCAGGGGTTTATTTTGGCCATATGGCAAATTTCCGTGGAGCTTCGATGAGCTCGCTTGCGCCTACTGTTTGAGGCAAAAGTCTCGAAGACTGTTAGTACTGTATTGTGCTCGTTGGCGGGATGTTGTTCTGTAAGAAGATCCTCGCCACTTTTTGCAACCTACCGGAGTATCCAACATGCCCTAAGGCTATGAGTTGGTGTTGTGTCCGGAGTGCTGTGGAGTTTACATGGCCCATTGAGTCATTTTTCCAATACGCCTCCCATACAGGGTGGGCTTTGGTTTCTTGGGGATTGGATCGGCCGACTTATGAGAGTTCGCCCGTTTAGTTCGGACAAAGGTTTTGGTGAGAGCCGGACTGTCCCAAAATTCAGCTTGGGTTTTCCAGACGCTTTCCATCGCACAAGATTTACGTATTATGATTGCTAAGTCCATAAGCGTACTATGTCACGGCGACTTATAGCATTAAGGATTCCTTTATCCGTGCAGTTTTTGCAGAAGAGTGAGACTACGTCCTCCTCGTGGCAGTCCTCGACCTTGTTTAGCGCAAGGAGGAAACTGGCCCTGTAATAATGCACTGTATCCTGGGGCTCTTGCCTGATATGGGAGAGACGATTTAAGTCTGTGTGAGTGGTCATAGCTGAATCCGGATTCTGATCCGATCTAGCACCCCGGGGCATGGGAGCTTCCGAGTTCGACAGCTCGGGATCCGGGACGTTGCCCAATTTTTCCGGCCCCGTGCCCGATTCTAAGTCCGAGACCCGGGTCATATCCTCCCCTGGGCAGGTGTCCGGCTCCGGGAGCTCGGCGATCCAGACATAATTCGTCCTCAAAATAGAGGGTCGTATCCTTCGTGCACGGGGATGGCAGAGAAGCCAACTCGCGTTCTAAAGTCAGCTCTTTATTTCTTGTGGCGCGCCATTGATGATCTTGAGCATGTTGGCCTTGTCACTGTCGATGCCGGTGTGTACTTGCTGGACATGGTAGCTTAGGAGCATGTGCACTACATCGTCTTCTTGCCATTGATGATCTTGAGCATGTTGGCCTTGTCACTGTCGATGCCGGTGTGTATTTGCCGGAGATGGTAGCTTAGAGCATGTGCACTACATCGTCTTCTCTAAGATGATGAAGACCTCTTGCCGGTGTTGATGATGACCTTGAGATCCTCTAATCGATGGCGTTGATGAGTTTCTTCGTGGATTCGAACTCGTCATTGTGGGCGTAGACCAAAGGAGATGTGACGTCCGTATCAATAGAAGCACTCGAGAGGGTGTGAGAAAGAGATGGAATGAAAATACCCAAATTACCTCTTTTTGAAGTTCTAGATGGATCTCAAATACCACAATGTATGCAAGGAAAAGAGTGCACTTGGTGAAAAACCTTGTCCAATCCTCACAATCTACACAAATGGCTTATTGTGGAGCTCGGTGGGGTTAGTGGCAAAAATTCATGCAAAATGAAGTCCAAGATATGTAAATGTTGAAATCAATCTAGGGGACTCAAAATTCAAAGCAAGTGATCACAAATATAGACGAGGGCAATAAACAAACACACATGATGGGATAATGGGGCTTGTGCAACTATCGGGATGAGCAATACAAAATTGCCTAATGAAAACTAAGATTGTGTTGCACAAACACTAAGAGAGCACTAGCTTGATTGCCCAATTGGGCACGATTCACCACTTGGCACCAACCTATATGCATGCATGCAAAAAATTTCCTATTCCATGTATCCTCATGCACAAGTATATCTTTTTATGCTAAACACTCTTTTGCTTATAAGCTTATGATCTTTCTTTCTTGCTTAAAAGCTTGTTTTTTACATTATTTGTCTTCTCTTCTTTTCCACTATAACTTTTGAGCCTCAACCAAGCACATGAGATAACTATCACGGGATATGCATGGGAGCAAGTAATTGCACTATATCATATATCAAATGATGCAACAATATGATATCGTATCACTATGGTGCACAAGTTTTCGCGAAGCCCGACAATACTCGGATAGCTAGTCTCAATAGGTATTAATGTATTCGCAATGATGGTGGGGCTATCAAGTTGTAATAGCAAGGAAGGAAAAGTAGGCGACACAATGGATACCTTTGTCACACTTAACGTTTCACATGGTCGGGGGTCACCGGCCTTGCTTCCAGTTAAAGGTTGTCTCAAAGGATGGATGGCCGTCGTCGATGCGGAAGTCGTGGTGGATGTAGTCGATGGAACGACACAATATTCCCGTGCTTGGTGAAGAAGTAAACGTCCCTAAGTAGACCAACACCTTAGGAGACTCAAATCACAACTCAAACAACCGCAAATGCAATGGGAACCAAAATGGGTTAGGATGCGGAAAGCTATGGTGGTTGTGCGGAAGTTATGGTGGAAGGCCTAGGCAAAGATGCCAAAATGTGAAAATTTTGATGGAGTCAAATGATGGTAAAACCAAGATGAGCAACTTGGGCACGTCGATAGCTTCCAAATGAGCCAAAGAACATCCAAATCGAGGTTCAACAATGGAAGATATGGCTGATGAAGACATGTACCTAGGGTAGGGTCACAGGCCTGACCTAGATACCCTCCCCAAGGACATCACTTTATCACCAGAAGCACTCGAAGAAGAACCATCTTTCAATCGACCACGAAGTGTTCCACTCGACAGACTTGAAGTCACTCGACCATGAAGATTATCACTCGACCGCCAGAAGATCTAAAGCCACTCCGCATTGCAACGGTCGGTCATTATGTAGCTTTAATGGTCATTATGTCACTTTATTCTTAGCGTTATCAAGAACGCCCTATCTTAATGTACTTTAAACCTGCGTAACTAAGGGCGGAGGGTGCAGCGAACTCTATATAAGCCACCCTCCTCAAAGTGACAAGGGTTCGCACTGTAACTCACACGCATATAATCCAAATGACCGCCTCCGGGCTCCGAGACGTAGGGCTGTTACTTCCTCCGACAAGGGCCTGAACTCGTAAAACTCGCGTGTACAACTCCTCCATAGCTAGGATCTTGCCTCTACATCCTATCCCCATTCTACTGTCAGACTTAGAACCACGACAGTTGGCGCCCACCTTGGGGCAGGTGTCTTAGCGACTTGTTGGAGAAGTTGTGATTTTTTCGATCCCCATCAACATGGTTTCAGGAGGAAGTTTGGCCGAGGGCCGCGAGATCCGTCTCGGCGCGCTCGTGTTCGTCGCCGACGACTCCGCTTGGCTCCAAGAAGCTCCACTCGACGTCGAGGCGCTCCCCGTCCGCGGGGCAACGCACTTTCGCGCGTGCGTCCGCGGCGTCCTCCTACGGCAGCCGTCGACTCAGTATCGGTCGGCTCCTGTGGCGTCCTCCCTCCCTGTTTCCCGTCGGTGCAAGCGTTTCGGTCGATCAAGGCTTCAGCGATGGGTGAGGCACGCAGTGGCTCACCAGTCGGCCACCCCCCAAGTCGCGGCAATCGAGCCCGATGAAACTCTCTACGGCCTGTTCGACTGGCTCTGCAGAGACTGTATCCGAGTGCGACAGTAGTGACCCCGCGGCGGAAGTCCTGATGGTCAATGGACCCCGCAGTCCTCCTGGCTTCCCTCGCGTCGACGATGGCGATGGCGGAGGCGATCCGTTGCGTGTCCACGAGGAGTACCTCCCCGAGCCCCTCTCTTCCCAGCAGAGGGAAGAACTTCGCCGCCGGAACATTGATGCACTTCACACTCCTATCATTGGAGAAACCCCCGAGGCTCGAGCTTTGGAGGAGGTGCCCATGGCCAACTTGGCTGAGTGCACTCGACTGGAGAACCTCCAACATGCACTCGACGAGCGTGCTCGGCAGCGGATTCCTGAGTCCAGTCGACGACAACTCTTTTCGCCTCCAACTCAGGTATATCGAACTCCGATTCAGAACCTAGCAGCTGCAGCCCGAATAGCAGAGTCAATTCAGCCTTCCCAGTCAGAAGCTGGCAGAGGTTTGATGCAGATCAGGGCTTTACTTCGGGCAGCAGGAGAACAAAATACAGTTGTGTCATAGTCGCGGAATAGGATCCATAGCAGATCCGTTGTTGCAGATACAGTCCAGTCGGCTCACAGCCCAAGATCGCCCCCGAGGCGTGATGGACATGGAGACCGGCGAGATCAATACAGAAACCGTGAGCAGTATGATCACCGACTCGATCGTGATGATCGTCGTCGAGTGCCCACACCTCCCCCAAGGAGTGGGTCATGCGTGCCTCGACAGCATGATGACAGACGCCCTCATAGTGGTGGGAGAAGGATTTCAGTCGACCCCAGGGAACCGGGCTTTGATGCGAGATCTATTCTCATTCAAGGTCTGGTCGACAGAAACAGAGCTCACAGAGAAGGCCATGATAGAGATTTTCCGACCAGCAGCAGAGTGCATGTCTCAGGTCCAGAGTGCTTCGGCAGAGCCATCAGGGCCGCAGTGATTCCTCCCAACTTCAGGTTGGCGAATCGAGTCGATAAGTTCATCGGTGAGTCCAAGCCTGACAATTGGCTTGAGGACTACCGAGTGGCTTTGCAGATTTGTGGAGGCTATGATGAGGTGGCCATGAAGCACCTTCCTCACGATGTTGGAGGGCTCGGCCAGAGCATGGTTAAATCGATTAGCACTGGCAAGATTTATAGTTGGGAAGAACTTGCCCGAGTGTTTGTCAGAACATTCGAAGGAACATGCAAACGGCCAGCAGGGTTAACAGATCTGCAATCTTGTGTGCAGAAGTCAAATGAAACTTTGAGGGATTATATCCAGAGATGGATCACGTTGCACCACACGGTGGAGAATGTGTATGATCACCAAGCAGTTTGTGCCTTCAAGGAAGGTGTCAAATATTGAGAGTTGAATCTGAAGTTCGGTCGAACTGGAGATATGTATCTGAGTCGAATGATGGAGATTGCCACCAAGTATGCCAATGGTGAAGAGGAGGATCGGCTCCGGAGCGGCAAACACAAAACAGTCACCCACGAAACCGGAGGAGGGAACTCTAGTCGGAAGTAGAAGCGCAAAGCCGAACCAGCTGCTCCTGGAGAGGCCTTGGCCGTGACTCAAGGAAAGTTCAAGGGGAAGCCCAAGGGCCATGTAACCCTAAGAAAGTAAAAGATCAAGACGGAAATGATGTGTTGGATTTGCCATGCCACATTCACACAAAGAAAGATGAAGAGGGTATCTCATTTACCCGAAACATACCACTTGACAGTGTCGGCTCCTAATCCAGCAGTTTCAAGAGAAACAACCCAAAGAAAAGGACAAAGAATCGGACAAAGTAGAGGACAAAGAGGAAAATGATGATGGTTACCCCCACGTCAATTCCACTCTGATGATTTTTGCTGATGTTGAGAGCAAAAGTCGACTGAAAGTCATCAACAGAGAAGTGAACATGGTCGCTCCGGTGACGCCTTGATTATTTGAAATGGTCTCGCATCGCCATTACATTAGACCAGTTTGATCACCCGACACACATAGCCACCCACAGGGAGGCAGCGTTGGTGGTCGACCCAGTCGTCGAAGGCACTCGGTTGACTAAGGTTCTGATGGATGGTGGCAGTGGCCTGAATATACTGTATGCGGAGACGTCGAAAGGAATGGGCATTCCGATGTCCAGACTCAATGAAAGCAATATGAGTTTCCATGGAGTTATTCCTGGCAAAAAGGCTGAGTCACTCGGTCAGATCTCCCTTGATGTAGTCTTCGGTGATTCCAAGAATTACCGCAAATAAAAGTTGACGTTTGAAGTTGTGGATTTCCAGAGTGCTTATCACGCTATTCTGGGCAGGCCAGCTTATGCACATTTTATGGCTCGACCATGTTACGTGTACCTCAAATTGAAGATGCCTGGTCCTAAAGGAGTAATCACTATCACTGGAAATCGAAAGAAGGCAGAAGAGTGCTTCCAGAAGGGCTCAAAGATCGACGATGCACAAATGGCAGTACTGGAATTGCAGGAGTATCAAAAAAGTGCAGATCCGAGTGATTTGTTGTGAGCTAAGAAGCCTACCACAGATTCAGCATTTCAGTCGTCTGGTGAAACGAAGCCGATTCATGCTCACCCGACCGATCCCAATGCGGCTCCGACTCACATTTCAACAACACTCGACTCCAAATAGGAAGAAGCGCTCATCCAGTTCCTCCGTGAGAACTGGGACATCTTTGCATGGAAACCTTCTGACATGCTGGGTGTTCCTAGGGGCTGGCTGAGCATCGTTTGCGAGTCGACCCAAAAGTGAAACCAGTCAAAGAACATCTTCGACGGTCCGCCATACAGAAGAGAAAAGCAATCAGTGAAGAAGTGGCTCAGTTTCTAGCAGCTGAGTTTATCCGAGAGATTTACCACTCCGAGTGGCTCGCTAATGTTGTCATGGTCCCTAAGAAGGATGACTCACTTCGCATGTGCATTGACTTCAAGCATATCAATCGGGCCTGCCCGAAAGATCACTTTCTCTCCCTCGCATCGACCAAATAGTCGAATCGACTGTGGGGTGTGAGCGTTTGTCCTTTTTGGATGCTTATTCCGGGTATCATCAAATCCGTCTATATGGACCCGACGAGATAAAAACAGCTTTCATCACCCCATTTGGGTGCTTCTGTTATGTCACTATGCCATTCGGCTTAAAGTACGCTGGAGCCACATTCATGCGGATGATTCAGAAGTGTTTACTCACTCAAATCAGTTGGAATGTAGAAGTGTACATGGATGACATTGTGGTCAAGTCACGTAAAGGTTCTGACCTACTGGCTGACCTTTCTGAAACCTTTGCCAACCTCAGAAGGTATGATATCAAGCTTAATCCATCAAAATGCACATTCGGAGTTCCGCGCAGAAAATTACTCGGTTTTCTCATTTCCGAACGAGGGATCGACGCTAACCCAGAGAAAGTGGGTGCCATACTCCGGATGAAACGCCATGTGCGTGTGTATGATGTCCAAAAGCTTACTGGTTGTTTGGCCGCCTTAAGTCGATTCATTTCTCGACTCAGTGAAAAGGCACTGCCTCTCTACCGATTGATGAAGAAGTCAGATCAATTCGAGTGGACTCCTGAAGCTGATGCATCATTTGCAGAGCTAAAAGCCCTGCTTTCCACCCAGTCGGTGCTTGCTGCCCCAATCAGCAAAGAGCCTTTACTGCTTTACATTGCAGCCACTGGACAAGTCGTCAAGACAAAGATTTACTACGAGCGGGCAGAAGAAGGAAAAACCTATAAAGTTCAGCGCCGAGTATATTACGTTTCTGAAGTTTTGACTCCATCAAAGCAAAGATATCCTCATTATCAGAAGCTTGTTTATGGGATTTATATGACCACGAAGAAGGTTGCGCATTACTTTTCTAACCACTCCATTACAGTCATCAGCGAAGCTCCATTGTCAGAGATTCTGAACAACAGAGATGCAACTGGTCGAGTGGCAAAGTGGGCGATTGAACTCCTTCCCTTGGATATCAAGTTTGAGGCAAAGAAAGCTATCAAGTCCCAAGCAATAGCAGATTTCCTCGTCGAGTGGATCGAACAGCAACTACCGACTCAAATTCACTCAGAACACTAGACCATGTTCTTTGATGGTTCCAAGATGCTGAATGGTTCCGGTGCTGGGGTGGTACTGGTATCCCCCCGAGGAGACAAGCTCAGATATGTCCTCCAAATTCACTTTGATTCCTCCAATAACGAAGCAGAATATGAAGCACTCTTGTATGGGTTACATATGGCCATCTCACTCGGCGTCCGTCGCCTCATGGTCTACGGCGACTCAGATTTGGTAGTCAATCAAGTGATGAAGGAGTGGGACGTCAGAAGCCCAGCCATGACTGGTTACTGCAATGCGGTGAGGAAGTTGGAAAAGAAGTTTGAGGGGTTGGAGCTCCATCACATACCCCGACTAAAAAATCAAGCAGCTGATGATTTGGCAAAAATAGGTTCCAAGAGAGAAGCCATTCCCACCAATGTGTTTTTGGAACACATTCACGCACCATCAGTTCAGGAAGATCCTTTCACAGAAGAGCCCCCGCAGCCTAAGAGTGCCACAGATCCGACTGAAGTCGAAGTCCCAGTTGTGGTCGACCTAATCATGGAGGTTTTGGTCATCACTCCCGACTGGACAGTGCCATACATTGCGTATATCCTTAGGAAGGAACTCCCAGAGGATGAAGAAGAGGCTCGACAGATCATCCGTCGATCCAAAGCCTTTACTTTTAATAAGAGGACAACTGTTCATGGAAAGTGTAACCGGAGTCAGCCAGAAATGCATAACACCTGAAGAAGGTCGAGTGATCCTCAACGATATCCACTCGGGAACCTGTGGTCACCATGCGTCCTCTCGGACCATTGTGGCTAAAGCATACCGAGCTGGGTTTTACTGGCCACGAGCAAATGAAATGGCAAAAGATATAGTCGACAAATGTGAGGTCTGCCAGTTTTACTCCAATATGTCTCACAAGCTCAAGATCACCGTGAAGACCATTCCACTGCCCTGCCCTTTGCTGTTTGGGGATTGGATATGGTTGGTCCACTGAGAACTGGTAGGAGCGGCTTCACTCATGTGCTTGTAGCAGTCGACAAGTTTACCAAATGGATTGAAGCTCAACCCATCAAGAATCTTGAAGCCAGCACTGCCGTCAGTTTCATCAGAGAGTTGACATTCTGATGCAGGGTTCCGCACAGCATCATCACTGACAACGGATTGAACTTCGATTCTGATGAGTTCAGAGCCTTTTGCGCTTCTCAAGGCACACGAGTCGACTATGCTTCAGTCGCCCATCCCCAGTCGAATGGACAAGCAGAAAGAGCAAATGGCCTGATTCTCAAAGGACTGAAACCCAAACTGATGTGAGATCTCAAACACGCAGCAGGCGCCTGGGTTGATGAACTTCCATCGGTCCTTTGGGGATTGAGGACAACTCCCGATCGGTCGACGGACCGAACTCCATTCTTCTTGGTTTATGGAGCTGAAGCTGTTCTACCGAGTGACTTGCTTCACAATGCACCTCGAGTCGAGCTTTTCTCTGAAGATGAAGCAGAACAAGCCCGGCAGGACGCAGTCGATCTCCTAGAGGAAGAAAGGGAAATGGCCTTAATCCGGTCGACCATTTATCAGCAAGACTTGCGTCGATTCCACGCTAGAAACGTGAGGGGTCGAGCCTTTCAAGAGGGAGACTTGGTTCTTCGAGTGGATCAGCAGAAACCACACAAGCTCGCCCCTGCTTGGGAAGGTCCCTTCATCGTCACCGTAGTTCTCCATTAACGGAGCATATCATCTTTACAATATCGAGCATAAGAAAGATGAGTCACGGGCTTGGAATGCGGAGCTTCTCCGCCATTTTTATACTTAAGTACTCATTCGGATGAGATGTAATAAGAAATACCTTTGTAATATGTTTATCAAAGACGAGAGCTTTACAGTCTTCTTAAACGATTGTTGTTGCTTTTGTTTATATTTGAAATCCCCCAGTGGGTGACTTAGTCGCGAATCCGTTTCGCCTAAGTTTGAAAAATCCTGCCGAGTGGTGAGCAAGCCTCCCACTCGGAGGCTTAGTCGTGAATCCGTTTCGCCTAAGTTTGAAAAATCCTGTCGAGTGGTGAGCAAGCCTCCCACTCGGAGGCTTAGTCGCGAATCCGTTTCGCCAAAGTTCAAAAAATCCTACCGAGTGGTGAGCAAGCCTCTCACTCGGGGGCTTAGCTGTAGTCCAGTACTCGCCTAAGTTTGAAAAATCCTACCGAGTGGTGAGCAAGCCTCTCACTCGGAGGCTTAGCTGCAGTCCAGTACTCGCCTAAGTTTTAAAAAAATCCTACCGAGTGGTGAGCAAGGCTCTCACTCGGGGGCTTAGCTGCAGTCCAGTATTCGCCTAAGTTTAAAAAAATCCTACCGAGTGGTGAGCAAGCCTCTCACTCGGGGGCTTAGCTGCAGTCCAGTACTCGCCTAAGTCTAAAACATCCTACCGAGTGGTGAGCAAGCCTCTCACTCGGGGGCTTAGCTGCAGTCCAGTACTCGCCCAGGTTTAAAAAAATCCTACCGAGTGGTGAGCAATCCTCCCACTCGGGGGCTTAGCAGATCCAAGACTACGCCTAAGTTTAAAAGAACCCTACCGAGTGGTGAGCAATCCTCCCACTCGGGGGCTTAGATGCAGTCCAGTACTCGCCTAAGTTTAAAAAACAACCCTACCGAGTGGTGAGAAATCCTCCCACTCGGGGGCTTAGCTGCAGTCCAGTACTCACCTAAGTTTCAAAAAAATTCTACCGAGTGGTGAGCAATCATCCCACTCGGGAGCTTAGCTGCAGTCCAGTACTCGCCTAAGTGTCAAAAATCCTACCGAGTGGTGAGCAATCCTCCCACTCGGGGGCTTAGCTGCAGTCCAGTACTCGCCTAAGTGTGAAAAATCCTACCGAGTGGTGAGCAATCCTCCCACTCGGGGGCTTAGCTGCAGTCCAGTACTCGCCTAAGTGTGAAAAATCCTACCGAGTGGTGAGCAACCCTTCCACTCGGAGGCTTAGCTGCAGTCTTGAACTCGCCTAAGTTTGAAACACAAACACAACGTGCGCTCCATCCCTATCTGCAAGGACGACGAGGTGCAGGTCGACTGCAACCTTCTCCTTCGGAGCTACGCCACAAATACAGCGTGCGCTCCATCCCTATCCGCAAGGATGACGAGATGCAGGTCGACTATAACCTTCTCCTTCGGAGCTACGCCACAAATACAACGCGCGCTCCATTCCTATCCGCAAGGACGACGAGGCGCGGGTCGATTGAAGTCTCCACTTCAGGGCTGCATCTCAAACACAAAGGTCATTCCAAATGAAGAACAAATTCCAAAAGCAAGCGCAAGCATATCCTGAGATAAATCAAGTTTAGATGAACCCTAAAGGTTCAAGACCATGGATCAAAGTACTCGGACATTCCGTCCAAAGGAGTTTAGCGATTACAAAAATCACTCGGCATCCTGAGGCAAATTTAAGGTGGAACATAAAAGTTTGTTCACTCCGCGGGAGGAGGGCTGGCAGGCTCGACGAATTCGTCCAGGTCAATGTCGTCGGCAATCAGAGTGGCGGCAGCAATCAAAGTCTCCATAAAGGATTATAAATCATGCTTCTTGGTGTTGGCAACCTTGATAGCTGCCAGCTTCTCTTCTCGAGCTTCCTTGCAATGGACACGGACCAAAGACAGAGCCACATCAGCACCGCACCGGGCAGAAGACTTCTTCCACTCCTGCACTCGGCTGGGAATCTCATTAAGTCGAGTCGTCAGAGACTCAAGGTCATTCTGGAGCGTTGCCCTTGGCCAGAGTGCTATGTCGATCCGCGACATTGCGACCTTCATTCGAGCAAGGTAGTCAACAACACCGTCGATGCGGGATTCCAGTCGGAGCACATTCATGGCAGCTTCATCTTTCACATGAGAGTTGATGGGGTCCAAGCTTGGTTCAATTCGCCCGGTCTCCTCCTCGAATTCCTGGCAAAACTCTGCATGCACAATCGGAGGGTGAGCCAATATCTGTATGCCGAATCGACAAGGACAAACCAGATAACTCTCCAGATCATTCCTCCTGCGGGCAGTACCTTCCATCTTCTCGTTCAGATTGACCTTGTCCTTCTTCAAGCGAGTTACTTCCTTATTGGCTTCGTCCAGAGCAGATTTTATCTTGGCGTTTTCTTCTTCCAATTTGCCGATCAAGCGGCTTACATTTCAGCTCAGAGCAGTTTTCTCATCAGCCTTTTTCTACGCGGCAGCCGGATCTTGATCCTTTTTCGCCAGAGCCAGGTTCAGTTTCTCTGAAAGAAATAATGCTTGATTCAGAAAAAGCAGAATGAAATCCAGATCAAAGACGAACCAGTCAACGAGTCTTTCTTACCAGTGGTGTCATCCTTGGCTTTCTGTAGTTCTGTTTTGGCCAACTCCAGATCGAGGTTGAGTTGAATCTGCTGTTTCTCCAGGTCAGCAAAGCGAGCTCCAAGATCACAAGATTTCTGCAACCAAAGCATGGTCACCGACCGGTGAAAAGATTGGTTATTTCGAGAAGTAAAAGGATAAAGCCAACAAATTCTAAGACTACTACCGAATTAAACATCCAACAAGAGTCTCGGGACTACACCCAATGGGTGCACTTAAGCGTGCCCCGCTGGTTGATTTACACTCGACAAGGCCCTTCGGTAGCGAGTGCAAAAAAAAAAAAAAAAAGAAAAGAAAGAAAGCAACAAATGAGTCTTTAGACTATAGTCATCGCCAAAGTGATCGACCACGATCTCGAGGACTACACTCAGTGGAATTGCACTCGGCGTGCCCCCCTTTGGTTCAAAAATTCCACTCGACATGGCCGACCAGATCGAGTGAAGAAATTCAAAATTCAAGACTACAATCGACTGCCTGTAGTCCATCAAAGTCTCGGGGACTACACCTAGTGGGTGCACTCGGCGTGCCCCCACTAGTCCAAAAATTCAATCGACGACAACATCGAATTTGGCTCAAAGTACGAATTGGCTCGAGAGATAAATCGAAACACCCAGTGGGTGTACAGATGCAAAGATCCTTGGAAAGAGAGTTTTTAGGTACCATATCCTAAACATAACAAGTCAAGAGAGTCAGTCGACAATCTGCTAACCTGAACGTTGCTCTGGAGAGCGGAGCTGGCATCATAAGCAGCCTGGCTGACATCCCGCACCATCTTCATCTTCTCCATCATAATGCCCGCCTGGCGTATAACTTCTTTGGCAGCACCCACTTCGTCTTCCGGGACGTGATGTGTAGCAAAAACTGAAGGTGGATTGGCAGGAGCATGTGTAGCTGACGCGGAAGGTCGAGCACTCGATAGCGGTATGGAGAAGGAGATAGAAGTCCGATTGGCATCGCCGGCGTCCTGAACTACCGGTTCCGCCACCGACGTCGACTCAGGCGTCTTGTCAGCGGACATTTTCCTGTTTCTTCTCCCCAAGGGCCTCTGTGTCTCGTCCTCATCATCGTAGGGGAGGTCAATGACGTTGTGAGCTGCAAAAAGATCAGTCGCCAAAATTTGATCGCCCGATTGGATATATCATAATTCAGTCGACAAAGGGAAGAAAGAATAACAAAGATTGTACGTAGATTGGATGTGACCGCGTCTTCCATTTCCTCATCCTCGTTTTTATAAGCTGAAGTCCCAGAGGTAGCGGCACTGCCAGTTTCAAGATTCATTCGATCAAACCAAAGGAAAGATAAACATCACATAACATCGAGTAAAAACGAAAGAAAAACACTCACGCAGAAGCAACAGGAACGTCAATCTTGATTTTCGGCAGCGCCTTCCGAGTCTTCTGCACTACAACCTTGGACTGCTTCGGAGCCTTCTCAGTTGGTGCCGGAGAGGACGTCCGAGGACGGTTTGACGACTGCCCAATCTGAATGATCTCCTTGGCACGGGCACTCGCCGGATCTTGGCCAAGCTTGGATCGCCTTTCCCTGCGAGGAGGCGAGTCGACCTCTTCTTTGTCACTCGAGTCGTTGCTCTCCTCGCCCCCCTCTTCGTCAGAATGCCACTCGCCACTTTCGCCTCCGCTTGCCTCCCCCTCCGGATCCTGCTCCTGCACCTCGTTGGGCATCGAGTACATTTCGGTAAGATCCTGGAAGAAAACAAGCAGAACAAAGTCAGTCGGCGAAGCATGAACAGCTGCACAACTAAATCAAGATTACAGTCGGTAGTTCAGAATTGGACCTTGTCTGGTTCGTAAGATTGGTCGAGCGGAGGAATTCTCCTGGCTCCCCACAGGGTTATCTTTGTTCCCGGTGATACTTATCAGCCACCCCTCCAACGTGGTCTCGTCGACCTCCTCTGGATGGGTCCGAGTGGTGTCATCAGTGCCCGAATACATCCACATCGGATGGTCACGATCTTGAAGCGGTTGGATGCGTCGCGGGAGGAAGACCTCCAACAAATCCATACCAGTTACCCCATCACAGAGAAGTTGAACTACTCGATCGACCAGCACCTTGACTTGAGCCTTCTCCTCCGGGATCACCTTCAAAGGGGAGGGCTTCCCCACTCGGGCCATGGAAAAAGGGGGAGGTCCAGTCGACTGCCCTGGAGTCGGCGGGTCTTTGCAGTAGAACTAGGTCGACTGCCACCCACGGACCGAATCGGGAAGAATCATGGCTGGAAAGGAACTTTTGCCCCTCGTCTGAATCCCGAGACCGCCACACATCTAGATCACTTGCGTCTTCTCGTCACTCGGATTTGCATTTTTGACCGACTGGGAGCGACATGTGAAGATGTGCTTGAAAAGGCCCTAGTGGGGTCGGCAACCCAAGAAATTTTCGCACAAAGACACGAAGGCCGCAAGGTACACTATGGTGTTTGGAGTAAAGTGGTGGAGTTGCGCCCCAAAGAAATTCAAGAAGCCTCGAAAGAAAGGGTGGGGAGGAAAGGAAAACCCGCGGCCGATGTGAGCGACGAGGAGAACGCACTCACCCTCACGTGGTTGCGGCTCGGACTCGTTCCCCGGGAGCCGCGCCGATTCGTGGGGAATCAGTCCTTCCTCGACCAGGTCGTCGATATCGTCCCGACGGATCGCCGAACGGATCCAGTCGCCCTGGATCCAGCCCGGCGGCAGGCCGGACCTCGAGGAAGATCCGCCCCGGCTGGACTTCTTCACCTTCGTCGTCGCCTTCTTCGCGCGCTCCAGAGCCACCATCTTCTCTTTCCCCATCGCCGCAAACGGAGCCCGAACGGAACAACGGCACGGGGGCGAGAGCAGGCGCAGCGGAGAAATTTGAGAAGGAGGAGGAAGAATGAGGGCGCACTGTTCAAAAACCTCGGTCCGGCGCCTTATATGAGGTTACTTCCGAGTGACTAACTTGTAGGACTGGGCGATCTTATCAAATCCCGCAACAGTCGTGCGCGCGATACGTGGCAAAAAAGGCGGCGCCGAAATCAAGGCGGCCCTGCCTTATCCAGCCCGATTACTGCGGCCTCCTCCGCCCCGCGTGCTTCCCGAAATTTGAATCCCGCGAGATCCGCGGACAGCAGAACAACTTGTCAGACGGAAGATCTCCTCCACATCTGCACTCGGAGCTCTTCCAGTAAAAGTTCACTCGACAAAAACAAGAATGGATCAAGGCGACTGAAAAAGAAGTTGACGTTACCACCTCGGTTCATTGATCCAGGACCAGACACACCCGAAGTGCAAAAAACGAGTCGTAAGTATTTTTCAACTCCTTCCCCACTCAAACCTCGATCCATTCGGGGGCTAATGATGAAGACATGTACCTAGGGTAGGGTCACAGGCCTGACCTAGATACCCTCCCCAAGGACATCACTTTATCACCAGAAGCACTCGAAGAAGAACCATCTTTCAATAGACCACAAAGTGTTCCACTCGACGGACTTGAAGTCACTCGACCATGAAGATTATCACTCGACCGCTAGAAGATCTAAAGCCACTCCGCATTGCAACGGTCGGTCATTATGTCACTTTATTCTTAGCGTTATCAGTAACGCCCTATCTTAATGTACTTTAAACCCTGCGTAACTGAGGGCCGAAGGGGTCTGGCGAACTCTATATAAGCCACCCCCCTCCTCAGTGACAAGGGTCCGCACTCCCTGTAACTCACACGCATATAATCTAGTCGACCGCCTCTGGGCTCCGAGACGTAGGGCTGTTACTTCCTCCGAGAAGGGCCTGAACTCGTAAAACTCGCGTGTACAACTCCTCCATAGCTAGATCTTGCCTCTACATCCCTACCCCCCCCCCATTCTACTGTCAGACTTAGAACCACGACAATGGCCGAAACGGTGGCGGCGATTCGAGAATCAGATAGGTCTAAGGCCCGTGGGCATGGGGTCCTATGCGCACGGTACAAGGACGTGGGCACGCGTGTCCAGGAACTTATCGGGGGGTCATGCGCATGGGGTCCGGGGTCTGTGGGTACGGGGGTGGCAGAAATTTCATGATTTAAACTACAAATTCAAAGGGGAGGGGGAGAAAAATTAGACCAAGGGGACGGAATAGGGAGTGAATCTACTTGCTAAACACTAGATCCATGTATTGAAATCGACAAAAACGCACTAGGAACAAAAAATCACATAAAATTTGGTATGGCTCTTTTTGTGGGGAATTTTTGAAATACGCAAGAAAAATTCGAAGTAAAGCAAGAAAGCGGGGGATTGGGGGCTCAAAATTCGTGAGAACCTTGCTCTGATCCAAGATGATGTAGGGAAAAACACTAGGCGGCCCGATATTCATGAACTGGAGATGGATTTCAGGAAGAACACCAAGAATACAAGGGTAAACAAAATAATAACACTCTAATGGAAACGATTCACTCCAAGTACTCGTCAACTCACAAGCAATACAAGAGTTGCATGAAGATCCAAATACAACAAGGGAAATAAAGATACAAGGTAGTTCATCCAAATCTCTAGGAGAGATGGGCCTTGAATTCCCTGGAGGAATCTTCCCTAAGAAGGGGTCTTGAATCTCTAAGGATCTTCTCCAAAGGAGGTCTTGAACTCCAATGGAGTCTTCTCTCTCAAGAGGAATCCAAACAAGGGGCGATACATGAGCTAAGCTCTAATGTCTACATCTATTCTTAAGTATCCCTAAATGGAGGACCAAGGAGAGTATATATAGGTCCAAGGCATGAACGTGTAAGGAGGAGCGGAATGGAAATACATGGGCAAGGCCCAACAGCTGCACACAAGCAGCCACTTGTGTACGGGGTATCCAGAGAGCTGGCGACTTAGCCCATGCACACGGGGGTGTACCATGGGCATGGGGTCCAGAGGCTCATGCCCACGAGGTATCTAGAGGCTTCGTTGTCTGCAACCTTCTCGTGGGCACCTGTCGTGCAAGTGGAACCTTGCCATCTTCTTGACGGTTCCTTCTTCATTTCCAAGCTTCCCTCTTGGATCGTGTAGTCGTTCCCTTGTGCTTGCACTCCTCCTCGTCATTCGTGAAGTCCCAACAATACTTATGCATGCACATGAGAGGGGTGTGAAGTAGTATACCATCCTCGAAGGGGTCAAGTGAACACGTGTAAAGGACATGATTCACCTTTATGTATGTGAAGTAGATGTGGCACGTGTCACTTGCCAAATGGACTTTTGATAGAGAGATGTGATACGTCTCCAACGTATTTATAATTATTTATTGTTCCATGCTATTATATTTTCTGTTTTGGATGTTTTATATGCATTAACATGCTATTTTATATTATTTTTGGGACTAACTTATTAACCCAGAGCCTAGTGCCAGTTTTCGTTTTTCCTTGTTTTTGAGTTCTCCAAAAAATAATATCAAACGGAGTCCAAACGGAATAGAACTTTACGATGATTTTTCTTGGACAAGAAGACATACGTAGGACTTGGAGATGAAGTCAGAGGAGTCTCGAGGAGGCCACAGGGGTGCGCCCCGGGGGGGTGCTGATGGCTTGTGGGCCCCTCGGAGCTCCTCCAACCCTAATTCTTGGCCTATAAATTCAAAAATATTCCCAAACGACCAGAAGCGTCCACAAAAATACATCTTCACCGCCGTAACCTTCTGTACCCGTGAGATCCCATCTAGGGACCTTTTCCGGCACCCTGCTGGAGGGGGATTCGATCATGGAGGGCTTTTACATCAACTCTATTACCCTTCTGATGAAGCGTGAGTAATTTACCACAGACCTATGGGCCCATAGCTAGTAGCTAGATGTCTTCTTCTCTCTCTTTGATCCTCAATACCATGTTCTCTCGATGTTCTTGGAGATCTATCCAATGCAATATTCTTTTGAAGTGTGTTTGTCGAGATCCGATGAATTGTGGATTTATGATCAATTTATCCATGAATATTATTTGAATCTTCTCCGAATTCTTATATGCATGATTTGATATCTTTGTATTTCTCTTTGAATTATCGGATTGGTTTGGCCAACTAGATTGGTTCTTCTTGCAATGGGAGAGGTGCTTAGTTTTGGGTTCAATCTTGCGGTGTCCTCACCCAGTAACAAAGTAGGGGTAGCGAGGCACGTATTTGTATTATTGCCATCAAGGGTAAAAAGATGGGGTTTTCATCATATTGCTTGAGTTTATCCCTCTACATCATGTCATCTTAATTAAGGCGTTACTCTGTTCTTATGAACTTAATACTCTAGATGCACGCTGGATATTGGTCGATGTGTAGAGTAATAGTCGTAGATGCAAGCAAGAGTCGGTCTACTTGACATAGACGTGATGCCTATATTCATAATCGTTGCCTTGGAAATCGTCATAACTTTGCGCTTTTCTATCAATTGCTCGACAGTAATTTGTTCACCCACCGTATTATTTTCCTTCAAGAGAGAAGCCTCTAGTGAAACCTATGCCCCCCGTGTCTATTTCCCATCATATATTTTCAGATCTATAATCCAAAAAACCCAAAAATATCTGAATTTATTTACTTTTACTTTGTTTTACATTTTAGTAATCTTTTATATCTATCTCCATCAAATCTCACCTTTGTAAGTGACCGTGAAGGGATTGACAACCCCTTTATCGCGTTGGGTGGAAGTGTTTGATTGTTTGTGCAGGTGCATAGATTGGAGACTTGCGTGTATCTCCTACTTGATTGATACCTTGGTTCTTAAGTGAGGCAAGTACTTATCTCTACTTTGCTGCATCACCCTTTCCTCTTCAAGGGTTACAAACGCAAGCTCAAGAAGTAGCAGGAAGAATTTATGGCGTCGTTGCCCGGGAGATCTACATCAAGCCTGCCAAGTACCCATCATAAACTCTCATCTCTTGCGTTACATTATTTTCCATTTGCCTCTCGTTTTTCCTCTTCCCCACTTCTAAAATGATTTTAGAAAACACAAAAAGATCTGCCTTTTTATTCCCCTTCTTCCGTTCGTCTTTTTGTTTGCTTTTTGGTTGCTCGTGTGCTAGATCGCTTGATTTGCTTTCATGGCTAGTCCTTGTACTATTGCTAGTACTCGTGAAAGCGAGGTTCTAAATTTTAAGCAAAGGGAGGGAGAAATCTAAAAGATGCCTAGTATAGAATTTGCAATGCTCAAAATAGATCTACCCGTAAGCAATCTACTATCGTTCTCCTTCGTAATTTTTATATGGGTGTTACTCCTTGGAATAGATATGTTCTACATACCATTAACGGGGGAATTTCTTGGGGAGCCACACTTTGGATGCTTATAATGCTATGATAGATTTGGTAGGCTCACCACCTCTTATGGTTAATGAAACTGTTTTAACTTTGGAACTTGTGATGCAAAGACTTGATATTATTGAGAATAAAATTGCTACCATAGAGCTTATTGAAAACTTGGATAAAAAGATTCATAATCATATTAATCAATATGGATCAAAGGTAGGAGTTACTTTAAAGAATCTAAAGGAAAAAAGAACCCATAGTCAATGAGAAGATATATTAAGGTTCTACTAGAATTGATAAGTTAGAAGATATTATTACCAACTTGGATTCCGCTTTTGCCTCTGTTAAAACTACTCCAAATTTTCCTTCCACCAAGGCAGCCAAGTTTGTTTATCTCCTAAAAATAAAGGGGGATCACCTAGTGGGAAAAAATAAGATCTTAAGATGATAAGTGTTCACCCTAGCTTTGTTAATATCATGAAGGAACCTTTTATTACAAATGAATTTCTTGATTTCCTACCAAGGAGTGTGATTATCGATAAGATCAAAGAACCTCCTATAAGGCCCAAAAGTGCAATTGAGGAATTGCGTACCAAAGATGACAATACCTAGATCTATGTTCTATGGCTAGCTAGGGGCGTTAAACAATAGAGCTTGTTGGGAGGCAACCCAATTTATTTGTATGTTTTTGGTTTTTGGTTCTGTTTTGTAATAAATATATTACCTCTGTAATAATTGTGTTTTGGTGTTTTAGTTAGTGTTTGAGCCAAGCAAGACCTTTGGGATGATCTATGATGATAGTTGATTTAATCTTGCTGAAAATAGAAACTTTTGCGCTTATTGCCAGAAATTCGAGAAGTCACAGAAGCGTGATAAAATTCTGAATATTTTACACAAGATTGATATAAAAATTGCCTCTCTTGTCATAACTTTTCAGAATTTTTCGAGTTAGAGAAGTATTCAAAGTTTTCAGATTGCTACAGATTGTTCTGTTTTTGACAGATTGTTCTGTTTTTGACAGATTCTGTTTTGTTTGTGCTGTTTGCTTATTTTGATGAATCTATGGGTAGTATTGGGGGGTATGAACCATGCAGAAGTTGGAATACAGTAGATATTACACCAATATAAATAAATAATGAGTTCAAAACAGTACCAAAAAGTGGTGATTTATTTTCTTATACTAACGGATCTCACGGGTTCTCCTTTTGAGTTTTGTGTTGTGAAGTTTTCATGTTTTGGTAAAGATTTGATGGACAACAGAATAAGGAGTGGCAAGATCCTAAGCTTGGGGATGCCCAAGGCACCCCAAGGTAATATTCAAGGACAACCAAGCATCTAAGCTTGGGGATGCCTCGGATGGCATCCCCTCTTTCGTCTTCGTCTATCGATAATTTTACTTGAGGCTATTTATTTATTCACCACATGATATGTGTTTTTCTTGGAGCGTCTTGTATGATATGAGCCTTTGCTTTTTAGTTTTCCAGAATCATCCTTGCTGTACACACCTTTTGAGAGGGACACACATGAATCGTGAATTTATTAGAATACTCTATGTGCTTCACTTATATATTTTGAGCTAGGAAATTTGCTCTATACTTCACTTATATCTTTTTTAGAGCATGGCGGTGGCTTTATTTTATAGAAATTATTGAACTCTCATGATTCACTTATATTATTTTGAGAGTCTCTCTAAACAGCATGGTAATTTGCTTAGGTTTATAATTTAGTCTAATATGATGGGCATCCAAGAGGGATATAATAAAAACTTTCATATAAAGAGCGTTGAATACTATGTGAAGTTTGATTCCTTATGATTGTTTTGAGATATAAAGATGGCGATATTAGAGTCATGTTAGTGAGTAATTGTGGACTGATAGAAAAACTTGTGTTAAAAGATTACGATTCCTGTAGCACGCACGTATGGTAAACCGTTAAGTAATGAAGTTGGAGCATGATTTATTTAATGATTGTCTTCCTTATGAGTGGCGGACGGGGACGAGCGATGGTCTTTTCCTACCAATCTACCCCCCTAGGAGCATGCGTGTAGTACTTTGTTTTGATAGCTAACAAATTTTTGCAATAAGTATGTGAGCTCTTTATGACTAATGTTGATTCCATGGATTATGCGCACTCTCACCCTTCTGCTGGGAATCGTTGCATGGAAACACGTAAAATTTTCTACGCACACGCAATGATCTATCCATGGAGATGCATAGAAATGAGGGGGAGAGTGTCTACGTACCCTCGTAGACCGTAAGCGGAAGCGTTTCACAACACGGTTGATGTAGTCAAACTTTCTTCGCGCTCCAATCGATCTAGTACCGAACGCACGACACCTCCGTATTCTGCACACGTTCAGCTCGAGGACGTCCTACGCCTTCTTGATCCAGAAAGAAGGCGAGGTAGTAGATGAGTTACAACATCACGATGGCGTGGTGACGGTGATGGTGATGTGATCTCCGCAGGGCTTCACCTAAGCACTACGAAAATATGACCGAGGGAGTAAACGGTGGACAGAGGCGCCCCACACGGCTGAGACAATGTTGTGTCCTTGTGTGGAGCCCCCTCCCCACATATATATAGGTGGGAGGGGGAGGAGGCAACCTAGGGCAGCCAGGGCGTGCCCCAAGGGGCTAGCCGTCAGCCCTAGGGCTCCTGCCCTCCTACGCCCCCCTTTCCTTGTATGAAGAAGGGGGAAGGAAAGTGTGGTGGGGGGAGAGGGAAGGAAGGGGGAGTCCTACTCCACACTTTCCATTCCCTCCCCTCTTTCCTTCTCCTCCTCATATGGACGGCTTTAATAGGGGCGCACCAGCCCGTTCTGGGCTGGTGTGTTCCCTCTCTTGGCCCATAAGGCCCATATCTTTGCCGGGGCTGCCCGAAACTCCTTTCCGGTGACCCGATAAGTATCTGGTACCCTCCGAAACACTTCCGATGTCCGAATACCATCGTCCTATATATCAATCTTTACCTCTCGACCATTTCGATACTCCTCATCATGTCCATGATCTCATCTGGGACTCCGAACAACATTCGATCACCAAATCACATAACTCATATAATACTATATCGCCAATGAATGTTAAGCGTGCGGACCCTACGGGTTCGAGAACTATGTACACATGACTGAGACACCTCTCCGGTCAATAACCAATAGCGGAACCTGGATGCCCATGTTGGCTCCTACATATTCTACGAAGATCTTTATCAGTCAAACCGTTATGACAACATACGTAATTCCCTTTGTCCATCAGTATGTTACTTGCCCGAGATTCGATCATCTGTATCTCTATACCTAGTTCAATCTCATTACAGGCAAGTCTCTTTACTCGTTCCGTAATATTAAAAATGCTACAGAGCTCCCACTCACTTTCTTGTAAATACAGGCTTCACCGAAATTCTGTATAAAACCATATGATTTGATCACCTCATCAAAGCGTATATTCCAACTCCGAGATGCTTGTACCAGTCCATAGATGGATCGCTGGAGTTTGCACACTTTATTAGCACCTTTAGGATTGAAAAAACCTTCTGGTTGCATCATATACAACTCTTCTTTAAGAAATCCATTAAGGAATGCAGTTTTGACATCCATTTGCCAGATTTCATAGTTATAAAAAATGCGGCAATTGCTAACACGGTTCGGACTAACTTAAGCATCTCTAAGGGTGAGAAGGTCTCATCGTAGTCAACCCCTTGAACTTGTCGAAAACCATTTGCGACAAGTTGAGCTTTGTAGATGGTGACATTCCCATCAATGTTTGTCTTCTTCTTGAAAATCCATTTATTTTCAATGGCTTGCCGATCATCGGGCAAGTCCACCAAAGTCCACACTTTGGTCTCAGACATGGATCCTATCTTAGATTTCATGGCCTCAAGCCATCTGTCGGAATCTGGGCTCATCATAGCTTCTTCATAGTTCGTAGGTTTGCCTTGGTCTAATAACATGACTTCTAGAACAGGATTACCGTACCACTCTGGTGCGGATCATGCTCTGGTTGACCTATGAAGTTCAGTAGCAACTTGATCTGAAGTTTCGTGATCATTATCATTTGCTTCCTCTCTAGTTGGTGTAGGCATCACGGGAACAGATTTATTTGATGTGCTACTTTCCAATTCGAGAGAAGGTACGATTACCAAATCAGGTTATACTTTCCTCCCACTCACTTCTTTTGAGAGAAACTCCTTCTCTAGAAAGGTTCCATTCTTGGCAACAAAGATCTTGCCTTCGGATCTGTGGTAGAAGGTGTACCCAATAGTTTCTTTAGGGTATCCTATGAAGACACACTTCTTCGATTTAAGTTCGAGCTTATCAGGCTGAAGCGTTTTGACGTAAGTGTCGCAACCCCAAACTTTAAGAAACGACAGCTTAGGTTTCTTACCAAACCATAGTTCATACGGTGTCGTCTCAACGGATTTAGACATTGCCCTATTTAATGTGAATGCAGCTGTCTTTAATGCATAACCCCAAAATGATAGTGGTAACTCGGTAAGAGACATCATAAATCGCACCATATCTAAGAAAGTACGGTTACGACGTTCAGACACACCATTACGCTGTGGTGTTCCAGGTGACGTGAGTTGTGAAACTATTCCACATTGTTTTAAATGAAAGCTAAACTCATAACTCAAATATTCGCCTCCACGATCAGATTGTAGAAACTTTATTTTCTTGTTACGATGATTCTCCACTTCACTCTGAAATTCCTTGAACTTTTCAAATGTTTCAGACTTGTGTTTCAGCAAGTAGATATACCCATACCTACTCAAATCATCTGTGAAGGTTAGAAAATAATGATACCTGCCACGAGCTTCAACACTCATCGGATCGCATACATCGGTATGTATTATTTCCAATAAGTCACTAGCTCGCTCCATTGTTCCGCAGAACGGATTTTTAGTCATCTTGCCCATGAGGCATGGTTCCCAAGTATCAAATGATTCATAATCATGTGATTCTAAAAGTCCATCCGCATGGAGTTTCTTCATGCGTTTTACATCAATATGACCTAAACGGCAGTGCCACAAGTATGGTTCACTATCATTATCAACTTTGCATCTTTTGGCATCAATATTATGAATATGTGTATCACTACGATCGAGATTCAATAAACCAATTTACATTGGGTGTATGACCATAGAAGGTTTTATTCATGTAAACAGAACAAAAATTATTCTCTAACTTAAATGAATAACCGTATTGCAATAAACATGATCCAATCATATTCATGCTCAATGTAAACACCAAATATTATTTATTTAGGTTCAACACTAATCCCGAAGGTAGAGGGAGTATGCGATGGTGATCTTATCAACCTTGGAATCACTTCCAACACACATCGTCACCTCGCCCTTAACTAGTCTCTGTTTATTTTGCAACTCCTATTTCGAGTTACTAATCTTAGCAACTGAACCGGTATCAAATACCCAGGGCTACTATGAACACTAGTAAAGTACACATCAATAACATGTATATAAAATATACTTTTGTTCACTTTTCCATCCTTCTTATCCGCCAAGTATATGGGGCAGTTCTGCTTCCAGTGACCATTTCCTTTGTAGTAGAAGCACTCAGTTTCAGGCTTGGGTCTAGCTTTGGGCTTCTTCATGGGAGTGGCAACTTGTTTGCTGTTCTTCTTGAAGTTCCCTTTCTATCCCTTGCCCCTTTTCTTGAAACTAGTGGTTTTGTTAACCATCAACACTTGATGCTCTTTCTTGATTTCTACCTTCGTCGATTTCAGCATCGCGAAGAGCTTGGGAATTGTTTTCGTCATCCCTTGCACATTATATTTCATCATGAAGTTCTAGTAGCTCGGTGATAGTGACTAGAGAACTCTTGTCAATCACTATCTTATCTGGAAGATTAACTCCCACTTGATTCAAGCGATTGTAGTACCCAGACATTCTGAGCACATGCTCACTGGCTGAGCTATTCTCCTCCATCTTCTAGGCAAAGTACTTGTCAGAGGTCTCATACCTCTCGACATGGGCATGAGTCAGAAATACCAATATAAGCTCTTGGAACATCTCATATGCTCTGTGGCGTTCAAAACGTTTTTGAAGTCCCGGTTCTAAGCCGCAAAGCATGGCGCACTAAACTATCAAGTAGTTATCATACCCAGCTTGTCAAACATTCATAACATTTGCATATGCTCCTGCAATAGGTCTATCACCTAGCGGTGCATCAAGGAAATAATTCTTCTGTGCAGCAATGAGGATAATCCTCAGATCGCGGACCCAGTCCGCATCATTGCTACTATCATCTTTCAACTTATTTTTCTATAGGAACATATCAAAAATAGGGCACAACATAGATTTGCAAATACTATTAGGACTAAGTTCATGATAAATTAAGTTCAATTTAATCAAATTACAAATGAACTCCCACTTAAATAAACATCCCTCAAGTTATTTAAGTGATACATGATCCATATCAACTAACCCATGTACGATCATCATGTGAGATGAGGTAGTCATCAATGATGGACATCTCTATGTTGATCATATCTACTATATGATTCATGTTCGACCTTTCGGTCTCCAGTGTTCTGAGACCATGTCTGTACATGCTAGGCTCGTCAAGTTTAACCCAAGTATTCCACATGTGCAAAACTGTCTTGCACCGGCGGTATGTGAACGTAGAGTCTATCACACCCGATCATCATGTGGTGTCTCGAAACAACGAACTTTTGCAATGGTGCATACTCGAGGATAACACTTATATCTTGAAATTTAATAAAGGGATCATCTTATAATGCTACCGTCATTCTAAGCAAAATAAGATGCATAAAAAGATGAACATCACATGCAATGAAAACATGTGACATGATATGGCCATCATCTTGTGCTTTTGATCTCCATCTCCAAAGCATCGTCAGGATCTCCATCATCACCGCCTTGACACCTTGATCTCCATCCTTGCGTCGGGGTCATCTCACCAACTATTGATTCTACAACTATTGCTAACGAAATAGCGATAAAGTAAAGCAATTACATGGCGTTTGCATTTCATACAATAAAGAGACAACCCTAAGGCTCCTGCTGGTTGTCGATATTACAAAACATGATCATCTCATACATCAACATATATTACATCCTATCTTGACCATATTACATCACAACATGCCCTGCAAAAATAAGTTAGACGTCCTCTACTTTGTTGTTGCATGTTTTAAGTGGCTGCTACGGGCTTCTAGCAAGAACCATTCTTACCTATGCAAAAACCACAACGGCGATTCATCAAGTTTGCTGTTTGAACCTTCTTCAAGGACCGGCCGTAGTCAAATTCGATTAAACTAAAGTAGGAGAAATAGACACCCGCCAGCCATCTTTATGCAAAACTAGTTGCATGTCAGTCGGTGGAACCGGTCTCATGTGTGTGGAGATGTAAGGTTGGTACGAGCCACTTCATCCCACAATGCCGCCGAATCAAAATAAGACGTTGGTGGTAAGCAGTATGAACATCACAGCCCACAACTTCTTTGTGTTCTACTCGTGCATATCATCTACGCATAGACCTGGCTCATGATGCCACTGTTGGGAATCATTGCATGGAAAAACCAAAAAATGTCTACGCACACACAATGATCTATCCATGGAGATGCATAGCAAAAAGGGGGAGAGTATGTCTACGTACCCTCGTAGACCGTAAGAGGAAGAGTTTCACAACACGGTTGATGTAGTCGAACTTTCTTCATGCTCCAACCGATCTAGTACCGAACGCACGACACCTCCGTGTTCTGCACACGTTCAGCTCGGGGACGTCCTATGGCTTCTTGATCCAGCAAGACAGCGAGGTAGTAGATGAGTTCCGACAGCATGACGGCGTGGTGACGGTGATGGTGATGTGATCTCCGCAGGGCTTCACCTAAGCACTACATAAATATGACCGAGGGAGTAAACGGTGGACAGGGGCGCCGCACATGGTTGAGACAATGTTGTGTCCTTGTGTGGCGCCCCCTCCCCACATATATATAGGTGGGAGGGGGAGGAGGCAGTTTAGGGCAGCCAGGGCGCACCCCAAGGGGCTGACCGCCGGCCCTAGGGCTCCTGCCCTCCTACGCCCCCTTTCCTTGTATGAGAAGGGGGGAGGAAAGAGGGGGGGGAGGGAAGGAAGGGGGAGTCCTAATCCACACTTTTCATTCCCTCGCCTTTTTCCTTCTCTTCCTCATAGGGCTAGCCTCAATAGGGGCACACCAGCCCTTGTGGGCTGGTGTGTTCCCTCTCTTAGCCCATAAGGCCCATATCTTTGTCGGGGGTGCCCAAAACTCCTTTCCGGTGACCCGATAAGTATCCGGTACCTCCGAAACACTTCCGGTGTCCGAATGCCTCCGTCCTATATATCAATCTTTACCTCTCGACCATTTTGAGACTCCTCGTCATGTGCATGATCTCATCCGGGACTCCGAACAACATTCGGTCACCAAGTCACATAACTCATATAATACCATATCGCCAATGAACGTTAAGCGTGCGGACCCTATGGGTTCGAGAACTATGTAGACATGACCGAGACACCTCTCTGGTCAATAACCAATAGCGGAACCTGGATGCCCATATTGGCTCCTACATATTCTACGAAGATCTTTATCAGTCGAACCATTATGACAACATATGTAAATCCCTTTGTCCATCGGTATGTTACTTGCCTGAGATTCGATCGTCGGTATCTCTATACCTACTTCAATCTCATTACCGGCAAGTCTCTTTACTCGTTCCGTAATACATCACCTCGTGACCAACTCCTTAGTCATTTGGTTGCAAGCTTATGATGTGTATTACCGAGAGGGCCCAGAGATACCTCTCCGATACTCGGAGTGACAAATCCTAATCTCGATCTATGCCAACTCAACAAACACCTTCGGAGATACCTGTAGAACATCTTTATGACCAACCAGTTATGTTGTGATGTTTGATAGCACACAAGGCATTCCTCCGGTATCCGGGAGTTGCATAATCTCATAGTCGAAGGAATATGTATTTGACATGAAGAAAGCAATAGCAATAAACTGAACGATCAATATGCTAAGCTAACGGATGGGTCTTGTCCATCACATCATTCTCCTAATGATGTGATCTCGTTATCAAATGACAACACATGTCCATGGTTAGGAAACTTTAACCATCTTTGATCAACGAGCTAGTCTAGTAGAGGATTACTAGGGGCACGGTATTTGTTTATGTATTCACACATGTATTTAAGTTTCCGATCAATACAATTCTATCATGAATAATAAACCTTTACCATGAATAAGGAAATATAAAATAACAACTTTATTATTGCCTCTATATTTCCTTCAGTCTCCCTCTTGCACTAGAGTCAATAATCTAGTTCACATCACCATGTGAATAACATCCGTAGTTCACATCCCCATTTGACCAATACCCACAGAGCCTAGTGCATGTTGATGTTTTTTCCTTGTTTTTGAGTTTTACTGAAAAGGAATATCAAACGGAGTCCAAACGGAATAAAACTTTACGATGATTTCTCTTGGACCAGAAGACACATGTAGGACTTGGAGATGAAGTCAGAGGAGTCCCGAGGAGGCCACAAGCCACAGGGGGCGCCCCAGGGGGGTGGGGCGCCCTGAGGGCTTGTGGCCTCCTCGGAGCTCCTCCAACCCTAGTTCTTGGCCTATAAATTCAGAAATATTCCCAAACGACCAGAAGTGCCCACAAAAATACTTTTCCGCCGCCGTAACCTTCTGTACCCATGAGATCCCATCTAGGGACCTTTTCCGGCACCCTGCAGGAGCGGGATTCGATCACGGAGGGCTTCTACATCAACTCATTTGCCCTTTCGATGAAGCGTGAGTAGTTTACCACGGACCTACGGGTCCATAGCTAGTATCTAGATGGCTTCTTCTCTCACTTTGATCCTCAATACCATGTTCTCCTCGATGTTCTTGGAGATCTATCCGATGTAATATTCTTTTGCAGTGTGTTTGTCAAGATCCGATGAATTGTGAATTTATGACCAGTTTATCCACGAATATTATTGGAATCTTCTCTAAATTCTTATATGCATGATTTGATATATTTGTATTTCTCTTTGAATTATCGGTTCGGTTTGGCAATGGGGGAGGTGCTTAGTTTTGGGTTCAATCTTGCGGTGTCCTCACCCAGTGACAAAGTAGGGGTAGTGAGGCACATATTTGTATTGTTGCCATCAAGGGTAAAAATATGGGGTTTTCATCATATTGCTTGAGTTTATCCCTCTACATGATGTCATCTTACTTAAGGTGTTACTCCATTCTTATGAACTTAGTACTCTAGATGCATGCTGGATAGCGGTCGATGTGTGGAGTAATAGTAGTAGATGCAGGCAGGAGTCGGTCTACTTGACACGGACGTGATGCCTATATTCATAATCATTGCCTTGGATATCTTCATAACTTTGCGCTTTTCTATCAATTGCTCGACAAGAATTTGTTCACCCAATCGTATTATTTTCCTTTAAGAGAGAAGCCTCTAGTGAAACCTATGGCCCCCAGGTCTATTTTCCATCATATATTTTCAGATCTATAAACCAAAAAACCCAAAAATATCTCGCTACAGTTTATTTACTTTTACTTTGTTTTACATTTTAGTAATCTTTTATATCTATCTCTATCAGATCTCACCTTTGCAAGTGACTATGAAGGGATTGACAATCCCTTTATCGCGTTGGGTGCAAGTGTTTGATTGTTTGTGCAGGTGCATAGATTGGGGACTTGTGTGTATCTCCTACTGGATTGATACCTTGGTTCTTAACTGAGGGAAATACTTATCTCTACTTTGCCGCATCACCCTTTCCTCTTCAAGGGAAAAACCAATGCAAGCTCAAGAAGTAGCATGATGTCCATAGAATGCTCCGCATCAATATGGATCTAGCGATGCTTGTTGCATTGAGCCATTAGGAACTATTCGTCATGGTTTCTCGCAACAATTCGCACTCCCGAGCACCCACTCATGGCTGATGTGGCCCCATCAACATTCATCTTAACCCAACCAATCACCGCTGGCTCCCTATGACTAGGTTGTACCTGTCTCTTTCCAGTGTCGGCAGGCATATGTAGAGCTTCAATGGGCTCCTTTATTCGCTTAGATTGATTGTATGGGTTGATATTGCACTTCATTATGTGTGTATTTATTTGGTTAGTCCATATCACCTACATAACTCAAAACCACGGTCGCCGCTTAATCCCTCTTCATAAACTAGTGTTCCAAAATATCATGTGTCCAAGTTACAGGATGTAACCTGGATTGTGTGACTCCGAAGAAATCCAAAGCGGCCTTCCAGAATAGCAATGCATGCTCACACTAAATCATCGAATGATAAAGAGGCTCCTCATCACACCCACACATGGGACAAATCGCATCATCCCTGATATGTCTTCTCTTCATCTCACTATGAGCTGGTATAAAACCTTTGAGAACCCTCCACCAAAATACTCAAATATTTGGTTGCACCGGGAGCTTCCACAATGCTTTCAAGCTAGCCTCACCACGAAACAAGCTACTCGGTGTAGTCTGATTACTTAACTTCATGTCCATCAGTTGCTTGTACGCTGAGCGTACTGAAACTCATCCAATCGCACCCTGGGTCATAGCATCCTTACTATTGTGTTAGCATTGTCTCAAAAAATACTATCGCATCATCGTCAGGAGACATAAACATCTTGCGTATGGGCTCTTTGTCCCAACTCCCTAATGCTTCATCTAACAGGTCCGAAACCAGATGGACTTGGTCATCTGCTAGTCTATAGAGTGGCTTCATTGTTATGGATCCAGCTATCCACTTATCATGGCACACCTTAGTGGTAGGGCCATCACCAACTCGTTGAATAAGCCTTGCCCCCAACACTTTCCTCCTCTAACAAATCGCCTTCCACGTAGAAAAAGCACTCACAAGACAAAGAGCTTGGAGAAAATTGCCATCAGGGAAGTATCTCCCCCTTAGCATCCTTGCACATAAACTTTCTGGCTTATCTAGCAGTCTCCATGCCTACTTAGCTAACATATGGTCATTAAATAACTGCAAATCTCTAAAGCCCATGCCCCCTCTAAATTTAGAGATCGACATGCCTTCCCAAGATTGCCAGTGTAGTCCTCTCTTATCTAGTGATCCCGCCCATCAATACTTGGACATAGCAGTTGTGACTTTGTGGCAAAAACCTTTTGTGATCCTGAAACAACTCATTGAGCCGGAAAGGCTTGAATCACTGCTTTAAGGAGAACTTCTCTTGCTGCACTAGAAAGCCTTTTCACCGACTCCCCAGAGTTTGGGCTAAAATAAATCAAACTTTTCTGCTTATTTGCACATTGGTCGAATCCTAGATTATAGGCTTGCAACACCTCATTTAATCTCTAGCTATGTCTGGGAACTCGATTATACTCCCAAGTACATATAATATTGAGTTGATGGGGGGAAGAGCCATTCAGAGCGTATTTGGTTATCATATGTCACTTGCATGAGGTCTGCGTATCAACTCAGGTTGTCCCCGCTCAGCCTGGTCAAGTCAATGCAACAACCAAACGGTGGGAAAAAGTAACAGCTCGTATGAAAGTAGGCGGGGGTTGGTAGAGTTGCATGTGCTCCGTTTGGTTGTGGCGACGTGGTGTATGGTGCATGCTGGCAATGACATGGGACTTGCATATTTGATATAATCTCAATCTGAATAATGTAGCCCCCAAGTGCTATGGTGCATGCTGGCAGTGACATGGGACTTGCATATTTGATATAATCTCAATCTGAATAATGTAGCCCCCAAGTGTCGGGTCATAAGCCTGCAGCGACTTGGGACTATTCCTTCTATTGTAGAATAAACCATATCCATTGATAAAATAATAGCCATTGCGCCAAAGCGACTTTGAATACCTTATCTGTTGACAAGTAAATCCGGAATTTAAATACCCGGCGGCTCTTGACCGATGGCGATTTAATACGCCTCCATTATAAGCCGGAATTTTTATAACCCGGCGGCTTATAGCCTTTGAGAAAATCCAGAACGGATAATCATTTTGAAGCATCAATTTTGATAATGAGCTTAAACTTAATCATTTATATAAGTCATATTTCTGCAAAATCTTGCACAGAGTTTAAACAACATATGCCCTGGCGACTTAACGTCAAAGCCAGGGCAGGTAACAACCCAAACATAATATAGTCTTTATGCAATTATGTAAAAGACTAGGATTAAGGCCATTTCAAGCCTAAAAATACTGGCGACTTAACGTCAAAAGCCAGGGCGGTTATCCAACCTCGCATATTTATATAATCAGGAAAACATACCTGTAGAAATTGGCTCATACTGCCGGCTTACATCGCCGTATCCAATAAGGGCAATAATCCAATGATTGATAATTGCATGATTCGAACGGCGCAATCCAAAATAGACGGGCGACTTAAATTCCATACCCAGGGCCGGTTTAAACATAATCATGTATAAATAATATCATACCTGTGATATTGAATCGTACTGCCGGCTTATCATACCCGTGTAGTAAGGGTGTTGACCCGGATTGTAGAAGCCAAGACTTCCAACTGTTTGATGTTTGTCATATGCTGGCGACTTATCATTCAAAGTCAAGCCAGGTTAAATAGAAACCACATATATATGCCTTAGATATGAACAAAAGGTCTCAAGACAAAGTCAAAAGATTGTGATTGCAAAAAACTTACAGGAAACAAACAAAGCTTTTGAGGCTTCTGATTCGAATACGATCAGGAAACCGTTCCAAAGGGGTTAAGCTAAGATTCAAATACGATCATATAGCCCCCAATGGCTTTGGCGTTGCCGATCAAGAGGGTATCGACAGCTATGTTCTCTTTGGTTCGAATACGACCTATGTTTGAACAGGAAGCCCTCAAATGACCTTGAGAATTGTTTAATGACGCTGATTCGAATACGATCCACGTCAGACCCAAATGGGTTGATCTATGATTAGGATACGATCAAGAAGCCCCCTAGTAGGTCTGGCAGCGTGCCAATCAAAAGGGTATCGATAGCTTTGTTCTCTTTGGTTCGAATACGACCTATGTTTGAACAGGAAGCCCCCAAATGAGCATAATAAGATAAGCCGTAAAGCAGGATACCCATGTTTGAACCACGCATCATGGCAGCAAGCTTTTTTTGGCAACCTTTAATTTTTTTTCTGAGAACTCGAACTTGCGAGAGATTAATTATTTTTGAACCGGAACCTTAAACCGGATTTAAAGCTTCAAAATTTTGTGAGGGACAAATTTACCTTGAGCCGGATTTTGAACCGGATTTGAGAGCTTAAAAGCTTTGTGGTAGATAAATTTTCCTTGAACCGGTTTTTAAACCGGATATTAAGAGCTTCAGTGCTTTGTGGGAGAAAGAGGTCTCTTGAACCGGATTTTAAACCAGAATCCTTATTTTGAGCCGGAAATCTTCTGACGACACTTAAACCATCGATCTAGCAGTAATCTCCGGGGCCGGGTTATTTTTCCCTTCAATGACCCAGAGTTCTTGAATTTCTTCAAACCGGCTAATTTTGCCGAGTCACACCATTGTAGCCCCCGAGTCTCAAGACGACTCGAGGAATTGGCTTAAGATTCTCCATATTTGACCAGAGCAGAAGGTGTATATCATCGGTGTTGATAGTGCGATGTGAATCCACAGAAGGTTGATGTGACCGCGGCGGGTTATAAATGATCCCGTATGAGCCGTGTCAGCAACTCGGCCAATGGTTCCTTCCAACTGGTTGTTTGAAGTTTAACCAAACTGCAGTGGTGGCGACTTGTGCGCCTGCCCATTGAACCATCCAGTGCAGACGGCGGCTGATAATATATGATAATTTGCCTCCAATTTGTTGAAAGAAAACCGGGCTTCCCAAGTAGTGACTTGCTCATACTCAATAAACAGCTCATCCGCAGACAAGTGCGGCCCGGTGTGTTGATGTAGACCAGGCGAGAAACGGACGGTAAAGACGACCGCAATATCTGAGGCGGCACAGACAGATGAACCGGCCGTGGCGTTGTAAGCCGGTGCGGACGGGCAAGTTGTCCTCCTTGTTGTAAGCCGGCGTGGTCACGAGAGACGGCCACAACGTTGTAAGTCGGTGCGGGAGTTCGTTGAGTAACGACGACCACCTGTGCCAAAAGATGTTGGCGTGCCTCCATCTCCGCGGTATAATATCACTTTTTGTCATAAACAAGTGCCCTGCATAAATAATATTGTAGACCAAGGCAAATATAAGCTTGTTCTTTGACAAAAAACAACATGTTCTAATAAACAAACTTGGATGGATATCACCTGATTTGTTTGGACGACGAATGATCCGTTTATCGCGACAGAGACGGCTGAACACGCCCCGGCTCAGATCAGAGGAGCGGCTCTGATTTGTTGATATACATATCAGAGTCAGCCGCGATATTTAAAGGACAGAGCGGATGCGTGAGTCGGCCGCGGCATTGTAAGTCATGCGGACAGACGGGTCGGCCGTGGGCGCGGACGATTGAGCCAGCACGGGTATGGTCGAATGAACCGGCTACAGGCGCGGTCCCGGTGAGTTGATGTAGACCGGACCGCTGAGGCGGCGATTTGCGCACATCTGTTAAGCCATTTGATATAGTGCGGATATAAACACAACCTCCAATGACAGCGCGCGAGGATCGGATCATACTTTAATCATGAGGTAATTAACTTGTGTATACAATAACATACCTCGAAAAAAATCTTTTGACGATATTTAATTATACCAAAAAAGAGTTTTAGAAAAATAGCACCTGATTGTTACGGCCGCGGCGGCTTGCAATAGCGGCTCAAGGTCGGTCGGCGCAGGGCGGCTCTCTGTAAGGGTGAAACGGCGGCGGAGGCGCGAGACACCACGCGGCTCCACAGGGTGGCTCGGGGCAGCGGCGAGGTTGTAGCCGTAACCCATGCGTGGCGACTCACTGGCTTTCCTTTTCCTGTATGTGTCCGAGCCCGTGACAGACTAACAGTAGCCATATCTTCAATCTTTGAACAACTCCAAAGCCTTTCTTCTTCTTTTTAATCCTGCTCGTGTAGATCTCGTCCCGGATTTGGCAGATTGAGACGACGTGATGGCAACACCGCGACGCACATAGATGGAACCCTAATCCCCTTCGAACTTCAATCTCATCCTCCTAATTTTCCAAATTAACCAGCAAAATTAGGAAGCCGGCCGGCGGCGAAATTTCTAAAAAGCTCGGCAACTATTCCCTTTAGCCGGCGTGGCAAGTGTTCCGTCCCGGGTTATCTTGCGTGATTGTTCTATGATTACTCTTCTTCATCTGGAAAATAGCGAGCTTGTCGATCCCTAAAAAAGATCTCTTCAAGAACTCACATCACCGTGCGCAGGCCCCATGGTGGGCGTCAACTGTCGTGGAATTGACACGGCAGATGTCCTAGTGTGAGGACTTAGTCGCGAGGCCAACGCATCTTTGTAGTAGCTTGAGAGGGGTTGAGCGGAATCGAGAGACGCAACACAAGACAAGGATTTAGACAGCTTCGGGCCCCGGGAAACATCATCCGGTAACAACCCTACATGCTATTTGTGGCTAGGTCTCATTATGATCATGAGGGAGTCGCTGGTAAGCCGGCTCTTTGTATCTAGCCCTAGAGATTGTTGTTTCTTGCCTCTCCCCCTTTTTGGGGAGCCCTGCCCCTCCTTATATAAGTTGAAGGGGCGGCTTACATGTAGAGTCCTAGTAGAATTAGAACTAACTTATTCTCTATTACAAGCCGGATACAAGTACGGGTCTTGCTTCCTCGTAAAGGAAATATTCCTCATGTCTTTTGTCTTAAGCCGGCCCACCATAACATGAGCCGGCCTTCTGGGCCTTGGGCCTTGTCATCCATCTGAAACACTCGCCGGGTCAGTAATGTGTCTTCAGGCTCGTGAGTCGTCATACCAGTGAACCGCCAGACACATAAGTAGTCAATCTTCTGGCGGGTTGCCAATGAAACGCCAAGTCCGGCCGGGTCATACCGTGAGGTATAACCCCGACAATACTAGAAAAAAATCTGAATATTTTTTGCAACGTACTTAGTCAACTGATATACCCCGCATAAGAAGTTTCACAAAGAAATTACATCCTTGTTATTCTGAGAGAAAAATGACAAAATCAAAGCTATATTAAAACAATGTTTAATGAATAATAAGGTCTCATTTGTATTTTCTTCACTAAGAATACCACTCGTGTCAATACTTCATGATATTTCATACGTGAGTAAAATAGTCGACCAAGTTTGTTACACAAATTTTTAGATTCTTTTTTCAATTTTCCTAGTATAATTCTTGAATTTACTATTCACATGGGTGCGCGTGGAGCCATGTTCATCTTTGTATTTTCGTGGAAATACACATGATTTATGACATGGAATACCAACCAAAATACTCATGCTTTCATGGATCTCAGAGCAGCTAAGTGGTCCAGATATAGAGAGCAGATGTGCTCGGAGCGATACTGGATTTCCCATTGAGGCCAACTAGAGTGATTAAAATAACCATGACAAATCGATGGTGTACTCAGGGCGGACATACGTAATCCCACTGATAAGTAGACCCACTGCTTATGAATTGTCAAGTTCATCCACGGTCCGTCGCATGGAACGGCTTCTTATACTATTGACGAAAAAATCGACTCGGGCAAAGATTCCATTGAAAAATGCTTCACAAGTGGCAAGAATTGTATATATTATAAATAAGCATAGAATGTTTCCAAGTTGTTTTGGGTTGGTGATCAGCCACATCAGCGTGGGCCTACAGTTAGGCCAAAAAGTGGCCATTTGGTTTATAGACCAAAAGGTTCCTTTGTTTTGGGTTGGGTAGGGGGGATTAACAACATGATTCAACAGGAAACGGGGTGTTTTTTTTTTTGTGGGGTGTTGGTGGCGCACATCCTGCCACAAAAACAAAACAGCCAGCAATTCAATAGGGGTGGTTGACCTTTCTGGCACGGAGCCCGGATGCCCCATCGAAACAAAAACACAATAACACATTTCTTGGATTTTTCATCAAGTATAATCTTTTGATGATTCAAGAGGGATAATACAGGAAGCAACAAAGAAGAATACACACCACAATTTTTTTGCGAGCAGCAATAACAGCAGTGATAGTGATTCGTATGGTCAACCTTTAACCAAAAAAAAAACATGTTGCATAGAGGAAAAATGAAGAGAGGTATCTAGTGCGAAAAGTTGTCGTAGTGCAAAGCCGTCAGAAACCAAGGATATGTGCCAATGGATTCTCATTTATAAAGTTTCGGCAAATTTGTGAAAGCAGGGTTCGATAAGGACCACGGTATGGCGAAGATCCATGTCTGACTACAATCATGAAAACGATGTACAAAAAGGACAACCGAACAAAATATCAGAAAATATTAATATTAGTATAATGGGCAAAGAAGCTTTGGCTAATTTAAGGGTCATGTTTCTCCACGTCATGAATAGATACATTTTACACTAGGCACCAATCCAATCAGAGGAACATGTATAGGTTTGTCTTTATTAGCCCGCAGAAAATTAAAAAGGAAATAAGAAGATTTGAGATTCTTCCATATACTTTCAAAAACAAGCAAGAATCCCAACACATTCACAAAAACTAGAACAAGAAAAATTAACTTATATAGAAGTTTGAAACGGGTAAAAACTTGCACCAATTTTTCTAAACCGAAGGAACTATTACTCCCTCCATTCCATAATATAGTGCCTATAGATTTTTTCAAAAGTCGAACATTACAAACTTTGACCATGTTTATAGAGAAAAGTAGGTATATCTAGAATACCAAATGCACATCGTTGGATACATCATGAGTTATATTTTCAGAATGTACATGTTTGGTATTGTAGATGTAGATAGTTTTCTCTATACACTTGGTCAAAGTTGGCAAAGTTTGACTTCCACAAAAATCTATAAGCACAACATTGTGGAATGGAGGGAGTATAACATAGGGGTAATTGCCGGCAGAAATGTGAAACTAAAGAGGTAAAAGATGAGATTAACTCTTCGTTCCATGTATTCACATCTATGAAACTTGACTAATGACTGGAAGACTACAAGAACCGATCCGAGCGGATTTGGTTTCAGGGCCAAGAAAAACATAGCGAGTTCAGTATTTATTTACTTCCTGTATTGCCTCTACACATCCACCTTCGGAACATTAGGAGACAAGTAAAATAAAATATTGTTTTTTCTTTCCAAGGAACATAGCTACAAATATCATCGAAACTATAGACCACATATTTGGGTGTTATAAAATCTATAACCTCCTGCCTATTTGGTAGTCCTATGTGCTTCAAGAACCGATCCGAGCGGATTTGGTTTCAGGGCCAAGAAAAACATAGCGAGTTCAGTATTTATTTACTTCCTGTATTGCCTCTACACATCCACCTTCGGAACATTAGGAGACAAGTAAAATAAAATATTGTTTTTCTTTCCAAGGAACATAGCTACAAATATCATCGAAACTATAGACCACATATTTGGGTGTTATAAAATCTATAACCTCCTGCCTATTTGGTAGTCCTATGTGCTTCACATAGTCCCCCAAACAAAGCTTATAGCAGAAGATCTCCAAAGTATTTACATATCTACCGTACAAAGAATTTACTTTCTCAAATGCCCTCTACATTCCATCGATGGCAATCGTTACGGTCGCTGGTAGCCCTTCCCTTCCCTCACCCCACCTTGGCAACGCCTCGTCCGCAACTAATGCGAGGCGGACGACAGGACGAGCGCTATCATGCTTCACGTTGCGCCACAATCGTTCAATGCTTGGCATAATTACTTCTCCGGCCCAGTCCTCGAACTTCTCATCAGTGAGCCAGACACTGCTAACCATATGGTCAATGGCATCTTCATCGATTCTGAATGAATTGATGCTCCCAATGACCAATTCAAATTTTGCTGATATGCAATCTCTAATAGTCTTCCGAAATGGATTAAAGTCAACTGGTCGAAACACAATGGCATCGTCAACGAGTTCCAATAGATCGCAGTCAGGGGCAGGCGTCGAACACAGTACTGCAAGCTGCCCTTTCTCTTGCTCTTGCTCCACTGAGACATCACTAGAATTATGTGAACTCTCGGTGTCATCCAAGGCACCAACTGCCAAATTGAGGTCAAGCGACAAACCATGGCTACTGGACAATTCTTTTGCTACCTTTGCAGGGCGAACATCATCACATAGCCAATCTGCTCGGTGCTTGGCCTGCTTGTCCCCAATCGAGAGCTCGAGCTGCCAACTAGAGCCTGCCATCTCCAACATTCTTAATTCACCTTGTAGTAAAGACTCAACGTCCGGCCCTTTAAGTTCATCAGGTACCCAATTGGTGGTAAGAACAAAGATGACATTGCCAAGGCTGACCTCACGGCCACGAGAGTCAGGCAGACGACCAGTCTCCATTGCCCGCTTGATCTTTCCACGAACAACTATGTCCAATCGATCAATGCATTCCAGAACAATTACTGAGAATGGGTTCTGCCGAACTGCCTCAGTGACCCGATCAAGTGCAGTTTTCCCCCAGAGACCCATGTTCAGTCCATCATTCTTAGCCCTTCCCAATTCGGAGTCACCACCAAAGTTCACAATTACTGGTCTCGTGTTTGCCATCAGCTCAGACAACGCGTTCACCATTTTCCGCTTACCTGCCTTATCAGAGCCAACAAACATGAGCCACATGTCACCTCTTGTTCGAAGGGTCCGACGCTTCTCGCTTCCAGATCGGCATTGTACAACAACAGCAGCAATGGCTGAGGCGGCATCAGACTGCCAGCTAACCTTCTCTGTCAGCCCCTTGATGAGCCTTTTGAAGGAATCAATATCTGAAATTCCAGCTATCTTAGCCTTCTGCAGGGCAGTTAGCCCCTCATAATTTTCCTTCCGCTCTTTATCCATAGTAGGATTGATGGCAGGGTCCAAGCGACCAAGCATAAGATCAGTTTTCACTGGGCTTCCTGGTGGGCTCTTGCGGAGGTCAACTATCGGGCTGGATGCTGGCTTATCCCGGTTAGTGTTCATCTTAAGAGTCTGAATAGCAGCACCCCTTGCAATAGGCAATTTGACCTCAACACGAGGACATGTTCTGGACGAGGCCAATGGCACGGAGAGTGCTGGCGCTCCAGCATGGGTCAAGTGGATATGGGCACAGGTCTCACGCCATTTCTTCTCAAGCTCATCTGTGCTCCTTTTCCATTTCAACTCTTGTGCCTTAGACTGTACAAAAAGAGAAGGATTATACCAATCAGGTTTCAATAGAATAAGAGTTGGTTTTGTCAAGATTAAACATGGAAAAAACATAAACCTGATTTTGATCATTGGTCCGCTGCAGCCAGTGCGGCAAACTAGGGTTAGCAGCCTCAGGGACGGATACTGCCGTCCGCTCCGCTGCAAGTTTGGTGAGCTCACTCTCATAACCACCCTTGCAGAGCATGCACATGGCTGGCTTCACCATCTGAGTATGGCCACCCCCTGGCGGCCATCTGAGAGGTGTTGGTGTCACCGGCAAAGGCCGGAGCATTGGTGATGACATCCCCACCGAGTTGCTGAGACTTCCACTGCTTCCAGGCCTAACAAAATTTAGTAATTCGTTAATCTGTGGAACTGAACTATAATGAGTGAGACTACAAGGCTACCATTGCTACACAAAAAAGTAACAACGTTTATAGAGTAGCGCCAACTACCCTAAACTAAAAACCTGTTTGTTTGTCATATCAAAGTTTTCCATCATCCAAAAAAAATCAGGCCTCTTTTGGTATGTAGGAATCCCATAGGATAGGATTTGTATAGGAAAAATTCCTTCAGAGCCCTTTGGTTTGTAGGAATAGTCCTATTCCTGTGGAGGAATTCTTCCTATCCTCCACATTTCATAGGAAAATAAACATTAGCCTAGACTTAATGGAAAAAAATCCTATGATGTGAACCAAAGGGCATCTTCTTTTCTATTCCTATTCGTAGGACTTCTGATACGGAGCTGGATCCTCTTAACATTCGAAGGGAAGTCAGGTAAGCTACAGTAACCTGACTTCCCTTCAGGCTTAGCCCATGAACAGTGCTCGTTTCAATTTTCAAAAGACAGGTTTCCATTTCTAATACTCCCTCTGTCTCATAATGTAAGACGTTTTTTGACTCTAGTGTAGTGTCAAAAAACGTCTTACATTATGGGACGGAGGGAGTAGATCAATTTCAATTCTTGACATACCAAGTTCAATTTTAGAAGACTCATTTCAAATTTTGAAATACTCATTTCACTCTTTTCAAAAGAACTATTTCAACTTCATAAGCTCCCTGACTTTCCCTGTCTTTTTTACACAAGAAGAACACTGTAGCTCTGTGACATCCCTTGAGCATGTTAGAGGATCCGGCTCCTTCAGATACATGTCATCTCATTTCCTATGACTTTCTTATTCCTATGACTTTCCTATCCTATGAACCAATTGCAGAGTAACTAATAATTTGGTTCAGCATGACTAAGCAGTAATCAAATGAACAAGGAAATTAACAAGACCAGACATGTTAGATCTAACAAAGAATCAGAACACGAACGCGGACGCACCTCAGAGCAGCTCCAGCAAGCGGTGTGCTGCGGGCAATCGGCATGGCTTGGAGATCCCATTCATCCTCCATCCCTGGGTGATAGATCTTACACCTAAGGTACGTGGCGCACGCTGCAGTGGCCACGGCCCACACTTCACCGCGCCCGAAACGCCTGAGAAGACGCCCCATCTCAGCAATGGCCGCCTTGCCCCCCTCAGACGACGACGCGGCAGTGCCTTCCACCATCCACTTCAGGTCCCCGAGGTCAAGAACCACCCCGCCGTGCTCGCCGACGAGCCTCTCGACTACGGCGCCCAGCTTCCCGATCCTCTCCGCCATCGCCACCTTGTCACCAGCAAGCTTGGTGAGTTCCGCCTCCAGATGCAGGATCTTGGCTGCAGCGAGGGCAGCGGAGCTGGCCGTTGGGATTATTCGAATGGCCTCCTTCAGCACCACGTCCGATCCGGAGTCTCCGACGATCACCGGGTTGCGGCGCGCTGGCTTGAGCATGACGTCAAGCACCTTGCGCGCATCATCCCCGCAGCTGGCTCCAGCCGCCGCAGCCGCCAGACGAGGGTTGATGTATGCGTTGGCGGTGCCGGCGCGCAGAAGAGAGGAAGGGGATGGGGAGAAGGGGTTGGCGTCGGTACAGGACTAGACGCTGCGGTGGAAGACGACGGGGAGGGTGAGGTGAGAGACTGTTCGATGGTGTTCTTCACGGCAGAAGATGAGAAGGACGCCTCGCGCATGACGCGGCTGACCGAAGGGTCGTCGAGGATGGAGAGCACGAGCTGCTCGAGCTCCACCTTAACGGCGAGGAGCGGCTGCTGTGCCGCCTCAGGGCAGCCCCGCCGCTGCTGGGCCTGCGCGCGCTTGAGAGCCGCAACGAGCGCGTTGGAAACGGGAGGAGCAGCGGCCCCGCCTCCAATCGCGCCCCCCGCAAAGGCAGGCAACCTGTCTAGCGCGACGGAGAAACAGAGCTCAAGAGCGCGGCAGTGGAGCGGGTGCGCGCCGGCGCCACCAGAGGCAGCGGCAGCGCCTGCCGCGGCCACGGCCCGCGCGCAGGCCTGGCGCAGCAGGCCAGCCGGCGCGGCGAGCAGCGCGGCGGCGACGTGGAGCGGCGTGGTGGAGACGTGCCTCCGTCGAGCCGCTTCGTCCATGGCTCGCGCCAGCGCCGCCGCCGCCTCTGGCGTGAGCGTCTGCTGGATGGTGCTGAGATCCGCCCTCATCGTCGTCCCCGCCGCCGCGGCCTTCCGCTCATCAATCGATCAAAGGACACGCGAATTCTTCTGTGTTCTTCACCTAGGTTCCTCGCCGCCGTCTTGGGGTGGTGCGGCACGCCGATGAACCGGGAGCGCGGAAAAGGGGGGTGTATCGGAGGGAGGGAGGGAGGGAGACGGTGGGAGGAGGCGGAAGTAACGAGACCACTACGAGGAAAAAGGGAAGAGAGAGAGAGGCGAATAAAATCTTCGTCTCCGATTTCGCTTCGTCTCTGCATTTTACACTAGACTAGTTAATTGCCAGGGTTACTCCCTTCGTCCGAAAATACTTGTCATCAAAATAGATAAAAAGAAACGTATCTAAAACTAATATGTATCTAGATAAATCTCCTTTTATTCATTTTAATGACAAGTATTTCCGGACGGAGAGAGTATCACGGAGACATGACATGTTCTACCGCTTCTATCAAACTAACTCTAAAGCGCGACTTAAACAAACGTTCATTTTGTTTGAATTTCGTCCGTATAGAGATGGCAATAAAACGGTGTCCGTCCAATTTTCTATGATGTGCTGGTCATGCGCTTAATGCGTGGCTACCGTATGTATAATTTTTTTTGCCATTATATTTCTTTATTTTATTAACGAAAACAAGAATCATCAATTCTTTGCTAGGAGAGCACGACCAAAAAAACAAGAATCACAATTGAACATTTTAAAAGATATTCAATTTTCATAACTGTTCCCACTAATTGGATTAATATCTTATTTATGTCTCCATTGTTGATCTGCGACTTCTTAAGTTTGTGCATTTCTTTCTTCTTTAATTCTAAAAAAGTAGGCGGTGCTTCACGTATAATATCATCTCTAGTCTCATCTCTGACCTCTATTCTAGCTAGGAGTGCACGAGCATCTACCAATTTTCGTGCTATCAATAGATCGATGTATTCTTCTTTCCAATACCAAGACTTGCATCCATCCTACACACAAGTTCGAGTATAAGCTGTCGAACATGGGCCGAATCAGGGAGCAGAACCGAATCAAAATAAGCATGCACCTTATCTTTTTTGCACTTGATGAACACCCATGCAGGATGTTCCGGCGTGGTCAAAACGAGGCGCACGGCCTGTCGCGGGCAGCCATCGCACTTTATGAGCAGCAACGGAGAATCGACTAGCCGTTGGGCCAGGTCCGAGCCCGGACGGAGGCCGACCGTGTCTTTACCGGCAAACCGCCGATGGGATAGATCCGAGCGGCCAGAGGTGGATTCTGAAGGAAATATGCCCTAGAGGCAATAATAAAGTTATTATTAATTTCCTCATATCATGATAAATGTTTATTATTCATGCTAGAATTGTATTAACTGGAAACATAATACATGTGTGAATACATATACAAACATAGTGTCACTAATATGGCTCTACTTGACTAGCTCGTTAATCGAAGATGGTTGAGTTTCCTGGACATGAGTTGTCATTTGATTAACGGGATCACATCATTAGGAGAATGATGTGATTGACTTGACCCATTCCGTTAGCTTAGCACTTGATCGTTTAGTATGTTGCTATTGCTTTCTTCATGACTTATACATGTTCCTATGACTATGAGATTATGCAACTCCTGCTTACGGAGGAACACTTTGTGTGCTACCAAACGTCACAACGAATCGGGTGATTATAAAGGTGCTCTACAGGTGTCACCGAAGGTACTTGTTGAGTTGGCATATTTTGAGATTAGGATTTGTCACTCCGATTGTCGGAGAGGTATCTCTGGGCCCTCTCGGTAATGCACATCACTATAAGCCTTGCAAGCAATGTGACTAATGAGTTAGTTGCAGGATGATGCATTACAGAACGAGTAAATAGACTTGCCGGTAACGAGATTGAACTAGGTATTGAGATGCCGACGATCGAATCTCGGGCAAGTAACATACCGATGACAAAGGGAACAACGTATGTTGTTATGCGGTTGGACTGATAAAGATCTTCCTAGAATATGTAGGAGCCAATATGAGCATCTAGGTTCCGCTATTGGTTATTGACCGGAGACGTGTCTCGGTCATGTCTACATAGTTCTCAAACCCATAGGGTCCGCACGCTTAAAGTTTGGTGACGATCGGTATTATGAGTTTTTGTGTTTTGATGTACCGAAGGTAGTTCGGAGTCCCGGATATGATCACGGACATGACGAGGAGTCTCTAAATGGTCGAGACATAAAGATCGATATATTGAACGACTATGTTTGGACACCGGAAAGGTTCCGGGAAGTTTTGGACATTTACAGGAGTACCGGGGGGTTACCGGAACCCCCCCGGGGAGTTAATTGGGCCTCATGGGCCTTAGTGGGAGAAGAGGAGGGGCGGCCAAGGCAGCCGTGCGCCCCTTCCCCCTCTAGTCCGAATTGGACAAGGAGGCGGCGCCTTTTTCCTTCTCCTCCTCTCTCCCTTCCTTCCCTCTCCTACTCCAACAAGGAAAAGGAGGAGTCCTACTCTGGTGGGAGTAGGACTCCCTTGGCGCGCCCTCCTCCTGGCTGGCCGCCTCCCCCCTTGCTCCTTTATATACGGGGGCAGGGGGCACCTCTAGACACACAAGTTGATCTGTTGATCTATTCCAGCCGTGTGCGGTGCCCCTTTCGATATTGTTTCGGCGGTATTGTTGGTTCAACTAAAGCACGTCGGTAGAACCAAGCGAGACTGGTTCTACCGACGTGCTTTGCACATAGGTGGCTAGCGGGTGTCAGTTTCTCCAACTTTAGTTGAACCGAGTGTGGCTACGCCCGGTCTTTGAGAAGGTTAAAATAGCACTAACTTGACGAACTATCGTTGTGGTTTTGATGCGTAGGTAAGAACGATTCTTGCTCAGCCTGTAGCAGCCACGTAAAACTTGCAACAACAAAGTAGAGGACATCTAACTTGTTTTTCCAGGGCATGTTGTGATGTGATATGATCAAGACATGATGCTATATTTTATTGTATGAGATGATCATGTTTTGTAACCGTGTTATCGGCAACTGGCAGGAGCCATATGGTTGTCGCTTTATTGTATGCAATGCAATCGCCCTGTAATGCTTTACTTTATCACTAGCGATAGTCGTAGAAGCAATAGTTGGCGAGACGACAACGATGCTACGATGGAGATCAAGGTGTCGCGCCGATGACGATGGTGATCATGACGGTGCTTCGGAGATGGAGATCACAAGCACAAGATGATGATGGCCATATCATATCACTTATATTGATTGCATGTGATGTTTATCCTTTATGCATCTTATTTTTCTTTGATTGGCGGCAGCATTGTAAGATGATCTCTCACTAAATTTCAAGATAAAAGTGTTCTCCCTTAGTATGCACCGTTGCCAAAGTTCGTCGTGCCGAGACACCACGTGATGATCGGGTGTCATAAGCTCTACGTTCATCTACAACGGGTGCAAGCCAGTTTTGCACACGCAGAATACTCGGGTTAAACTTGACGAGCCTAGCATATGCAGATATGGCCTCGGAACACTGAGACCGAAAGGTCGAGCGTGAATCATATAGTAGATATGATCAGCATAGTAATGTTCACCATTGAAAACTACTCCATCTCATGTGATGATCAGACATGGTTTAGTTGATTTGGATCACGTGATCACTTAGATGATTAGAGGGATGTCTATCTAAGCGGGAGTTCTTTAGTAATATGATTAATTGAACTTAAATTTATCATGAACTTAGTACCTGATAGTATTTTGCTTGTCTATGTTGATTGTAGATAGATGGCCCGTGATGTTATTCCGTTAAATTTTAATGCGTTCCTTGAGAAAGCAAAGTTGAAAGATGATAGTAGCAATTACGCGGACTGGGTCTGTAACTTGAGGATTATCCTCATTGCTGCACAGAAGAATTACGTCCTGGAAGCACCGCTGGGTGCCAGTGCTCGCAGATGCAATCGACGACGTTAAGAACGTCTCGGCGAGCAAAGCTGATGACTACTCGATAGTTCAGTGTGCCATGCTTTACGACTTAGAACCGGGACTTCAACGATGTTTTGAACGTCATGGAGCATATGAGATGTTCCAGGAGTTGAAGTTAATATTTCAAGCAAATGCCCGGATTGAGAGATATGAAGTCTCCAATAAGTTCTATAGCTACAAGATGTAGGAGAATAGTTCTGTCAGTGAACATATACTCAAAATGTCTGGGTATAACAATCACTTGATTCAACTGGGATCTTCCGGATGATAGTGTCATTATCAGTGTCAAAACCGGCGGATCTCGGGTAGGGGGTCCCGAACTGTGCGTCTAGGCGGATGGTAACAGGAGACAAGGGACACGATGTTTTTACCCAGGTTCGGGCCCTCTCGATGGAGGTAAAACCCTACTCCCGCTTGATTAATATTGATGATATGGGTAGTACAAGAGTGGATCTACCACGAGATCGGAGAGGCTAAACCCTAAAAGCTAGCCTATGGTATGATTGTTGTTCGTCCTCTACAGTACTAAAACCCTCTCGGTTTATATAGACACCGGATAGGGTTAGGGTTACAGAGTCGGTTACAATGGTAGGAGATCTACATATCCGTATTGCCAAGCTTGCCTTCCACGCCAAGGAAAGTCCCATCCGGACACGGGACGAAGTCTTCAATCTTGTATCTTCATAGTCTAGGAGTCCGCCAATGGTGATAGTTCGCTATCCGGACACCCCTAATCCAGACTCCTCAAGAGCCCCGAACCAGGCTTCAATGGCGACGAGTCCAAATACAGTAGATTATCTTTCGCATTGCGAGGCGGGTTCTTCTCCAAATTCCATATACTTGTCGAATAGTGTCCGCTTCCGATAAATGTTGCGCTCCTTGGCTTCCACGCCCAATAATGGTCATCTTCCACGTGTTTGAATGAATGCGAAAAGCCGTGGTATTTTTACACTTATCCCCTAGCTGCGCAAATGAGCCGCCTATAAAAGGGACGGGATCTAGATCTGAGTCACACCATCCCCCTCCATGAAGCTTTCATCGAGCGCCTCGACAAAAATCCATTCCATCATGGACAATGACGCGGCTCCTCCTCTCGTGCTCCCAGCCTCACCGAAATTGGGAGAGATGCTCAGCCCCGCATAGCGAAATGGGTGACACTCCAAACCAAGGGATTTCTTCCCCCGACCTTCATGGTTCCGGTTCGAGCCGGACTCGCCACCTATAAGGGCAGAAAGCAATCGGAGAGTGTCCCCGATCCTCCAAAGGAGAGCGGGTATGCTTTGTCTCTTATCTAGTAAGAGGAATCGGATTTCCAATTCATCCGTTTCTCCGGGGGCTCTTGGAGTTCTACGGCCTCCAGTTGCACCACCTTACGCCTGCCTCCATTTTGCACATCGCGGGCTTCGTGGCCCTTTGCGAACTGTTCTTGGGCGTCGAGGCTCATTTTGCGTTGTGGAAGAGATTATTCGCCTTTGTACCCCGTTCTCATGAGGGGTCAATATATCAAGTGGGCGGCCGAAGCTCACAAGATCGCCGGACCGGATATCTATCCGGAACTCAAGAAGGCGCCCAAAGACCGGCCTTCGGAATGGTTTTATATAGAAGACGCCCCATCACGGGATCTCGTCCGGATCGGTCTCCGGAGTTCAAAGAATGCTCCTTTGAAGAAACGCCGAGTTGGCGCCCGGAGCTCCTGCAGAGGGAAGACGATCGACGCCCTTTACCGATGAGCCGAATAAGATTGTTAGCTCATTCCGGATGACCATGATCGGTGTCATGGCCATATGTATTATGCGGGTGCAGCCGCCCAAAGATAGGGGCCACCCCATGTGGGATTTCAACGGGAGGACGATGCCACCCGTCATGGCCGTAAGGGGCCGGATCGGTCATCGATCTGGTGAAGATCTTGTCCATGCTTGCATAAGGGAGAAGAGGAGGATTTTCTCCACGCTGGTCTATTGAAAGGATTTTCTATGAACAATCCTTGAAGCCGGGTAAGCGGACATTTCTTTTTGCACATCCGATCCGTATTCCCATGGTTAGGTATCTCATTTTATGATTTTGACGCAGGAACCGCGCCAGCCGTAAAAGACATAAACAGCCGCCTCCACAACCCGAGGATCCTAACGGCTCCTCGATCCGGCCTCCCAAGAGGATCCAGACATATTGGTGGAGCTGATTGATGGGGTATTTCACCAACTGAGCATCGATAATGCCTTGGTTGCCATTACGGCCGATTACCCCGGAATACTCCCAGCCTCATAGGTAACTGAGATCGAGGTCCCAATACTCTGATAATGACCCATCCGTGCTTATTTTTGATCGCCGTATACCAATGGTGTTTCGCAGAGGGTGCCTTCGAGGCAGGAGGCCGAGCTCATGCGGTTAGCCAACAAGGCGTGACGGCTCAAGCAGCTAAAAAGAAGTGCGGTCCGGATCGAACGCCGCCGCAATGGTATGGCGCGTCACCATATTCCTGTGGATTGATTCACGAAGGCGTATTAACGCTGGTGCTCTTTTCAGAAAAAGAGCGCCGCCAGATCAAGGCCCCGGAGAGGTTGCCAATCGAGCCTCCGCCAGCCAGGCTCCAAAGCCGGGTCCAGAAGCGGAGGCGAGCACAAGGCGTGCGTCGGATGCTCCTCCGACAGAGGATGCCGACAGATTGTCCGCCACCAACTCCGAGGTGGAGAGCTCCATGAATCACAGGCGCCGCCGGACAGTTCTTTGTGACGCATGTTTCTCTCAAGAGGCATTGAATGCCTTCAATTCGGGAGATGCGCACCTCCGTGCCGCTCAAGATGGTCTAGCCAGAGCCACGGAGCAGTATGTAAAGGACATACGGGTGAGGAAATTTGACGGTTATATATGCCAAGAGTCTCCGAGACTTAAAATAGTTAGAATAACTGATTTAAGGATCATTTGTTATGCAGGATCTTACAAAAAGAATACCCGACTGTCCCAGTGAGCTTGAAGAATGCAAGGCCCAACTTGAGGTCAAGCACTAGCCGCCATGGGGGAGCCACAGAGACCCCTCCGGTAATATATGCTTCAAAAGATAAGTAGTTTGTGAAGTGCGGGCGTGTGTAACCGACAATAATATTGCAGATGGCGTCGGACTAGATCCCACAAGCAACATCTCTTCTTACCGGCCAAGGTCAAGAGAATGTGCTTACAAGGGTGAGGCAAGAGAAAAATAATCTCCAGGATGCCAACACCCACCGGGTGAGGAACTAAAGGATGTTCGTGCTCAAATTGTCTGACTCCGTGAAGGAGAATCGGCGACTTCGTCGCGGCATTTATAGTAAGTGCTTGAGCGATCTTCGAAAAAAGAGTTTGGCGAGGAAGTCAACTAACAGAGTTATGTCTGTAGGTATGCTCACGTGTCGTCCTGCAGAGGAAATGCCCGGTTCTACGAATGACCTTCTTCCCGAGATATTGCAACTGCACGAACGAGTTTGGCAGGTGATGAAAGGCATCGCGCAGGCCTTGTGGCCATCTATCTCCCTGCCCGAAGGCCTTGGAGAGCTTCCAGAGAAGCTTCAGGGAGCACGGCGGCGCTTCTGACTATGGAAGATATCGGCCTGTCGTCAAGGCGCCAGGGAGGCCTGGGCCATGGTGAAGACGCGGTACACGAAGGCGGACCCAAACCACATGGCCGAGGTCGGACCTGTGGGGCCCGACGGCAAGGAGATCCCTGTGAGCTTAGTGTACGGCCAAGTAGAGTTGGCCGCATAAAGTATTCCCAAAGGATCAGGTAAACTAGACAGCCTATTAGATGGCATTGAAGAGGAATACAATCAGTCAATTTGACTGTAATTTAAAATGACATGTAAAATGCCTTCTAGCTGGATTGTAGATCGTTTGTCGTAGCGGACCTTTTCACTTCAACCTCGGGACCCAATAGTCCGGAGTGTGTCCGAATACCCTCGCGGTTATGTAAAAACCGGGGCATGCGTGGAGACCAGGCGTAGGGGTCATGAGTGCTTTATCAGACAAGTGCCCAACTAGTTATGTTATATTACATGGTTAGCAAGAAACATCTTCCAGGAGAATAGTTCCGTTAGGGGTTCCTTTCTCGGGAGGCATGCCCTAAAGTGCATGTCCGGATCAAAAAAACGTAAAAGCATCCGGGGTAGATAAATGAAAATAAAAAATTGTCTTTTAGTTCACCGAATCGAATATTCCCTTAAGAACGCTTAGCTTTGGCTTCACCTACCTCGAGGTACACGTCCGGTGACCGGCGGTAATAATCGCAGAGGTGCTCCTTTACCACCTAGCCGAACAATCGGGAACGAGGGGTAAGCACAGGAGCCAGCAACCCAGCTTGGCCAAAACTTAAGTCATATCGGTGCATATAATGGTGAATAAAAGGTACATGCGGAAGTGTGACACATGTGTTGGGCATAAAGCCCGTATAAATAAGCTTCATTAGAGAAGCCCCAGGTATAATGAGCGGATAGCGCGTCAAGTAAAGCGAACAATGCGCGCGAACGAGCCTTTAACGGCTTCGGAAAAAAGGAGGAAGAAGGAGAGAAATAAAAGACAGCTTAAAGTATAAAATATAGACAGAGGAAGGAGACGAACTCAGAATCCGGCGCTAGGCGTAGAATCTTCGGAGACGGGCTGCGTTCCATGGGTTCGGCTCGAGTCGGTTATCCGATGTGTTTCGCAGACGGTACGCTCCGCCGTCGGACTTGGTCGATGATGAAGGGCCCCTCCCATTTGGGCTTGAGTTTGTCCTTTTTCTTGTCCGGCAGCGAGAACTAGTTCGCCAACGTTGTAAGCTTTGGCCCGCATTTCCTCGCTTTGATATCTTCGAGCTTCGCTGTTGATAGAATGCGGAACGAGCTTTGCCACGTCGCGCACCTCCTCCAAGGCGCCCAAACTGTCCTGCCGATCGAGCTCAGCTTCCCTTTCTTCGTATACATGCGCACGCGAGGTGAGTCATGAATTATGTCGCAGGGCAAACTGCCTCTGCGCCGTATACCATAAAAAATGGTGTGAATCCGGTAGTGCGATTCGGCGTGGTCCGCAGCCCCCAGAGTACGGAGTCGAGCTCCTCAACCTAGTGCGTGTTAGATTCCTTGAGGGACCGCACTAGTCTGGGTTTAATGCCGCTCATGATTAGATCGCTTGCTCGCCGACTTGACCGTTAGTTTGGGGGTGATAGATCAAGCGTAGTCGAGCTTGATGCCCATGTTTTTGCACCGAGTTTGACCTCGTCGGCCGTGAAGTTCGTGGCTGCTATCGGTGATGATGCTGTGGGGATGCCGTGAACGGTGTACTACCCTCGATATGAAGTCTATCATCGTAATGGATTCGCCGCCTTTACAGCTTGGCCTCTATCCATTTGGTGAATTTATCCACCGTGACCAATAGGTATTTTTGCTTGTGGGTTCCTCCTTTAAGTGGTCCAACCATGTCAAGCCCCTGCACCGCCAAGGGCTGTGTGATGGGTATAGTTTTGAGGGCGGTGGGTGGCATGTGTCTTTGATTAGCAAAGAGCCGGCAACCGACGATCGTTGGACTAAGTCCCGAGCATCCGCCTGGGCCGTCGGGCCAATAAAATCCTCAGACGGAAGGCCTTGCCTACAAGGGCCCGGGCTGGCGGCATGGTTCCCACCGAGTCCGGGCGTGAATTTCAGCCAGAGATTCCGCCCTTCCTCTTCGGAGATACACCTTTGAAGGAATCGGTTGTGATTTTCTTGTAAAGCTCTCCTCATGGACCTTATAGGCTTTTAGACCGCCGCACTATGCGCCGGGCCTCGCTTTTGGTCCTCGGGAAGTTCCTGCCAAGTTAGGTAGGCTAGGAATGGTTCTGTCCCACGGGCAATGACCGCCATTATTGCGTAATGACGGCGGTGTTATTTCGTTGGCGGAACCACCAACTATGTCGGAATGTTCGGTGTGGGGCAGTGTGGTTGGGTCCAGGATGTTATTTCCGGACTCTCCCTCCCATAATACGGATGGCTTGAAGAGCCTCTTTAGGAAGATGTTGGGGGGGGGGGGGGACATCGCACTTTGCGCCAATGTGTGCCAACACGTCCGCTGCCTGGTTGTTATCCCGGGCTATATGGTGAAATTCGAGCCCCTCAAACCGAGCTGACATTTTTAGGACGGCATTGCGATAAGCTGCCATTTTCGGATTCTTGGCATCAAAGTCCCCATTTATTTGGGATATCGCGAGGTTCAATCCCGCAAGCACCTCTAGGCGTTGAATGCCCATGGAGACCGCCATCCGGAGACCATGTAGAAGGGCCTCAGATTCGGCTGCGTTGTTGGAGTCCGTGTACATTATTTGAAGTACGATTGACTGTATCTCCGGTTGGGGACGTCAGAACGACGCCAGCCCCCAAGCCGGCCAACATTTTGGAGCCGTCGAAGTGCATGATCCAGTTGGAATATGCGACGTACTCTTTAGGGAGTTCGGCTTCAGTCCATTCGGCGACGAAGTCAGCCAAAACCTGCGACTTAATAGCTCACCGTGGCTTGTAGGTTATGTCGAATGGGAGGAGCTCAATGGCCCATTTAGTGATCCGGCCCATTGCGTCGCGGTTGTTTATAATGTCATTAAGAGGTACTTCAGAGGCTACTGTTATCGAACACTCTTGAAAGTAGTGTCGCAGCTTCCGGGATGCCATGAACACCGCGTATGCTATCTTTTGATAATGCGGGTACCGTGACTTGCATGGAGTTAGGATAGTGGACACGTAGTAAACTGGTTTTTGGAGAGGGAACTTGTGTCCGTCCGTTTCTCGTTCGACAACGAGCACCGCGCTTACAACTTGATGGGTTGTCGCGAGGTATAATAGCATTGGTTCGCCCATGTTGGGCGCGGCCAGACCGGATTTGTTGCCAATATGGCTTTGATTTCTTCGAGTCCGTCAGAAGCGGCATCCGGCCCACTCGAAGTGTTCGGCACGGAGGAGGCGATAAAGGGTGATGCCTTTTCTCCTAAGCGGGAGATAAAGCGGCTTAGAGCCGCCACGCATCGATCAATTTTTGTATTTGTTTGAGGTCGTTGGGGATATCCAATTGTGATAGAGCTCGGATCTTGGCTGGGTTTGCTTCAATTCCTCTACCGGATACAATGAAGCCCAAGAGCTTTCCGGCTGGTACGCCGAAAATGCATTTTTCCGGGTTGAGCTTGATGTGATATGTTCGGAGATTATCGAATGTGAGCCTCAAGTCGTCGACTAGGGTTTCGACATGCTTGGATTTGACGACCACATCGTCTACGTATGCCTCCACTGTTTTGCCGATCTGGTTTGCGGACATGTCCGAATCATGCTACCGATATGTTGCGCCGCTTTTTGAGCCCGAAGGGCATTGTGTTGAAGCAGAATGGGCCGTATGGAGTGATGAATGCCGTTGTGGCTTGGTCTGGCTCTGCCATCTTAATTTGGTGGTAGCCGGAGTATGCGTCGAGGAAACACAATGAATTGTCCTGCGGTAGCGTCAATAATTTGATCGATGCGGGGGAGGGGGAAGGGATCCTTTGGGCAAGCCTTGTTAAGGTCCTTAAAATCGACACATAGGCGCCTGTGATTTGTCCTTCTTTGGTACCATTACCGGGTTTGCTAGCCATCCGGATGTTTAATGTCTCACGATGAATCGGCCTCCAATAGTTTGGCTAGCTCCTCTCCCATGCCCTGCCTCTTGGGTTCGGAGAAACGCCAAGAGCTTGTTTGACTGGCTTGAATCCTTTTAGGATATTTAGGCTGTGCTCGCCACCGGGCGTGGGATTCTGGCATGTCTGAAGGGTGCCAGCAAAAATCTCCCAATTTTCAGAGGAATTCTCAGAGGCGCGGCGTCCACATCGTGGTTTAATTGTGCCCCGATGGAGGCCGTTTTTGTAGGGTCCGTTGGATGGACTTGGAATTTGACTATTTCGTACGCGGTTTAAAAGAGGTGGACTTGGATCTCTTATCGAGTATCACATCGTCCTGTTTCACCGTGGAGCGCAAATAGTGAGCTCCTCTCCGCTAGGGCTTGGATAGTGCCTCAAGGGCAAGTGCGCCTGCTTTATTTTTCGTGGAGCGCTATGTCCGGGTCACTAGCGAGAGTGATAATTTCGTTGGGTCCGCATTTTGAGCTTCATGTACCCGTAATGGGGTATAGCTTGAAAAATTGTGAATGCCTCTCTCCCTAATAGAGCGTGGTATCCATTGTTGAACGGGGCCACTTGGAATGTGACCTCCTTGGACCTATAATTGTCCGGGCGTGTAACACCACATCCAAGATGTGATCTTTCCTCAGACAAAGATGCTTCCCGATCGGGATTATTCCTCTATAGGTTGTGCCGCTTTGCTCAATGCGGCTCCAGTCTATTTCCATTTTTCAAGGGTTTCTCGTAGATGAGGTTTAATCATGCCGCCGTCCATGAGTACCTTGGTAAGGCGAAAGCCATCCACTATTGTACCGAGGACCAATGCGGCCGGTGCTCGGGCTGTTCGGATTTTAGGTTAACATCCTGGCGTTAAAGGTAATAGCCGTGTTACCCATGGATTTATTGTTGCTATCCGGTAGACTTCGCAAGGTCATGCAGTGTTTGTTTCCGCATATTATTTGATGCGAAAGTCTCAAGATTAATACTGCATCGGTATTGCTTGGTGGTGCTCTGGAGCTAAAAGCTCTTCGACACTTTTGGCCACCTGCCGTAGTATCCAACATGCTCTAAGGCTATGAGTTGGAGTGGCGCCCTCTGTGCTATGAATTTTGTAGGGTCCATTGAGCCATCCCTCCAGTACGGTTCCATGCCCTTTGGGGGGGTTTTGCTTTTTGGTATGTAACCCAGGTGCCTGGTGATGATGCACCCTTTTATTTCGGACTAGGGTCGTTTTCGGGGCCGGATTATCCCAAATTTTGATTTCGGTTTTCAGCGCTCTCCATCGCGGCAAGATTTCCGTAGTATGGACGCCAAGTCAGTGAAGCGTGTAATTTCAATGACGACTTATGGCGTTTAGGATTCCCTTGTCCGCAATTATTGCAGAAGAATGAGATTGCGTCCTCCTCGCGGCAATCCTTTATCCTGTCCATAACCAGGAAGAATACGCCCAAGAATGATGTACTCGCTTCACCGGGCTTTTGCCGGTTTGGGATAGATCGCTTATGTTTGGGTGGGCGGGTGGAATTAAATTCAACCCCGTCCGATCTAAGATTCAGGGGCCGTGAAGTTTCGAACTTGGAAGCTTGGGTTCTTGGAGGTTGTCCAATGAATCTAGCCCGCTGCCCCGACTTTAAGTTCGTGGCTTGAGTGGTGTCCTCCTCCGCGGGAATCCGCATGGAGGGGTCAGGAATCCGCATAGCTAGTCCTTAAGGTAGGAGAAGAGTCGTATTGTTCCTCTACCACAACAACATGGTGGGTAGCCCAGTGGAGAGTTGATCTCTCTCGGATCGGTTTTAGGTCCAATCGATCGTAGTCTCAGAAGCGACTCCAGTATGCGGCGCGATCCAAGAGCTCGTTTAAGGAAGAGAGCTCCATCGGATCTAACCGCCGGCGAAGTTCCGAGTTAACGTGAAGATTGCCTTCGATGACCCGAGAAGTCATTGTCGGCGCGGCGGCCGAACAGGCGGTCATAAGAAAACCGCCTAGCCGGAGAGTTTGGCCGGTGGCCAAAGCTCCTTTAGCAACGGTGCCGTCTTTAAAGACGGGATGAGGCATCCTTCCTGACAGCGACGGCACAGAGGAACTCTCAATGAAAGCACCAATGTCGGTGTCAAAACCGGCGGATCTCGGGTAGGAGGTCCCAAATCGTATGCCTAGGCGGATGGTAACAGGAGACAAGGGACACGATGTTTTTACCTGTGTTCGGGCCCTCTCGATGGAGGTAAAACCCTACTCCGCTTGATTAATATTGATGATATGGGTAGTACAAGAGTAGATCTACCACGAGATCAAAGAGGCTAAACCCTAGAAGCTAGCCTATGGTATGATTGTTGTTCGTCCTACGGACTAAAACCCTCCGGTTCATATAGGCACCGAATAGGGTTAGGGTTACATAGAGTCGGTTACAATGGTAGGAGATCTACATATCCGTATCGCCAAGCTTGCCTTCCACGCCAAGGAAAGTCCCTCCGGACATGGGACGAAGTCTTCAATCTTGTATCTTCATAGTCCAGGAGTCCGACCAACGGTGATAGTTCGACTATCCGGACACCCCTAATCCAGGACTCCTCGGTCATTGATGTAATTCTTCAATCATCGCCACCAAGCTACAAGAGCTTCGTGATGAACTATAATATGCAAGGGATGGATAAGACAATTCCCGAGCTCTTCGCAAATGCTAAAGGTCATGGAGGTAGAAATCAAGAAGGAGCATCAAGTGTTGATGGTCAACAAGACCACCGATTTCAAGAAAAGGGCAAAGGGAAGAAGAAGGGGAACTTCAAGAAGAATAGCAAACAAGTTGTCGCTCAAAAGAAGAAACCCAAGTCCGGACCTAAGTCCGAGATCGAGTGCTTCTATCGCAAGGCACTAGTCATTGGAAGCGGAACTGACCCAAGTATTTGGCGGATAAGAAGGATGGCAAGGTGAACAAAGGTATATGTGATATACATGTTATTGATGTGTACCTTACTAGAGCTCGCAGTAGCACCTGGGTATTTGATACTGGTTCTGTTGCTAATATTTGCAACTCAAAACAGGGACTACGGATTAAGAGAAGACTAGCTAAGGACGAGGTGACGATGTGCGTGGGAAATGGTTACAAAGTCGATGTGATCGCCGTCGGCACGCTACCTCTAATCTACCTTCGGGATTAGTTTTAGACCTAAATAATTGTTATTTGGTGCCAGCGTTAAGCATGAACATTATATCTGGATCTAGTTTGATGCGAGACAGTTATTCATTTAAATCTGAGAATAATGGTTGTTCTATTTATATGAGTAATATCTTTTATGGTCATGCACCCTTGAAGAGTGGCCTATTATTGTTGAATATCGATAGTAGTGACACACATATTCATAATGTTGAAGCCAAAAGATGCAGAGTTGATAATGATAGTGCAACTTATTTGTGGCACTGTCGTTTGGGTCATATTGGTGTAAAGCGCATGAAGAAACTCCATACTGATGGACTTTTGGGATCACTTGATTATGAATCACTTGGTACTTGCGAACCATGCCTTATGGGCAAGATGACTAAAACGACGTTCTCCGGAACAATGAAGCGAGCAACAGATTTGTTGGAGATCATACATACTGATGTATGTGGTCTGATGAATACTGAGGCTCGCGGCGGGTATTGTTATTTTCTCACCTTCACAGATGATTTTAGCAGATATGGGTATATCTACTTAATGAAACACAAGTCTGAAACATTTGAAAAGTTCAAAGAATTTCAGAGTGAAGTGGAAAATCATCGTACCAAGAAAATAAAGTTTCTACGATCTGATTGTGGAGGAGAATATTTGAGTTATGAGTTTGGTCTACATTTGAAACAATGCGAAATAGTTTTGCAACTCAAGCCACCCGGAACACCACAGCGTAATGGTGTGTCCGAACGTCGTAATCATACTTTACTAGATATGGTGCGATCTATGATGTCTCTTACTGATTTACCACTATCGTTTTGGGGTTATGTTTTAGAGATGGCTGCATTCACATTAAATAGGGCACCATCGAAATCCGTTGAGACGACGCCTTATGAACTGTGGTTTGGCAAGAAACCAAAGTTGTCGTTTCTTAAAGTTTGGGGCTGCGATGCTTATGTGAAAAAGCTTCAACCTAATAAGCTCAAACCCAAATCGGAGAAATGTGTCTTCATAGGATACCCAAAGGAAACTGTTGGGTACACCTTCTATCACAGATCTGAAGGCAAGACATTCGTTGCTACGAATGGATCCTAAGTAGAGAAGGAGTTTCTATCGAAAGAAGTGAGTGGGAGGAAAGTAGAACTTGATGAGGTAACTGTACTTTCTCCCTTATTGGAAAATAGTTCATCACAGAAATCTGTTTATGTGACTCCTATACCAATTAGTGAGGAAGCTAATGATGATGATCATATAACTTCAGATCAAGTTACTACTGAACCTCGTAGGTAAACCAGAGTAAGATCCGCACCAGAGTGGTACGGTAATCCTATTCTGGAGGTCATGTTACTTGACCAAGGCGAACCTACGAAATATGAAGAAGCGATGGTGAGCCCAGATTCCGCAAAATGGCTTGAGGCCATGAAATCTGAGATGGGATCCATGTATGAGAACAAAATGTGGACTTTGGTTGACTTGCCCAATGATCGGCAAGCCATAGAGAATAAATGAATCTTCAAGAAGAAGACTGACGCTGACGGTAATGTTACTGTCTACAAAGCTCGACTTGTTGCAAAAGGTTTTCGACAAGTTCAAGGGATTGACTACGATGAGACTTTCTCACCCGTGGTGATGCATAAGTCTCTCCGAATCATGTAGCAATTGCCGCATTTTATGATTATGAAATTTGGCAAATGGATGTCAAAACTGCATTCCTGAATGGATTTCTAGAAGAAGAGTTTTATATGATGCAACCAGAAGGTTTTTCCGATCCAAAAGGCGTTGACAAAGTGTGCAAGCTCCAGCGATCCATTTATGGACTGGTGCAAGCCTCTCGGAGTTGGAATAAACGTTTTGATAGTGTGATCAAAGCATATGGTTTTATAAGACTTTTGGAGAAGCCTGTATTTACAAGAAAGTGAGTGGGAGCTCTGTTGCATTTCTAATATTATATGTGGATGACATATTACTGATTGGAAATGATATAGAATTTCTGGATAGCATAAAAGGATACTTGAATAAGAGTTTTCAATGAAAGACCTCGGTGAAGCTGCTTACATATTGGGCATCAAGATCTATAGAGATAGATCAAGACGCTTGATAGGACTTTCACAAAGCACATACCTTGGCAAAGTTTTGAAAAAGTTCAAAATGGATCAAGCAAAGAAAGGGTGCTTGCCTGTGTTACAAGCTGTGAAGTTGAGTCAGACTCAATGCCCGACCACTGCAGAAGATAGAGAGAAAATGAAAGATGTTCCCTATGCTTCAGCCATAGGCTCTATCATGTATGCAATGCTATGTACCAGACCTGATGTGTGCCTTGCTATTAGCTTAGCAGGGAGGTACCAAAGTAATCCAGGAGTGGATCACTGGTAATCGGTCAAGAACATCCTGAAATACCTGAAAAGGACTAAGGATATGTTTCTCGTTTATGGAGGTGACAAAGAGCTAGTCGTAAATGGTTACGTCGATGCAAGATTTAACACTGATCCGGACAATTCTAAATCGCAAACCGGATACGTGTTTACATTGAACGGTGGAGCTGTCAGTTAGTGCAGTTCTAAACAAAGCGTCGTGGCGGAATCTACGTGTGAAGCGGAGTACATAGCTACTTCGGAAGCAGCAAATGAAGGAGTCTGGATGAAGGAGTTCATATCCGATCTAGGTGTCATACCTAGTGCATCGGGTCCAATGAAAATCTTTTGTGACAATCTTTGGTGCAATTACCTTGGCAAAGGAATCCAGATTTCACAAGAGGACCAAGCACATCAAGAGACGCTTCAATTCCATCTGGGACCAAGTCCAGGTGGGAGACATAGAGATTTGCAAGATACATATGGATCTGAATGTTGCAGACCCATTGACTAAGCCTCTTCCACGAGCAAAAGATGATCAGCACCAAAACTCCATGGGTGTTAGAATCATTACTGTGTAATCTAGATTATTGACTCTAGTGCAAGTGGGAGACTGAAGGAAATATGCCCTAGAGGCAATAATAAAGTTATTCTTTATTTCCTCATATCATTATAAATGTTTATTATTCATGCTAGAATTGTATTAACCGCAAACATAATACATGTGTGAATACATAGACAAACATAGTGTCACTAGTATGCCTCTACTTGACTAGCTCGTTAATCGAAGATGGTTGAGTTTCCTAGCCATGGACATGAGTTGTCATTTGATTAACGGGATCACATCATTAGGAGAATGATGTGATTGACTTGACCCATTCCGTTAGCTTAGCACTTGATCGCTTAGTATGTTGCTATTGCTTTCTTCATGACTTATACATGTTCCTATGACTATGAGATTATGCAACTCCCGTTCTGGGAGGAACACTTTGTGTGCTACCAAACGTCACAACGAATCGGGTGATTATAAAGGTGCTCTCTGGTGTCTCCGAAGGTACTTGTTGAGTTGGCATATTTCGAGATTAGGATTTGTCACTCCGATTGTCGGAGAGGTATCTCTGGGCCCTCTCGGTAATGCACATCACTATAAGCCTTGCAAGCAATGTTACTAATGAGTTAGTTGCAGGATGATGCATTACGGAACGAGTAAAGAGACTTGTCGGTAACGAGATTGAACTAGGTATTGAGACACCGACGATCGAATCTCGGGCAAGTAACATACCGATGACAAAGGGAACAATGTATGTTGTTATGCGGTTTGACCGATAAAGATCTTCGTAGAATATGTAGGAGTCAATATGAGCATCCAGGTTCCCCTATTTGTTATTGACCGGAGACGTGTATCGGTCATGTCTACATAGTTCTCGAACCCGTAGGGTCCGCACGCTTAAAGTTTGGTGACGATCGGTATTATGAGTTTTTGTGTTTTGATGCACGAAGGTAGTTCAGATATGATCATGGACATGACAAGGAGTCTCGAAATGGTCGAGGCATAAAGATCGATATATTGGACGACTATGTTTGGACACCGGAAAGGTTCCGGGAAGTTTCGGACATTTACCGGAGTACCGGGGGGTTACCGGAACCCCCCGGGGAGTTAATTGGGCCTCATGGGCCTTAGTGGGAGAAGAGGAGGGGCGGCCAGGGCAGCCGCGCGCCCCCTCCCCCTCTAGTCCGAATTGGACAAGGAGGGGGGGCTTTTTCCTTCTCCTCCTCTCTCCCTTCCTTCCCTCTCCTACTCCAACAAGGAAAAGGAGGAGTCCTACTCCCGGTGGGAGTAGGACTGCCCTCTTGGCACCCTCCCCCCTTGCTCCTTTATATACGGGGGCAGGGGGGCACCTCTAGACACACAAGTTGATCTGTTGATCTATTCCAGCCGTGTGCGGTGCCCCCCTCCACCATATTCCACCTCAGTCATATCGTAGCCGTGCTTAGGCGAAGCCCTGCGTCGGTATCAACATCATCACCGTCATCATGCCGTCGTGCTGACGGAACTCTCCCATGAAGCTCTGCTGGATCGGAGTTCGCGGGACGTCATCGAGCTGAACGTGTCGAACTCGGAGGTGTCTGACGTTCGGTACTTGGATCGGTCGGATCGTGAAGACGTACGACTACATCAACCGCGTTGTGCTAACGCTTCCGCTTTCGGTCTACGAGGGTACGTGGACAACACTCTCCCCTATTGTTGCTATGCATCACCATGATCCTGCGTGTGCGTAGGATTTTTTTTGAAATTACTACGTTCCCCAACAGATTCAGGACCTGCATGCGACGCGCAGGCGTTGCCATGGTTGTGCGATCCATTATCCAGCCAATCCATGGTAAGACGCAATCGCAGGCCGCCGGATGCGCCAAATCCCGTGGTCGTAGATATAGCGGTTGACCGCCGGCGTCGAGGTGAGAAAGGTACAGATCCGGCCGTCGTCTTTGTGGTCATTTGGCTGATGAAGCGAGGTCACCGAGAATTGGCGGCGAGGGCTATGGCGGGGTGGGGTGGGGCGAGGAGAAGAAAAAAGGCGATTGTGTCCCCGGCCAGGCGGGCGAGGAAGGACAAGGGCACGCGTCGCGCCTGTCCGCCCGTCTGTTTTGACGCAAACATGGCTCAAATTTGGGCCGAAAATGAGTCAAAAACGGACAAAAAACAGACATTTGTCCATCTGCCCACAGTCGTTGAGCCGCGTTTTGTGTCCGTTTAGCCTCAAACGGACGCGGCCGGACCATTTGGGTAGTGCGTTGGAGTTGGCCTCGACCTGTATACAAAATATACAAGTATTTAACATGCCTGTCCAAATCCGTACCACACCAGTTTTAGTGAGCATACCTGATAAAAAGTAGACATCTTGAGTGGCTCCTAAAAAGCATCCCAAGGGCATCTCCAAATGTAGACCCTTAAACCGTTCACATACGTTTAGACCGTGTGGTCCGGACCATGGAAGCCATCTAACATGGATGATATCGGTCCGCTCGGCGGTCTGGGCGCACTTTCTCCTGCAAAATAAAGATAAAGTGCGGTTTTACGGGAGTTCAGACAACAACCATGTTGGACTCTGACACCCCAGGCCCACTAAATCCGCCCTCCTAGTTTCATTTTCTTCCACTCCACCACTTCTCCCCCTTGCTTTGCATCTGCAACCTCCACCTTTGTCGTCGTCATTGTACCTCTCCTTTTATGACGGCGTTCGCAACCAACACCGATGCGCCCGTTCGCCTTTTACGACGACGTTGTCCACCATGGAGCCATTTGTACCCAGATACACTCCGCCACCCAGTCGACGACCTCCATGGCGGCCACCACGCCCGGCAGGTGTTCGGTCATACGCCATTAGGCTTATTTTCGGATGCCATGTCATTTTTTCAGAGAAAGAAAGATGGCGGGGTACTCGACCATAGAGGATGAGTTGTTGTGCGATGCGTGGTTGGTCGTATCCGCGGATTTAGTAGGCACGAGCAGAGTGGGACCTTCTGGCAGCAAGGGCATGAATCATTTCACGCAAGAAAGCACATTGCACCCTATGACGTGCACATCATCCATGATCGTAATATGAGGTCGTTATCGTCTCGATGGTACGCCATCCATACCATCGTCATGAAGTTTTGTCATGTAGTTGCTCAGCTGGAGGCAAGGTGGCCATTGCACATGACAGCGGAAGAAATCATAAGTTTTGCTTCTTCATCAACTTGTTGATTGAATCATTCATTCACTCAATGTTGCTCTACACATTGTGTAGCCTAACGCTGTCATGATGTACCACCAGACAAAGGGACGGTCATTTACGTACACACACTATTGGATGAAGCTGAAGGGGTAGTATGTGTGGGACGATATGATCCGTTGAAAAACTTGTTGAACATCGAATTTGATATATTATTGTACTAGACTTATTTGCATGTTATGTATGGAAGATTTCTGCTATTTTGTTTCCGAACTTTGGTGAATATCAACCGGTTTACATGAATTTCGTCCGCTAAGTTGAAACCCGGTTTGAAAGGTATGCGGGCGGTGTTGTATGGCGGCCTCCAGCATCAGTGTCCGCGGACTGGTCCCCCCTATCCGTGGATAGATGCGGAGGAAATTTTCAGGTTGGCGTTGTGATGAGGACATCTCGGTCATTGTAACAACACCAATCATCCCTGAACAAACTCTAAGTTGTGACAAACAAGTACATGATCAAATGCAACACAATTCAAAGGTGAAAGCTACAAATAAGGATTGCATCATTTTTTTTGCATGGATATTATCTACTTCCCTTCTACTTATCTTTTGCAGATCAAAGAGAGTCGAGGACAAATCTTCATCAAGGGAGGGAGGATGATGAGCACATGGATACATCATACATGACATTTCACAAAAGTGCACAATTTAGTTGGAAAGAATTACTAAGCCGAATCAAGCAAACACATGGCCAGGTGAACACTAACTTAAGTTCATACCACAATCTTCAACACATGGCTGCACTTTCATCTCCATTGTTGTTGGTTGAACTTAGGTATCACATGGAATAAATCCAACGACCAATGAGCTTTTGAGGCAACCGATTTGGAGGAACAAGTTTGAAGAAAACAAGTTTAAAGTGAAGCTGATGCTGTCAATTTTTACCTCTGATGTTTCTTGGTGGCACACCCATATGGTGAAGATACGGGGCCATAGGGGTACATCAACAGAAGCTAAATCAAATTATCTTTCCGATGCAAAAAACCTCACATCATTTGGAGTTGTGAGTCAAAAGTACTAGTCATTCTCGTGGAAGGTGTCCATGCTGTCAGGGCTTCGCGAATTTCCGAGGAGCTCTCCAACAACTCCCAAAGTTTTTTTTCGATAAAGGGCGATTTTATTATCTCAAATGTAGCATCAAGAAGATACAAAGCATTATGAGTAACACCCGGCCTCTGCATAACTAGGATGCACACGGCCCAATATGAAGGTCTGACAAAAAATTGATGAAAAAACCGACAAATCGGCAACAATAGAGCCCTATAGACCGACACTATGCCTATGTCGAAGGAGGTGGTGGATCGATCCGAAGGTTATGTTGCCACCCATGTTGGAAAAAAACCTCCATAGCCACCTGCTCCAATCGCATCTGAGACCGCCTTGAACAGCGGTTGGTCCTCGATCGTTGTAACATAGACCACATACGTAGCAATTGTGTACAATGAAAAATAACTTTGTAGAGGAGAAGCATTTCTTCCATTAAAAACAAAATCATTTCTACATCGCCAAAGCGATCAAATTAAGGCATACGCTCCCACCCTTATTAGCGTTTTGAATCTATTTGAAATACCGTCCAGCCAATGACCAAAAATATTGGCAACAGTTGTGCGGATACAAATTTGACGCTATTTGGATGATCGACCACGTGAGAACGCGCAAACTTGCATTGGAAAAGGAGGTGTTTGATTGTCTCGTCATGAGTACAAAACAACACTTCTTACTCCCTTGCCAATTGCGTAAATGCGAGATTGTATTTGGTTAACACAACCCCCCTACGAAGATACCACATGAAAATTTTCACTTTTAGTGGAATCTTGGACTTCCAAATTTTCTTGTTATTACTCACTGGTACCTCAGAATGTGTGAGCGCACGATACATAGAGTCTACAGTGAAAGACCCTGATGTAGTAAGGTTCCAGCGAAACACATCCCGGCCTTGTGTCAGGTTAATCGAATCCAGTCGGGATAAAAGATTATGCCATGACACAAGTCGGGGGCCAATCAAATCCCGCCTGAACGAAATATTCGGCGGGAATGAACTGAGCACTTGCGCAATAGTATTATTCTTATCGCGAACAATGTTGTATAAGCCTGAATATTGTTCTCGGAGACTGGCATTGCCTAGCGGATGTCTTCCCAAAAACGAATCTCCGACCCATCCATTATCATGAAAGACCCAAAGCGAAAGAGATGTTTCTTTGCCGCCATTAGGCCAGCCCAAAAGTGCGAATCGCCTGGTTTCCAAAATGCCTGGGACACCGACTTTTGACCTAGATACTTGTTGCGCAGCATGGTTTGCCAAACACCATCCTCAGTAAGAAGTTTGAACAACCATTTACTGAGTAGGGCCTCATTTTTGACATGCAAGTCATGAATTCCGAGCCCTCCTTGGTCTTTCGGCCTACAAACCACGCCTCCATTTGGCCAGCTCTGTATTTTTTCTTTTCACCGTCTCCTTGCCAAAAGAATCTGGATCTAAAATAATCCGGTCTTTTTAGGACCCCTTTGGGAGTTGGAAGAAAGAAAGCATATAGAGAACCATATTTGTGAGGACAGAGTTAATCAAAACCAAACGTCCTCCGGTGAGAGTAGTTTTCCTTTCCAACTACTCAACCGTTTCTCTAGACGGCTCCTCTACATGCTTCCACTCCGCAATGGTGAGGCGTCGATAATGAATCGGTATTCCCGGATATTTAATCGGAAATTGGCCATGTGCGCAACCAAATAGGTCGGCATAATCGGCCCGCCGCCTCAACGGCTTCTCCAAAGCGTAACAATTCGCTTTTATGGAAGTTTATTTTGAGACCCGACATTTGTTCAAACGCTGAAAGCAAGAGTTTGAGTTTCGAGCCTTGTCGAGATCATGTTCCATAAAAGAATTGTGTCATCGGCGTATTGTAAAATAGAGAGGCCACCATCCACAAGGTGTGGCACTACTCACCGCAATCTGGCCGTCTGCTTGGCCGCTAATCGTAACCGCCAACATGTCGTGACAATGTTAAATAACATTGGGGACATAGAGTCACCCTGCCGTAGTCCTTTTTTTTGTCTGAAAGTAATGACCTACATCATCATTGACTTTGATGGCCACACTACCTCCAGTTACAAAACTGTGGATCCACTGGCGCCATTTATCGGAGAAACCTTTCATCCTTAGGGCCTGTTGAAGGAAAGACCACTTGACCTTGTCATATGCCTTTTCAAAGTTTTTGAATATCACTCCACTCATGTTTTTTCGGTGCATCTCGTGGACGGTCTCATGCAGGATTACTACACCATCTAGTATATTTCGTCCTTGCATAAAGGCCGTTTGAGATGGACGGACAACACGGCCAACTATCAAGTTTAACCTATTCGTAGACACTTTGGTGAAAATATTGAAGCTAACATTAAGGAGACATATGGGTCTGAACTGCTGAATCCGTTCAGCCACCTTAATCTTCGGCAACAAGACAATCTCGCCAAAATTTATTCTGAATAGATCAAGTCGATTGGCATGAATACAATTGAACAACTCCAAAAGGTCAGCCTTGATGATATCCCATAAATTCTGATAGAATTCTGCGGGGAAACCATCAGGGCCTGGAGCTTTGTTGTGTTCCATTTGGAACACCACCGCTCTCACCTCCTCCTCTGAGAAAGGTGCCGTGAGGATATCATTTTCTTCTGCCGTGACTTGTGGAATATCATCTGTTCGGGTCTCGTCAAGGGTGACATTTCCTTCATCCGACGCTCGAGAGAGATTTGTAGTAGCTGGTGATATAGTTTTGAGCTCCTTTGACCTTCGATCCGCCTCGTCTGTTGGAGACTATGAATACATTTCTTCCCATGTCGACCATTGGCGAGCAATTGGAAGTATCTTGTATTACTATCTCCCATTAGGATGAAGTCAGCTTTGGACCTCTGGTAGTATTTGATCTCCTCTTCTCGCAGAAGACGGGCAACCTTCTCATTAGATTGATTTTTCAATTCAATCTCATGTTGGGATAAGGTGCGGGTCTCAGCAATTTTGTCAAGGTCATCAATGATGGTACAAAGGCGCTGCTTTTCTTTTTTATATAACCCATTGATGTGTTTCGCCCATCCAGAGAGGTGTTGCCTCATGGCCCTTATTTTATTATTCCATCTCTGAATCGATTATACGACCAATGGCTGGCCTCTCCCAAACTTTCTTGATTATTTCTACAAAACCTTCCCGGTGCAGCCATGCCAATTCAATTTTGAAAGGGTGGCGGGAAGAATGGCTCGTAGAATTAGAATCAAGAACGATTGGTGAATGATCCGATAATGCCTCGATTCTCTCTAGGGCTCGTACGGTTACCGTAGGAAATTTTAGCTCCCATTCGGTATCCATGAGCACCCTATCGAGCTTCTCGTACGTTGGCACAGAACGGTTATTAGCCCAAGTGAATTGCCGCCCCGACATACAAGCCTCCCGAAGGTCCAAACTATCAATCACAACATTGAATAGGAAAGGCCAGTGAGCATCGAAGCGGTCATTATTTTTTTCCTCCTGGTACCTAAGGATATTGAAATCCCCTCCAATAAGCATTGGGTACGGGTTATCCTTAGCCAGATTCACCAGTTCACGAAGGAAAGCGGATTTATGCTCATCTTGGGCAGCCCCATAGACTGCGACCAGGCTCCATGTAAAATTATCAGCCCTGTTTCGTAGGTGAAATTTGATATGAAATTCACCGGTCGAAAAGGCCAACAAGTCCATTGTCGTGGTCTGTATACCAAGAAGGATTCCTCCGGACCTTCCACAAGCTGGTAGACTATGCCATGTGTAGTCAAAACCACCAGATAGGTGATCGAGGACGTGCGGGCGAAAGTCACATTTACCAACCTCGGAAATTGCCACAAAATCCAATTCGTGTTCTCGCACACAATCACTGACGTGCTTATGTTTAGCCAAGTCTAAGAGACCTCTGCTATTCCAAAACATGCCTCTCATGTGGAAACTCGGATTGGTGTGGAAATTTTCGCCTTCTTGGGCGGTTTTGTTTCTTTTTAGAGGATTGTGATTTAGATTTCCGCAAAGATGCTGTGAAGTCACAAAACATGGACCCAGATCTTGCGTCATCCAAACCAACCTCAGTAATATCACCAACCAAGTGGGAGACTAGCAGACCATCATATTTGGCATCCGCTTCATCATCCTCCTCGGTTTCGGGGTTAGATAGGGTGTTATTACACTTCGGATAAACCTTTAAACGGCCAATCTCCACGTGTTTAAGTGCCCCAACCGACAGTTTAACTTCTTTATCGTTCTTTCCCATAAACACAGCAACATTATTTAAGCTATTATTAATGCGAGTATCTGAAAAAGAAAGAAAAGATTGAGCGGACAGGGTACCTGGCGTGGGGTCCAAATTTCTCACGGCTTGGCGGCGCATCGCCTTCGCTAGAGAGTGCTCATCGATCAGAGAGGAACCATCGCAGAGGTGGCATGACGGTTACTATGTCGGAGAGGCGAAGCAATCCCTCCGAGACATAGTCGCCCGTCGGTGTCGTCGGCTTAGCCGTCAGGGTCCGTAATGTCCCAGATGTCGGTGAAGAGGGACGCGCCGACGGTCCAACCAGAACAGTAGCAACGGGCGTCATGGCGTAACCATGTGCATGAACCACTTCTTTGGACCGAGTGGAACCACAACGACCGGAGAACATGCTGGTGCGATCGACTCGAGGCGGTGTCGGGGAACCTCGCGACGCGAACCGAGGTAGCAGCAGGCTGCGTGCCTGTTGGCGTCGTATCCTTGCCCATAGCTAGCTGCCCGAGCATCGGGACTGGGGTTCTTGCATGCATTTCATGCTGTGCAGCGCGCCCCAGCCACATGCATGTGAGCGACGGGCTCATGCACCGTGCCCACGGCCGGTGGCCATGCACGGAGCTAGCCATGGCGATGCATGCTTCTTCGGTGCACATGCATCCATGAGCAAGCTTGTAGCACACACAACCGTGGCTGCCTCTCCCTCGGCTCCACAGGACCTCTAGATATCTTGACCATCGGTGTGTTACGCATGTGTCATACTCGGAAGGACTGCATTAGGGTGTTGCACAAGTACTAAAGAGAAGTTTGCATAGACACCACATTAGTGCCATATCTAGCCCTCGACGATGTATTGCCACAATCATTTTGAGTGTTTTTAGCTCTCTTGGTAGCATCCTGTCTCGCATATCCTCATCTCCGTTAGCACCATCATCATGTTCATCATGGCGCTCCCAAATACGAGGTCTGAAGTCGGCATCCGGGACATAGTCATCCTCCTCGAGCACATCTTTGGAACTCATACCCATTTAGCTTGACGTAAACATCAGAGGAGACTGAAGCTTCATTACTCCCATCCTGCTTGGTGAAAATATCTTTAGAATGCACAGCAACTTGGATTCGCACAATGCCGTGACGCTGCAAGCATAACAAGTCAACAACTCCCAAAGTTGACTGCTTATTCCCCCAAGGAAGCCATGCAAACCTGCTTACTTTTGAAACCATTTTCACACCTAGCTAAGGGGGTTGTCCCTGCTATAAGACCCCATCTCCCCCATCCTTTTATAAACCTTTTGTCAAACCATTCAGCTACAAGCTTATGCAGCAAGACTGCTAGAGAGATCCGAGAGATCTTGCTACGTTTGCTCTTGTGAGTTCATTCGGATTCGCGAGAAGGAGCCTCTGGTTCCCCCTAGTTCGTGCTCTACGGTTCCGGCCGTTTTGTGTGGATTAGTCCCGGTTTGTGGTTCTACGATTGTTCGGACAGCGGGTTGGAGTTCTTGTAGCTTCGGTTAGCCATCCCAAACGTACGGGTTGCATCCAACCTTGGCAGGTATAAAGCTAGTTATCCCAGCTGCTTGCAGCTAGTTATCCCTCCCGATTCGATCCTACGACGTGAAGATTGGGCCACCCTCGGGCGTGAACTTGTTCATCGGGTTCCCACCTATCATCTGGCATCAGAGCCTTCATTGACATGGTAGGATCTGTTATCCGAGTTTATATTGCTATCATCCCTTTAGATCTAGTGTTTTTCATGCTATATTTTTTTCCCTAGAAGTCCAAAGCCCTACCAAAAATAAATCCAAGCCTTGTTGGTGCTGAGATCTTGTTGTTGCGTACCTTGCATGTTCTTCCTCTTTTAGATCAAGTTCATCTTCATAGTTGCTTTCAGATTTGGTTGTTGTGCTTTGGAAAAAAGGAGAGAGAAAAAGAGTGGCAAAAAAAGTCAAGAGAGGAAAAAAAGAGTGGCAAAAAAGTCAAGAGAGAAAAAGAAAGTGTTATGTAAGATCCAAAAGTTTCAGCTTGGTAGAAAAATTTCAGAAGCTTGTGTGTTGTGTGTTTTTCAATCTTGGTGCAAAGGTGCAACAAATTTATTCCCATATTTTCTTGGTTTGCATCAACTTGATTTCAGCACAAGCCCCTTTTTGTTTACCCCACCGAGCTCCACCAAAAACCGAAGCTAGTTCTTTGATCCCTATCTTTCAATCGCTTTAACACATCCGGGAGAAGCACAATCTAATGTGAACTCATAAGAACTTTGGTGAGTAAGAGGTGAGGTTGTGTGATTCCACAAAATTGTCCTATTCCACTTTTGGCCTTACTAACATGGCAGGATCAAAATCGAGTGTTCATGGAGAAAACCATGGGGAAGAAGATGCCCCGGTCACACGTGCTGATTTTCAGGAATTACGGAACATGTTTCGAGACCTTGGAAGGATGTTTCATGAGCGTCTTCGAGCAGGTGGTGATGGGGTTCGACACCGACAATACCCTGTTGCTCATGAAGTGCAACAAAGAAGACATGCTCGAGAGCATGATGTTCCTTCTCATGGGCATGTCACTACTACTCATGAAGTGCAACAAAGAAGACATGCTCGAGGGCTTGATGTTGCTGCTCGTGGGTGTGTCACTACTCCTCAAGAAGTGCAGCAAGGAGGACATGCTCGAGGGCATGGTGTTGCTTCTCGTGGGCATGTTGCTGCTGCTCCTAAAGTGCAACAAGGATGTCATGCTCGAGGGAGAAGTTGTGGCACCCATCGGCACAAAAACAAGCCACCGCAAAGCATGACCGTGTTTGATGAACCGACTCCGGTGATTCATAGCCCATGTTTACATGAGAAGCTCGTTCCTAATGTTGCCATCTTGACCACCACTATTGTCCCAACATCCCAGAAAACATGTGCCACAAATTTCATGTGAGGAAGAGAGTTCACAATCCAAAATCCCACAACTTGAGAGTGATAAGAAAAGCAAGCTGAGTGACTCCACCAAAAGTAAGGAATAGTGTCCACTTTCAAAAATCCCACCACTTGAGAGTGAAAAGAAGAATGAGTTGAGTGACTCCACCAAATGTGAGGAAGAGTGTCCACTTTCCACAATTCCATATATTGAGAGTAAGGAAAGTGAGGTGAGTGAGTCCACAAAATGTGAGGATCAGATTGTTCATCATGAGATTAGAGAAATGAAAGATATCCACCAAGATATACCACACAATCACCGAGAGAGGATTAGTGAGTTGTGTGAGTCCACCAAATGTGAGGTTGAGGTATTCCACCACCAGGTTAGAGAGGTGAGTGAACCACAACACAATATACCACATCATCCAAGAGAGAGGATTAGTGAGTTGTGTGAGTCCAACAAACATGAGCTCGATGTGTTTCCCCGCAATATCAATGAGCTGAGTGATCCACCAAACAAAAGGGGAGAGGATTATCGTGTTACTAACGATTCAAAAAATTCTCTTTCTTTTCAATATGTGTAGATGCAAAGATCATACCTTGCTTCCCTCTTTCGAAGATGGAAGGATGAGATCCAAGAACAAATATGGAGGACATGGAGTAGTACTACACAAGTTGCATGTGTGAAGATTGATTTTGAGAAAGGCATTCAAGTACTAAATGAGGTAAAACAAAAAGGATCTTCCATTTTGATGCACCCCGAGGTATGCACATATGAACTCTTGAAACAATGGCGAAATGAAATAAGAGAAAAATTATTGGGTACATCCTTTATCACACCATCAATGCATCAATATAGAATTTTCAGCCTTGAAGACACAACAAAGGAGTTTTCCAACTTAATTTCCACACGTAATTTTTCAAATTTTGCTTTCCCTAGTCATTTTGTATTGTCCTTGTGCTATAATTGTGTAGACCAAATGAAGTCGAGGACGACTTTTCTCCTAGAGAGGGAGGCTGATATGTATATGGTTATGGTAGGTTATAAATTTGTGCTCCATGAAAATGTTTGCTGGAAGGAACTCCTAAGTCGAACGAAACATCATATTTTCATCGTCCATAAGATAGCAAAGTTGAAAACTAAAATTCTCTATATCATGAAACCTTTGCATCATGATTTGGTATTGGTCTGCTTTCTTTTGTGTGATGACCAGGTAGAGTCGAGGACGACTCCTTTTCAAGAGAGGGGGTATGATGAGGACATCTCGGTCATTGTAACAACACCAATCATCCCGGAACAAACTCTAAGTTGTGACAAACAAGTACATGATCAAATGCAACACAATTCAAAGGTGAAAGCTATAAATGATGATTGCATCATTTCTTTGCATGGATATTATCTACTTCCCTTCTACTTATCTTTTGTAGATCAAAGAGAGTCGAGGACAACTCTTAATCAAGGGAGGGAGGATGATGAGCACATGGGTACATCATACATGACATTTCACAAAAGTGCACAATTTAGTTGGAAAGAATTACTAAGCCGAATCAAGCAAACACATGGCCAGGTGAACGCTAACTTAAGTTCATACTACAATCTTCAACACATGGCTTCACTTTCATCTCCATTGTTGTTGGTTGAACTTAGGTATCACATGGAAGAAATCCAACAACCAATGAGCTTTTGAAGCAACCGATTTGGAGGAACAAGTTTGAAGAAAACAAGTTTCAAGTGAAGCTGATGCTGTCAGTTTTTACCTCTGATGTTTCTTGATGGCACACCCATATGGTGGAGAGACTGGGCCCTAGGGGTACATCAACAGAAGCTAAATCAAATTATATTTCCGATGCAAAAAACCTCACATCATTTGGAGTTGTTAGTCAAAAGTACTAGTCATTCTCGTGGAAGGTGTCCAGGCTGTCAGGGCTTCGCGAATTTCCGAGGAGCTTTCCAACAACTCCCAAAGTTGACTGTTTATTCCTCCAAGGAAGCCATGCAAACCTGCTTACTTTTGAAATCATTTTCACACCTACCTAAGGGGGGTTATCCCTGCTATAAGACCCCATATCCCCCATCCTCTTAAAAACCTTTTGTCAAACCATTCAACTACAAGCTTATGCAGCAAGACTGCTGGAGAGATTCAAGACATCTTGCTACCTTTGCTCTTGTGAGTTCATTCGGATTCGCGAGAAGGAGCCTCTGGTTCCCCCTAGTTCGTGCTCTACGGGTTCGGCCTTTTTGTGTGGATTAGTCCCAGTTTGTGGTTCTGCGATTGTTCGGATAGCGGGTTGGATTTCTTGTAGCTTCGGTTAGCCATCCCCAACGTACGGGTTGCATCCAACCTTGGCAGGTATAAAGCTAGTTATCTCAGCTGCTTGCAGCTAGTTATCCCTCCCGATTCGATCCTACGACGGGAAGATCGGGCCACCCTCGGGCGTGAACTCGTTCAACGGGTTCCCACCTATCACGTTGGAGATGCCCTAAGGACAATCTCCAACACTATCTCCTAAAACCAGACACCGCACATGGACGCGGGAGCCGACTATTCAACGCTATTCCCACAATGTCCGCCAGTATGATCAATTTGAAATTTAAATCTGTCCGATCTCATAGCACACCAGATCACACCAACATCCAATTACATTAGCCCCGATCACACCAAAAGGGGGGCAAGTATGCATAGTTTTTGCATGTCTGATCACAAAAATATTATTCCGGCAGTCCGTGAAAAATATTGGATTTTCTCATTGACGGATGGACAATCTGAGCATCTAGGCTCAATCTGGTGTTGCCTCCTCTGCCTCCTGCTTTGTCATCTCGGCCACCATCTTCTCCGCCTCCGACCATTCATTCTGCCGCTTCAACATCTTGAAACGGACGGCTTGCACGATCATCCTTGGGTTCTCATTTAAATCCTCCATCTTCAAGGCCAACATTTCCGCGTCCTCTGAAGCGGCTGGGATCTCAACCTTCTTATCTTCGACATTGGATATCTTCTCTTTGAGCATGAGCTTCTTCTCGGTCACCGTAATATGTTACACCTCTCCGACATCAAAATGTTGTGCCCTTTGGCTCCATGACATGGATCGAGGCTAGTGGTCAACCATGCATCACACAACAGCTCGTCCTCCCACATGTTGAAGCTTTCTCCTATTGTCTGCCGACCCAATCATGTTGTTGTGTGTTTGTGCCTGGCTAGGTGTACGTGCCAGATTGGGTGTAGCATGGTTGCGTGCCCGGCTGGTGTACATGCCGGACTGAGTGTAGCTCGGCTACAACCCCGGCTGGGCGTACGAGCTGGCCTGGGTGGGCTTTGAGTCATCCACCTGCCCATCCTTGTACAAACCTCCTCTACTGCCTCTGTCGTGGATCATCTCAAACATCTACCTGACTGTGTCAATGTACGTGGGCTCGGCCGCTTTAGGCATACCAGCGAAAAGTGTGCGGGCACTGCTACTCCCACAGGAGTCGTCGGGTGCCTCCAAAGAGGAAGGGTGATGTTGAAAGTGCAACTATCCCTAGGAGGTTTTGGTAATTCCTAACAACATATAGCTCATTGAGCTAACACTATTTCAAGACTAATATTTCAGGAAAGCTCAATGATTGGCATGGCATGGATGAGAAAAGTGGACCCCTCAAAATGCTAAGGACAAAGGGATTGGCTCAAGCTCAAGACTCTACATTTTATATTTTAGTGATCCAAGATCACATTGAGTCTATAGGAAAAGCCAATACTATCAAGGAGGGATGAGGTGTTGCTTAATGGCTTACTTGCTCAAAATGCTTAGGGATATGCTCCAAAGCCCTCAACTACTTTCTCACATCCACATATGACCTAAACCAATAGTCAAACTCGGCCCTAACGATTCTTTCCATCCGGCGCCACCAAGTTCAGATGTCATAGCCACTGCCACAAACCCTAGGCAAATCGGTCTCACCGATAGGGATCTCGGTCTCACCGAGATGGGATTGTAATCTCTCTGTTTCCCTTCGTAACGTTTCGGTCCTACCGAGATGAGCGATCGGTCCCACCGAGATTGCAATGTAAACTCTCTGTTTCCCTTTTGTAACATTTCGGTCTCACCGAAATGAGCGAATCGGTCCCACCGAGTTTACCCGACCAACTCTCTGGTTAGCTTATTACCAAAATCGGTCTCACCGAAGTTTGTATGTCGGTCTCATCGAGATTACGTTATGCCCTAACCCTAACCATATCGGTCCTACCGAATTGCATGTCGGTCCCACCAAAAATCCTAACGGTCACTAGATTTGCTTTGAATCGGTCCGACCGAAGTTTCTCAATTCGGTCCCACCGAGATTGGTAAGTTGTGTGTAACGGTTAGATTTTGTGTGGAGGCTATATATACCCCTCCACCTCCTCTTCATTCATGGAGAGAGCCATCAGAACGAACCTACACTTCCAATACACGTTTTCTGAGAGAGAACCACCTACACTTGTGTTGAGGCCAAGATATTCCATTCCTACCATATGAATCTTGATCTCTAGCCTTTCCCAAGTTGCTTTCCACTCAAATCTTCTTTCCACCAAATCCAAATCCTGTGAGAGGGAGTTGAGTGTTGGGGAGACTATCATTTGAAGCACAAGAGCAAGGAGTTCATCATCGACACACCATTTGTTACTTCTTGGAGAGTGGTGTCTCCTAGATTGGCTAGGTGTCACTTGGGAGCCTCCGACAAGATTGTGGAGTTGAACCAAGGAGTTTGTAAGGGCAAGGAGATCGCCTACTTCGTGAAGATCTACCGCTAGTGAGGCAAGTCCTTCGTGGGCGATGGCTATGGTGGGATAGACAAGGTTGCTTCTTCATGGACCCTTCGTGGGTGGAGCCCTCCGTGGACTCGCGCAACCGTTACCCTTCGTGGGTTGATGTCTCCATCAATGTGGATGTACGATAGCACCACCTACCGGAACCACGACAAAAACAACCGTGTCTCCAATTGCGTTTGAATCCTCCAAACCCTTTCCTTTATATTCTTGCAAGTTGCATGCTTTACTTTCCACTGCTCATATACTCTTTGCATGCTTGCTTGAATTGTGTTAAGATTGCTTGACTTGTTCTAAAGTTGCTAAAATCTGCCAAGAACTAAAATTGGGAAAGGGCTAGATTTTTATTTGGTCAAGTAGTCTAATCACCCCCCTCTAGACATACTTTCGATCCTACAAATGGTATCAGAGCTTTGGTCTCCATTTGCTTTGATTTCCATAGCTTTTGGTGGTCACAGCTTTGGTTTCACAACCTAGGAGAGTATGGCGTCTAGAGAGGGAAATTATCACCGTAGAGGTCCTTACTTTGATGGTACTAATTTTGCTAGTTGGAAGCACAAGATGAAAATGCATATTCTTGGACATAACCCCGCCGTTTGGGCTATTGTGTGTATTGGCTTGCAAGGTGAATTCTTTGATGGGAGAGAACCGAACCGTGAAGCTACCGCGAAAGAGTTGAAGATGCTGCAATACAACGCTCAAGCTTGTGATATCCTCTTCAACGGATTGTGCCCCGAAGACTTCAACAAAATCAGCCGTCTTGAGAATGCAAAGGAAATTTGGGATACTTTGATTGATATGCACGAAGGTACCGACTGCGTCAAGGAATCCAAGTTGGATGTGCTTCAGAGTCAGCTTGACAAGTTCAAAATGAAGGATGGTGAAGGTGTCATTGAAATGTATTCCAGGCTTGCTCTTATCACAAATGAGATTGCCGGCTTAGGAAGTGAAGAGATGACCGACAAATTCATCATCAAGAAGATCCAAATTATGCCAAATTACAAAGATCTCAAGCCAACGGAAGTCATTGGAAGAATTGTTGCTCATGAGATGTCACTCAAGGATAAGGAGGAACTTCACAACAAGTCAAGTGGTGCTTACAAAGCCTCATGCGAAGCCCCCACATCATCAAGTGAGAAACAAACCTTCAATGAAGAATTGAGCCTAATGGTGAAGAACTTCAACAAGTTCTACAAGAGTAGAAGCAAAGAGAGAAGCTCCAAGTCAAGGTCCTACAATGACAAAAGATATTCTAGTCGAGAGCATAATTGCTACAATTGTGGAAGACCCGAACACTATTCAAATGAGTGTACGGCCCCCTACAAAAGAAGAGAAGATTCTCCCAAAAGAAGAAGTAGAAGATAAGAATCACCATCAAGAGAGAGAAGGAGTAGGGATGATCGTTATGAACGAAGACCCTCACGGAGAAGCAAGGATTTGGAAAGAAAGGACAAGTCATCAAGAGAGAGAAGGAGTAGGGATGATCGTTATGAGCTCATGTTGGTGAATGGGTATCTGGTTCTGACTCCGACAATCACTCCGAGAGAAGCTATCACTCTGACTCCGAATATACTCAAGATGAAGGTGTTGCCGGTCTAGCACTTGTGTCAACCAAATCCTATGACATATTTGATTCACCAAATGAAGGAATTGGAAGATGCTTCATGGCCAAAGGTCCAAAGGTATCACACCCCGAGTATGTTGATTTCAATAGTGATGAAGATGACTTGTTAGGTGATGATGATTTACTTGTTGACAACTCTAGTGATGAATACTACGATGAAACGTCAATTAATCGTGATAATCAAGATAAAACGAATGACAATGATAAGGAGAAGATTGAGTCTCTAACTAAAGAACTAAACACTCTTAAGTTATCTCATGAAACTATCTTAGGAGATCATCGAGAACTTTTAAGGATTCATGAGAAATTACGCTTTGAAAAGCTCAACCTTGAGCAAGAGCATGAGTTCTTAAAGGAAATCAATGATGATATTCGTAAGAAAAGTTCTTCTTACATTGCCAAGCGTTTACTCTTATCCACTTACATGCCTCAAGTCAAGTCTAGTAACAAGAACAAGAAAGATTCTTCCTCTAGTAGTAACAATAATCTTGCTAAATCCAATGTTGTTGCTTCTAGTAGTTCTCTTGATTCCCCTAATGATTCTCTTAGCCAAGTTACACTTGAGCAAGAAAATAGCTTATTGAAGGGAATTATAGAGAAAGGTGTTTACAAGAGCCTTGCCGGAGTAAGCAATTTGAGGAAATTGTACGCAAGCAAGGAAGGCACCGAAAGAACCAAGGTGTTGATTTTGAACGAAAGTTCAATGCCAATGGAGTTGAGTGGGAAGAAGATCAATACCCCAAGACAAAGTTTGTTCCTCAACAGGAGAAGTATGGTCCTACGTCTTTCAAAGGGACACAAGCTCAAGATGATCTTCCACCACAAGAACACAAGCAAAAAGGCAAGGACAAGCTTCAAGAGGAGATTGATACATTTGAAGAAGCTCCTAAGGCTTTGGTCAAGTGGGTTCCCAAGACTACATCAAGTTCTACTTCATCAAGTACGACTACAACTCCAAGGATTCCCATCAAGATGATGTGGATCCCGAAGAAGAACTAGAGAGTTCTTGAGGGTGACTCCGCCAACATATTTCACTCATATCATTTTGGCAAGAACAAGTGCAATCAACTTCCACATCTTGCACTAGTTCAAGGAGTCACAAACCCTCTTGTTGGTAAGACAAGGGACAAGGTAACCTAATGCCTTCATAGATATCATCTTGTGTGTGCAACACTCTATGTCTATGGATATCCTTGTTTGTTCCTTGTGGGACTAACCCGTGTAGGTATTGAAAGTGCAACTCACTCCAAAGGATTGCTCCAAATGATCTACATCAACATTGAGCACCCACATCTTCGACACCTACATGAAGTCATCATCGACAAAACCCAAGGTTAGTTCATCCCTCTTAGGGGGGATCTCACATCTAGGGGTGAGCTTTACTCCAAGAATTGAGCTAAAGCAACTCTAATGGTGTGAACACATCAACGCTTTATGTAAAAGTGGTAACCCCACTTGTTCTTAAACGATGAGTATGACCTATGATCAAATGTTCTCATTTGACTCCTAAGTCAATATACTCATATATAGATGACCTAGTCATCGCCAATTGCTTGATAGATGCTAGAATTGGTTGTGCATGCTTTGCCACATATTTCATTTGCCATTTTATTGTGTGAGCATGTTGGTTGCATAATTTACTCATTCAAGGACATCCACTTGTTGTTTTGATTGTTTGGATTCCTTTTCTTTTGCCAAGTGGATGGACAAGAATGCCTAAGAACCTTCTCTAGCTATCTATGCTTTTCTTGTCTCAAACTCTATTCATGCTGCATCACAAAGTTTGATCAAGCCAGATTCGAACCACTCTGTGCGAGGAGCACTCGGAGTCCCCGATTCATCATAGATTTAAACTTCCAAAACTTCTTTGTGCGTTTCGATCTGACCGATTCTTCCATTTCGGTCATACCGAGATCACTAAGTCGATCTAGGTTTTCAATCTCGGTGCAACCGATTTGAACTTTTCGGTCACACCGAGTTGTCAGAATCGCTTGCGATTATGCATCTCGCTGCCACCGAGTTGTTCCACTCGGTCACACCGACAGGGTCAGGCTATATATATCCACGGGTCAAATTTTGGAAATTTCTCTGAACTCTTTCGCCCGTGCTCAGCCTGCTCTGCCTCCATGGTCTCCGAATCATCCTCCTCGTCGCCAGCTGCCTCCTGCCGCTGGTCTCCGCCGCCGTCAACGGGAATCGTCTCCGCCGTTGCCGCCGTAGCAAGTCCATCGCCGAACTAGGGTGTGGACTTGATATTTGTGCTATTCCTCACTCCGAATCCCTAGCACATTGTTTTGCCATTAATCTTGCCACGATTGAGATCATCTTATCCACCGAAAACACTGTGTAGATTAGATGTGAATTGAAAATTTAGGGTTAGGTTTCCGTGGAAACCATCTCGGACCAACCGAGTTGTAGAACTCGGTACCACCGATTCGGCTAAGGCTATTGCACATGTAATTCTCGGCTTGTCCGAGAATTGCAAATCGGTGTGACCGAGTTCAGGACTTTATGAAACCCTAGCAGTCTTGGTGCCACCGAACTGTGACTCGGTCTGACCGAGTTCACCAGTTTAGGTTCCAAAAGCTGCTTCGGTATCACCGAGATTACAAATCGGTAGATCCGAAATGCTTTCTGTGGAAAACTAAAACTAAGCTTTTGATTCATTCTTTTGCAAAAACCTCTGTATTTTATGATGCTCATCCACTCTACCTCATCTATAAACTATTCACAGGGTCAGCTGTCAGTGTTTGCATCATGTCTGATCAGAGTGATAGTTAGAACAAGTCAGAGGAGCAGGTTCACATGAGTGAGAGCACTAGTCCCTCTAGCAGCTCAAATGATGGAAGCAGGAGCACACCCAACAACTTACCCAAGGCAGCCACCAGGACCAGAAAGAAGAGAACTTCAGATTCTGAGGATGAAGACTATGTGGCTGTTGAGGATGAGGCCATTTCCAAGAAGAAGGTGCTCAAGAAGGAGTATGGCACTGCTGCCACTAAGCCTGGTATGAAGACCAAAGCACCTGCCAAAAGAATTCCCATGTCTAAAGCCAGAGCCTCCACTCAAGCATCTTTGGAATCTGAACCCAAAGAGGCTTTGTAGAGAAGGGAAGAAGAGGAAGGAAAGGGTCAAGAAGACCATGGCCAGGGTTGTTGGAAGGCCTTCCATGATGGAAGAATAAGAAGAGGAAGATGTTGCTACACCAGCACCCAAAGCTCAAAAGCTTATGGGTGATGCCATTAGGTCAGGGGCTGCTTCATCAAAGCCCAAAGAAGCTCCTAAGGCAGCTGCTCCAAAGCCCAAATCTGCATCCAAGAGGAACACCAGGAGTATTCCAGCTGCAGAGAAGAACAAGGCCCCAGTGCCTGAAGCTGCTGTTGAAGAAGAAGATGATAAGGAACATGTCTTGAGAAAGTTGAAGCCCAAAATTCCAGATCACAATGTTGCTCATCCAGTAGCTGAGGACATGAAGCTCAGGAGGGATGCAGGACTCAAACAGTGGAGATTGACTGATCCCTATGTAGTCAGGAGAAGAACTGCTGTGGGCTACAGGTTCCATACCAAGGAACAGCAGGACTTCTATGAGACAGTGCTGCTTGACAAGAAGCCAATTGTCTGTGATATGAGGTGGGTAGACTGGGAGTACATCAGGAAGAATGAAGAATATTATCCAGGAGTGTATGACAGTTTCAATGCTTGTGGAGTGGATGAATTTGTTGGGCAGAAGCTCACAAAGTGGAATGATGAGCTTATTATGTAGTTCTACTCCACAGCTAACTTCTACCCAGATGGAAGGATTGTCTGGATGTCTGAAGGTACTAGGTACCAATCATCAGTTGAAGAATGGGCAAAGTTGATCAATGCTCCTGAGGAGAATGAGGATGACTTGGATGTCTATGCCAAGAAGAAGAAGGATCACAACTCCATGGCACACATGTACAGAGAGATCCCAGATGCTGCTATTGAGACACACAAGTTTGGCTCAGTACATTATCTTCTATCAGGACTGCCAACAATCAACTGGATCCTCATGCACACTCTTTTGCCTAAATCTGGAGATCACAAGATGATCAGAGGCCATGCCATCAATCTACTTCACATATTTGATGTGCCTCAAAAGTTCAAGGTCATGAGCCTCATAGTGGAAACTATCAAGATGACTGCTGCAGATCAGAATAAGTTGTGGGTATGCCCCATAGATCTAGGAGCTCATCAACTCCACGATGGGCACAGGCACATACCTCTTGGACAAGGAACACATGCCCATCTATCCAGATTTTGAGGACAACACAGTGGTGATGGATGAAGATGAACCATCTTCTGTGCAAGCACAAGCAAAAAGGGAGAAGGCAAGAACTGAAAAGGCTGCAAAGATGCCAACCATTGATGAGGCATCTCGGTACTTCTTGAAGAGCAAGTAGGATCAGCTTGGCTACTTGATTGCTTCCACTCTGAGGATTGAGAAGGGACTGGCCACCCTGACTTGAAACCAGGAGAGCTTGGAGAGGATCATGGAGCAGAATTTCTATGACATGGATGTGAAAGTCACTGAGATACAGTCAGTCGTTGAGCAACTTCAGCCTGTTACAGACACCAGAGCCACTACATCTGCACCAGCTACAGCTTCTGTGCAACCAGCTACAGCACCTACTCCTCCAAAGACCATCTACATCGTGATGCCTTCATTCTTGGAGTTCTGTCTACACCACCACACGAAGACCAAGCACGAGAGTCGATATAGAGCTATGCATTTTCTATGAACTTTTGGTAACTTGTTGCCAAAGGGGAGAAAAATGTATAGATCATAGGCTTCGAGAGAGAGTGTTGCTTCTGTTCTCTCTTGTTTTGGTGGTTGACCTTTATTTTCTTGTTTGAGATACTTTATGTGATACTTGGATGATCATGTGTTTGATCATATGCTACCTTAATGCTTGTTGGATGATTTTATCCTTTTATCTCCCATATGATCATTCACTTTGCTTGGTGATGAGTGCATCTATTTATTTATTATCATTTTGAGCGCTCCACCAAGATGTATGTGACATGGAAGAATAACCCATGATCCTAACTCATTGTGCATTTGCAGTCCAAAGCAAATCATAAACTATGCACAAATTTAGGGGGAGCTCTTGCTTTTCACATACTTCTCAAAGCGACAATGTTTTTCACTCGTATTATCATTTGTCAAAGCTTTGATCTACATGTTGTCATTAATTACCAAAAAGGGCGAGATTGAAAGTGCAACTATCCCTAGGTGGTTTTGGTAATTCCTAACAGCATATAGCTCATTGAGCTAACACTATTTCAAGACTAATATTTCAGGAAAGCTCAATGATTGGCATGGCATGGATGAGAAAAGTGGACCCCTCAAAATGCTAAGGACAAAGGGATTGGCTCAAGCTCAAGACTCTACATTTTATATTTTAGTGATCCAAGATCACATTGAGTCTATAGGAAAAGCCAATACTATCAAGGAGGGATGAGGTGTTGCTTAATGGCTTACTTGCTCAAAATGCTTAGTGATATGCTCCAAAGCCCTCAACTACTTTCTCACATCCACATATGACCTAAACCAATAGTCAAACTCGGCCCTACCGATTCTTTCCATCCGGCGCCAACGAGTTCAGATGTCATAGCCACTGCCACAAACCCTAGGCAAATCGGTCTCACCGATAGGGATCTCGGTCTCACCGAGATGGGATTGTAATCTCTCTGTTTCCCTTCGTAACGTTTCGGTCCTACCGAGATGAGCGATCGGTCCCACCAAGATTGCAATGTAAACTTGTTGTTTCCCTTTTGTAACATTTCGGTCTCACCGAAATGAGCAAATCGGTCCCACCGAGTTTACCTGACCAACTCTCTGGTTAGCTTATTACCAAAATCGGTCTCACCGAGTTTGTGTAATCGGTCTCACCGAGATTACGTTATGCCCTAACCCTAACCATGTCGGTCCTACCGAGTTGCATGTCGGTCCCACCGAAAATCCTAACGGTCACTAGATTTGCTGAATCGGTCCGACCGAGTTTCTCAATTCGGTCCCACCGAGATTGGTAAGTTGCGTGTAACGGTTAGATTTTGCGTGGAGGCTATATGTACCCCTCCACCTCCTCTTCATTCGTGGAGAGAGCCATCAGAATGAACCTACACTTCCAATACACATTTTCTAAGAGAGAACCACCTACACTTGTGTTGAGGCCAAGATATTCCATTCCTACCATATGAATCTTGATCTGTAGCCTTCCCCAGGTTGCTTTCCACTCAAATCTTCTTTCCACAAAATCCATATCCTGTGAGAGAGAGTTGAGTGTTGGGGAGACTATCATTTGAAGCACAAGAGCAAGGAGTTCATCATCAACACACCATTTGTTACTTCTTGGAGAGTGGTGTCTCCTAGATTGGCTAGGTGTCACTTGGGAGCCTCCGACAAGATTGTGGAGTTGAACCGAGGAGTTTGTAAGGGTAAGGTGATCGCCTACTTCATGAAGATCTACCTCTAGTGAGGCAAGTCCTTCGTGGGCGACGGCCATGGTGGGATAGACAAGGCTACTTCTTCGTGGACCCTTCGTGGGTGGAGCCCTCCGTGGACTCGCGCAACCGTTACCCTTCGTGGGTTGAAGTCTCCATCAACGTGGATGTACGATAGCACCACCTATCAGAACCACGACAAAAACATCCGTGTCTCCAGTTGCGTTTGAATCCTCCAAACCCTTTCCTTTACATTCTTGCAAGTTGCATGCTTTACTTTCTGCTACTCATATACTCTTTGCATGCTTGCTTGAATTGTGTTAAGATTGCTTGAGTTGTTCTAAAGTTGCTAAAATCTGCCAAGAACTAAAATTGGGAAAGGCTAGATTTTTATTTGGTCAAGTAGTCTAATCACCCCCCTCTAGACAGACTTTCGATCCTACAGATGTAAATAGCAGCAAAGCTTTCCCTCAATTAAGAACTAAGGTTTATCGAACCAGTAGGAGCTTCTGAGCTGAGAAGATAAGCAGCACCTACACACAAACAAAAGAAAATACTTGCACCCAACGAAACAAGAGGGTTGTCAAGCCCTTCTCTTGCTAATTACATGGTTAAAAGAAAATATTAGATAGATAATAGTGAAGTGAAATGGCAAAATAGAAAGTGCAATTTTGTAGAAGAATTTATTAATGGAGAATAGACCCCGGGGCATAGATTCACTAGTGGCGTGTCTCTCTCAAAAACGGGCGAATGGTATGGTAAACAAATTATAGTCGGGCAATTGAAAAGATTGCAATATTTATGAGTATGATCATTTATGTCATAATCCCATATAGGCACTACGTCCGTGATAAGTAGACCGTTAATCCAACTGCATCTACTACTAATACTCCACGCCAAAACCTTTATCCAGCATGCATCTCAAGGTATTAAGTTTGCAAGAAATAAAGTATCACAATATGAAAGATGACATAATGTAGACATGAATAAGTCAACGACAAAACCCCATCGTTTTATCCTTAGTGGCAACAATAAAATGCATGTCTTAGCCCTTATAGTCGCTCGGTTAGAACACTGCAAGATTGAACCCACTACAAAGCACCACTTCCACTGAAGAAAAATCAATCGAAATGGGCCAAAAAATAGATAGACCGGAGAGCAATACAAAGCTATTTAATTATGCAACAATAATACCAAAATATATTTAATTTGATTAAATAAACAATCGGATCATAAAGTGACAATTCATCATGTCCCAACAAACACACCACCGATTACATTGAATTGATCTCTATCAAGAATGAGAACATGGTATTGAAGATCCAACAGAGAGAGAGAGAGAGAGAGAGAGAGAGAGAGAGAGAGAGAGAGAGAGAGAGAGAGAGAGAGAGAGAGATCTAGCTACTACTATAGACCCATAGGTCCCAAAGGAATGATGGCCTGCAAGTGCAAAGGTTTTAGTCGTAGCATTTTTGAAGTAAGAGTATCGATCACATAGGGAGTACAGGAATCAGACTTTGCCTCTTGTAATGAATTGTGGATTTGTGCCTACACGTAATTGTAGACTCCAAACAATGTGAGGGCGGAAGTAAATTGTTGTTGTGGTGCAGAGCAAACTTGAAAGTAAATGACATAAAAAGTAATAATAAAACAATGGCTTGATTAACTGGTGAACTAGCAAAGGTGTAAGGCATTCTTAGGGAGTCCGGAATCCCCATTAGTATGTTTCTAATGCAACCTATGCATAGGAATAGTATGGATAGTTGAGCCACTCTTGACGATTATGCTGGGCAAAGCTGGGTACAGAACACGTTCTACTCTAGGTAGACATCGTGCCACGCACACTAGTACCATAGTCTTCCCCTCGAGGTTACAACTGTGATAATCAAGGGTTATCCCATGGACGCGACCTCTCTAAGGGTTCTCCGTAACTCCCATATCAATTGCAAAACCTAGGAGTAAAGGCTTTTACTGTCACCTTGAATTACCTTCACATCCTACGCTTTCCAACGACAGTGATATACTTTGTGGCCATTTGGTGGTAATGCTGAGTGGGGCCCCTTCACAACATTCTCTGAGTTATTAAACTAATAATTCAACAGAGGACCTCATATCCAATATGACGATTCAGATCTTATACATACCAAGGTTCATCCATATCCCCGGGAGCTAGGGGTCTACTCACACACGGAGACAACAATCATCACGATGACAGTGGTGGTCAACATGAATGAATCACAAATGTAAACACACAAAATGTTCCATTAGGGTTCTTGATGTTACAATGAGAATGATTTGGATGATGATGATGATGATGATGATGATGATGATAGTGGAGATGATGTCATAGCCCTGCATGCTTGGTGGTGAAGATGGTGACCGCCTCCTTGTCAATCCCCCTGCGCATGATCTCTGGAGGCTAGGGTTCTGCCTTCTGGACGAGTTTCTTGTGTCTCTGTGCGTTTGATCTCCGGTCCGATTTCTGAGGTGAAAATAGTGGAAGAGGTGGTGGCGCTCGCACTTCATACGACCACCCATATGAGTGGTCGCGCTCGTATGGTGCGCCGTCTTCTGATCTAGAGGCATCACAGTGGCTCCTCCTTTGACCCGTTTGCTCCATTCTTTTTTATGGTAGATTATTATCACATTAAATACGTGATTTCACTAATCCTGGGATCTCTTCCATAAAGTATCATTTGGTCCACAAAGTGTTACCTGAGGAATATCAACAGAAAGAGGTGTACGAACGCCGTAAAATTCCACAAAGCCACTATGTAGGCACAACATAACTATCAAAATCATCACATAAATTGGAGTCATCAAATCCCCCAAGATTAAGTCTTGCTCGTCTCCGAGCAAGTACCGTAGCATGTAAAGAACAGGGTCAACTTGATGTGTGTGACATACAGATATGAAAGAAGTATGATTCCATCATGGTTTATAGGTACGAGTATGGATAAAATGATCATGGTAACTAATAGCTCATCTCCACCAGGATAATGATCATGCGGGCCTCCACACATTGTCAAACAATTTTACTGTGGATAGGTAATAACTTTAAACCCTAGTTCATGATTGTTTCAACCGGGCAAGTAGTTGAAAGTTTTATTTCTTTTTCCTCCTTTTCTTCTAGAAAATTGTAACTTTTAATATTTTGTCTCATGTCATTGGAACATGCACTACTGCAGGATGCTGCTAACGCAACACTACAATCAGACACCCTTCGACGAAATTGTGTGTGATGCATTAATCGCAAAAGGCGATGTAATAAAACTGTCAAAAATGATATGAACCGTTTGTGATGGCGGAGACATGAAACACGATTCAGATTATAGTTGGATGTGCGATGCGTGGCATACAGTTCACTCGAATGAACTCTTTGCGATGAGCTTAACAATAGAAATGGTCAGCCAGATGAAGGTGTGTGCGATACATAGCATACAGTTCACCTGGATGAACTGTTTGTGATTAGGCAACACAATAGAAACAGTCAGGCAGATCAAGGTGTGTGCGACACACGACATACAATTCACTCTGATGAACAGTTTGCGATGAGCCGAGACAACAAAAACGGTTCAACTTAATAAGATGTGTGTGATACGCGGCAAACAGGCAAGTCGGATGATCTATTTGCGATGATAAAAAATAACACAAACATTTACAAGTGACAATATGTGTATGATACCAGGCAAACAGGTCGCTCAGGTGAACTGTTTGTGATGATAAAAAAACAACACAAATGATTCGCCGTAAGATGTGTGTGATACCCAGCAAACAGGTCAGTAATCAGAGTTGTGTAGTAACACGGTCTGACAATAACACATACGATTCGTGCTAATAAGCACCTGATTCAGGAAATGATTGCACACATTATTGTTCGTACCCATACATAATCAACCAAACAACATAATAGCAGCATTACATATCAGCAAGGTTCAGAAAACATCAAAATATAAACAACTACACATCCGCGTTGTTGCAGGGCTGGACTGTTGGTGCGACGATGTTGAAATATTCTCCGCACTCATGCAAAATCCTCTCTCGGAAGGAAGGGTCGAGATTCAGGTTGGTGATGAGCATGTCCTTGAACATTTCCTAGGCCCTGCCATTCGTCTACTCCCGCTCCATCACTGGAGCTCCGGTCTCAGGGAAAATTCCATCCACGGCCAAACATGCGCGTACGATGCGGCCTTGACAGACATGTTCCAAGAGGCCATAAATAGCAAAGGCATCTACTGTGTGTGCTGCTAGAGCTCTAGAAGACCCTAAGGAGGCTGCCACCCTTACCACAGGAAAATCCGCGAATGCCGCCAACTCCAAGTCAACGACGGGCTCATCATCGCGTGCCGCCCAGGACGTGACCTCAACCGCTTGTTCCACATACAGAACCATGCGTGCCCCCAACAGATTTTCTGCAACCGCCAACTCTTCTGCGCTTGCTGCACCCTCATTAGCGCGCACCGCTGCTGCCGCTACGGGCTCCAATGCGCGTATGAGCCGTGTCTCCCCCGTGCCTTCCGCGATGGAGAGGGTGGTTTGAGTTTCTATGGACATGCGTGATGTGGAGGATTTTGTGGAGGTGAAGACAGAGGGGAGAAGAAGGCCAGATTTGGGGGCTGCGAGAGGAAAGAGACGATAGAGAGCGAAGAGATGATATTTATGGCGTCCCTAACCCTTGGTGACAGTTTCTACAGTTGTTTCGTGTGCGATTATGTGTGTACAAAAAACTTTGAAAATGTAAACGAGTTGTGCGATGGCTAGGAGCATCGCACACGATGCATGGTGCGAGTACTCATGTGTGATGATTTGTAAGTTACACATACATGTCCTTATGTTAACACGTGTGTGATAGCACGTGACACAACATATGGTTGTGTACTGGGAATTGTGTGCTCCACTTAGTCTTCCCGCGCTCCAGCGAAGACTTCCCTCGCAGCTGCAGGGGTAAATTGTAAAACCCTCAATCCCCTAGCCAGTTGCTAGCTATAAATAACCACAACAATGGTCTGCGATGTCGACTAACTACTGATCCCCTTGCTAGCTAGTTACCCACACATACCGGCATACCCCAACGGCCGGCGACAAGATGAAGTTGGGTGACAGCGGAATCGAGGCTGACGGCCATGCCGCCGCCTCTCCCGACGACGACTAGAGGAAGTAGGAAACACAGTACGAGCAAGGCACCAGGTTAGCCAGGGTCGTCCTAAAAGCGGATAGGGATCGCCAGCGGGCGACACTGCTGGCTCAGCACAACTGTGAATGGTGCGGTCGGCGGAGCAGAAACCGCGGTGACTCAAGGACAACTGCGGCAGTGGCGACCGCCGGACGAGGCACATGCTTATGTCTTAGATGGAGGAGGGCGCAGAGCTGGACATCGCTGGGGCATGCCTGGGGCCCGTGACGGCAGCCCTGGCGAGAGCTAACATCGTCTTGCTGGACGTCATCAGGGCAGACACGGTGGTCGTGGTAGCACTGGTGAGCGCTGCACCCGAGGCAGTACCGGCGATCCCCGATATCGAGGCTGCCCCAGCCTCTACCGATCAATTCTGTAGGTCATCGACTTGGCGGCCTCCACTTCTCATGAGCCCAGGATCGACACGCTGATGGACGATGGCAGTTGTGCATGCTGGGTCGGTGTCCAGTGCATAGTAGCTTTTTTGTGTGCCCGCGGTTCATTATATTCTTGTAAATTAGCGAGCTAATGGTTTGTAAATTACTCATCGAATTAGGCACTGGACCAATGGTTTGAGCATATATATATATGCTTGATTGATTTCATGCATGTCAAATATGTCAATTGTATGGGCTAGCCTATCTGTATATTATCTGAATTTACAATAAGGACAATTAATATGCAAATGCCATCTGGACTTCGGTATTGATCACCACGTCGAAAACATGGACATCGTTTACTCTGCCGGGCACAGGCTTAAACTGAATGAACTGTGTATGATACTAATACTTTCCATGAAAATTTAAGAACTTGGCTAACAACATTTGAGTACCATATATATAGTGGTGACACTATTCGACAAAAGGCGGATCTAGGTAATGCGGTACTTAACAATTCTGAACTTAACAATTTTGATAACCATATGGTCCATATCTACATACTTAACATAGTAACAACTAGCATAATTTAAGAGGCACATGGCCAACAACCACAACTATCCACTGGAAGCAGCTTGATCACGTTGACTCGACATCTCGTTAATAAAAAGGAAGAACATAGACATATTCCTCAATTAACGCAAAAGTACAATTCCAATCAAAACTTAAGAAACAACAACCAAAATTTAAGAAACAACAACCAGAACTTAAGTTCCGATTGTTGATGTTTTATTCGAATCAGAACAATGTCTGCAATTTTCCAATGTGGATGCATTGCCAGGACAAGCGAGAACTTCTTAATTTGAATGGTTCCATTTCTGCAAGAAATACAGTACCTTGCAATCACTTTGGCGTTATTAGCAGACACAAGTGTAATTTGACCACGTCGGGAAATCAATTCAGGAATAGCTGCAGAGGGCACTTTATGTTGCAATGTAGAATAAAAACCAACTGTAACACATCGTTGAAGCTATATATAGTTTATGAACATCAACATAAAAATAAGACTTTGTACCTGCGTTTTGTGCGCACAATTGATCTTGTTCAATGTGTGCACCAGTGGTAGAACTAATCCCATCCCAAATCTAGCATTCTTACGTTGTGCTGTCTCTGTCAGATTATCAACAAATTTTATGACATGCTTCAAGTATTTCCAGTGAAATTTGGTACGCCAAGTAACATATAGATCGTTAACAATGCATCCAACATATCCTGCTTAAAAGGTGGAAAGGGATTATTTATTCAGAACACGGCAGAAGAATAGTGGACATACGTTGGTAAATAGAATTTGTTAGTGCCTTGGAACAGAGTCAGAAAATGAAATCACAATTGGTTGCTTAAATAGTGATCAGTTAGTCAGAACAAATACCCCAGTTTTTCTAAGTAATATGCCAACATGGAGAAAGTTGAAAGAACACTTACCTCGATCAAACTGTGATCGACTGATGACGTTGGGGAAGTAAACATCCATGTTAGTTAGACCAGGCTGTGGTGCATGCACTAGAATTTTATTGCCAGCTTTTAGTTCATAAAACTTAGAAATTTTTCTCCAAAGGTCTGCATCAAAATAGGAGTGATACGTCTCCGTCGTATCTACTTTTCCTAATGCTTCTCCTCTTGTTCGGACTCTAATTTGCATGATTTGAATGAAACTAACCCGGACTGACGATGTTTTCAGCAAAACTACCATGGTGTTGTTTTTGTGCAGAAATAAAAGTTCTCGGATTGGAACAAAACTTTGCAGGGATTTTTTATACAATAAAAGATAATTTCTGGAGCCAAGAACCACCGGAGGGGGGGGGGGTACCTAGGTGGGACAACCCACTGATACGTCTCCATCGTATCTACTTTTCCAAACTCTTTTGCCCTTGTTTTGAACTCTAACTTGCATGATTTGAATGGAACTAACCCGGACTGACACTGTTTTCAGCAGAGTTGCCATGGTGTTATTTTTCCGCAGAAATAAAAGTTCTCGGAATGACCTGAAAATTCACGGAGATCAATTTTGGAATAAATTAAAATATTGGCGAAAGAATCAACCGAAGGGGCCCACACCCTGGCCACAAGGGTGGGGGGCGCGCCCACCCCCCTAGGGCGCGCTCTCTGTCCTTGCGGGCCCCCTGGACCTCCACCGACCTTAACTCCAACTCCATATATTCACGTTCGGGGAGAAAAAAATCAGAGAGAAGGATTCATCGCGTTTTACGATACGGAGCCGCTGCCAAGCCCTGTTCTTCCTCGGGAGGGCAGATCTGGAGTCCGTTCGGGGCTCCAGAGAGGGGAATTCATCGCCATCGTCATCATCAACCATCCTCCATCACAAATTTCATGATGCTCACCACCGTGCGTGAGTAATTCCATCGTAGGCTTGCTGGACCGTGATGGGTTGGATGAGATTTACCATGTAATCGAGTTTGTTTTCTTAGGGTTTGATCCCTAGTATCCACTATGTTCTAAGACTCATGTTGCTATGACTTTGCTATGCTTAATGCTTGTCACTAGGGCCCGAGTGCCATGATTTCAGATCTGAACCTATTATGTTTTCATGAATATATTTGAGTTCTTGATCCTATCTTGCAAGTTATAGTAACCTACTACGTGTTATGATCCGGCAACCCCGGAGTAACAATAGTCGGGACACTTCCTGGTGATCACCGTAGTTTGAGGAGTTCATGTATTCACTAAGTGCTAATGCTTTGGTCCGGTTCTCTATTAAAAGGAGGCCTTAATATCCCTCAGTTTCCAATAGGACCCCGCTGCCACGGGAGGGTAGGACAAAAGATGTCATGCAAGTTCTTTTCCAGAAGCATGTATGACTACATTTGGAATACATGCCTACATTATATTGATGAATTGGAGCTAGTTCTATGTCACCCTATGTTATAACCGTTGCATGATGAATGCCATCCGACATAATTATCCATCATTGATCCATTGCCTACGAGCTCGTTTCATATTGATATTTGCTTCGTTACTTCTCCATTGCCACAGTTACAATTGCTACAAAACTACTACTATTACTTTTGCCATTGTTACCGCTACTTCCATACTACTTTGCTACTAAATATTTTGCTGCAAATATTAAGTCTTTCAGGTGTGGTTGAATTGACAACTCAGATGCTAATACTTGAGAATATTCTTTGGCTCCCCTTCTGTCGAATCAATAAATTTGGGTTGAATACTCTACCCTCGAAAACTGTTGCGATCGCCTATACTTGTGGGTTATCAAGACATTTTTCTGGCGCCGTTGCCGGGGAGCATAGCTCTATTCTCTGAGTCACTTGGGATTTATATCTGTTGATCACTATGAGGAATTTGAAAGACCAAAGAACCAAGATTTTTCCCTTAACTACGAGGGGAGGTAAGGAACTGCCATCTAGCTCTGCACTTGATTCTCCTTCTGTTTTGAGTAAACTTGTGACACCTAACCTACTATTGATTCCGATATGTCGCATGTTATTGATGATGCCACTTATGCTATGCATGATGCTTATGATGATACTACTTCTCTGCTTGATAATATGATGCCACTAGGTCAATTTCTTGATGAACAACTTGCTAGGGTTAGAGAGAATGAAATTATCAAACCGATGATTTTATTGATACTGAAGATTATGATTCTCCCCCTAGATATGAATTTCCTGTTGTACCTGAGGGTTATGTTATGGATGAAGAAACTTCTAGAGACTTTTTTGCTCGCAATGATAGAGTGGATCTTAAGAAATTGTTAGCAAAGCTGAAAGAAAAATCCATGAATACTAGAATGAAATATGATCCTACTTTGGTACTTCACCTATCTTTGTTATTGATAAGGATTATGAATTCTCTGTCGATCCTGAGTTAATTACTTTGGTTGAATCTGATCCTTTCTATGGTTATTAATCTGAAACTGTTGTGGCACATCTTACTAAATTGAATGATATAGCCACCCTATTTGCTCATGAGGAAAAATTTGCTATTACTATATTCTTAAGTTGTTTCCTTTCTCGTTAAAGGGTGATGCTAAGTTATGGTTTAATTCTTTTGCTCCTAGTTGTGCGTAGTCCCCAGGATATGATTTACTACTTCTCTGCAACATATTTCCCCGCTCATAAGAAATAAGCTGCTTTAACGGAAATATTTAACTTTGTGCAAATTGAAGAAGAGAGTCTCCCACAAGTTTGGGGGAGGCTTCTCCAATTACTTAATGATTTTCCTGATCATCTTCTCAAGAAAAATGAAATACTTGATATGTTTTATAAGGACTAACCAATGCTTCTACAGACCACCTGGATAGTTGTGGTGGTTGTGTTTTCAGGGAAAAAACTATTGAGCAAGATGAATCGCTATTGAATAATAAATTGAGTAATGATAATGATTGGACACTTCCTGAACCAACTCCTAAGCCAACTCCGAAGAAAGGGGGTATTCTATTTCTCGATCCACGAAGATATGCAAGAGGCAAAGAAATCTATGAAAGAAAAAGGTATTAAAGATGAAGATGCCAAGAATCTACCGCCTATTGAGGAAATACATGGTCTTGATAACCTGACACAGGTAATAGGGGTAAAATCTCTCCATAGATTTGATGAAGGTGATGTTCCTCATAATAAGTCTGCTAGTCAATGCTTGGATGAGTTTGATAATTTTATTGTTAAACAAGAAAACTTCAATGCTTATGTTAGTAGACAATTGAAACGTAATGCTTACATGCTTGACCACTTGGGTGATTATATGAATAGAACTGTTAATGATCTTAAGCTTATTATTAAACATGCTTCCATGGTTACAACTCAAGTAGAACAAGTACTTAAGGCACATGATGACTTGCTTAATGAGTTGAATAATAAGAATACTGATAATGCTGTTAGGGTTATGACTAGAGGTGGTAAAATGGCCCAGGAACCTTTGTATCCTGAGGGCCATCCTAAGAAAGTTGAGAAAGATTCTCAGAGAACTAATACTGATGCACCTAGTCTTTCTAATAAAAACAAAAAGAAAACTGATAGGACTTTGCATGCTAGTGAACCTGCTATAGACACACCTCAGAATCCCAATGATATTTCTATTTTTGATGCCGAGACACAATCTGGTGATGAACATGAACCTGGAGATAATGTTAATAATGATGTTCATGTTGATGCTCAACCTAGTAATGATGTAGAGATAGAACCTGCTGTTGATCTTGATAACCCACAATCAAAGAATCAACCTTACGATAAGAGAGACTTGGTTGCTAGGAAACATGGTAAAGAAGAGAAATGTGTGGTCGGAAACCCATGCCCTTTCCTCCTAAGCCATCCAAGAAAAAGGATGATGAGGATTTTGAGCGCTTTTCTGAAATGATTAGGCCTATATTTTTGCGTATGTGTTTGACTGATATGCTTAAAATGCCTCCTTATGCTAAGTATATGAAAGATATTGTTACTAATAAAAGAAAGAGACAGGAAGCTGAAATTTCCACCATGCTTGCTAATTATACTTTTAAGGGAGGAATTCCGAAGAAACTTGGAGATCCATGGGTACCAACTATACCATGCTCCATTAAAAGAAACTATGTTAAAACTGCTTTATGTGATCTTGGATCCGGTGTTAGTGTTATGCCTTTCTCTTTATATCAAAGACTTGAATTGAATAAGTTGACACCTACTGAAATCTCATTGCAAATGGCTGATAAATCAACTGCTATACCCATCGGTGTTTGTGAGGGTGTGCCTGTTGTGGTTGCAAGCGTTACTATCTTAATGGACTTTGTTATTCTTGATATTCCCGAGGACGACAGTATGTCGATCGTCCTTGGTAGACCTTTTTTGAATATTGCAGGGGCTGTTATTGATTGCAACAAAGGAAATGTCACTTTTCTTGTTAATGGTAATGAGCATACGGTGCCCTTTCCGAAGAAACAACCTCAAGTTCATGGTATCAACTCTATTGGAAAACTTTTAACTATTACTGTTGGAGGTTTTGAATTCCCTCTTCCTATTGTCAAAAAGAAGTATGATATTCTTATTGTTGGGGACATGCATATCCCCGTTGAGGTAACCTAGTGTTATTCGAAAATTCTCCGGTTTATGTCATTCGGAAGAAGTTTGTTAATAAGACTTGATCAACCTTGTTAATGGATTCCTTTTGATGGGCATGAGATGGATGAATTTACAAGGCACAACTCTCTATACCCATTTTTTACTTTCTGTTATTTAGATTAAATATATCAAAAAATAGTATTTTCTGTCTGTTTTCTGAATTATCCGTGCAATAAAAAATGTCCTGAAAATAAAAGTTCTCCAAATGCCCTAAAAATTTAGTATGATTTTTTATAGAACATTTGAGAATTTCTGGCATTGAACACACACCAGGGGGGCTCACCAGCTGGCTACAAGGGTGGAGGGCGCGCCCCCCATCCTTGTGGGACCCATGTGGCACCCCTCCACTTATTCCAGCACCCATCCACTCCTTCCTCCAGAAAAAATCACTCCATAGCTCAAACTCGTGTTCTTGCTCATTTTGCTGCCATTTTCGATCTCCTTGCTCAAAGCTACATTCACAAAACTACTTCGGGGGATTGTTCTTCGGTATGTGACTCCTCCAATGGTCTAACTAGTTTTTGTTCTAGTGCTTTATTTATTGCAATTTTTTGCTGGTGTGGTGACCTTGTTCTTGAGCTTGCATGTCAAATTTATATGGTCAAAAGTAGTTTTGATGCATGATATAGCCTCTAGGCACCTGTAGGAGTAGTTGCTATCAATTTTGTTGAGTTTTATTCACTTTTATTTTGAGTCACTAAAAATTTCAGAAATTTTCAGAGGAAGAAAAATGTCTAGGAGAATATACCAAGGTGGTTCTTCAAGGAAGCAAGCACCGAGGCTCGCGATACGCGAACCAGACCTTGAACCACCAAGGGAAACTCCAGTGAAGCCTTGTGAATGGCCATCGAATGAATTTATGGTTCGTGCAGGTTTCAAGGATGAATTCTCTGGCGTCGTACAAAATGCCGACCTTGAGGACTTCTTATCAGACAAGTGCCTACAATATTATTATCTCACCGATTCCTTTGTGTGGAGGTTTGAGTTTTCATCTAAACGTAATACTCATACTGTCCTATTTGATCTCTATGATAAATCTTATACCACAGACCTAGAAGATTTTTGTGATGCATGCAAAATTCGACAATGGGGTATTCTTGGTGAGCCTCACAAATCTGAATACAATGAGTTCCTTGCTAGCATCACTGTGGGAGAAACTAGAAACATCACACAGGCCACCATAGGGAGTATTCACTTTCCTGCCTTACATTATTTTGCTCTCTTTATAGGTAGATGCATTAACGGTAAGCATGGACATTGCCACCTTTGCGTTCCAGATCGTAGTATCCTCAAGTGTGTAGTGTTAGGTGATAAGAAATATAACTTGGGGGCCATTACTGCGAGCAGGTTACATCTTAATGCTAAAGAGGGAGATGTATTTGCTGGGATTTATGCAACTCGTTTGGAATTATCTTGGTGTACCAGTCGGTGTCAAAACCGGCGGATCTCGGGTAGGGGGTCCCGAACTGTGCGTCTAGGCGGATGGTAACAGGAGATAAGGGACACGATGTTTTTACCCAGGTTCGGGCCCTCTCGATGGAGGTAATAGCCTACTCACCTTGATTAATATTGATGATATGGGTAGTACAAGAGTAGATCTACCACGAGATCAAGGAGGCTAAGCCCTAGAAGCTAGCCTATGGCATGATTGTTTTTTAGTCCCACGGACTAAAACCCTCCGGTTTATATAGACACCGGATAGGTTAGGGTTACACAGTCGGTTACAATGGTAGGAGATCTACATATCCGTATCGCCAAGCTTGCTTTCCACGCCAAGGAAAGTCCCATCCGAACACGGGACGAAGTCTTCAATCTTGTATCTTCATAGTCTTGGAGTCCGGCCGTGACGATAGTCCGGCTTTCCGGACACCCCCTAGTCTGGGACTCCCTCAGTAGCCCCTGAACTAGGCTTCAATGACGATGAGTCCGGCGTGTTGATTGTCTTCGGCATTGCGAGGCGGGTTCCTCCTCCGAATACTTCATAGAAGGTTTTGAACACAAGGATAGTGTCCGGCTCTGCAAAACAAGTTCCACATAACACCGTAGAGAGAATAATTCTTGCACAGATCTGCTGATGTATCCCGCAGCATGACATCACACCACGGCAAAGCCTTTATATGAATCGTTTTTTACTATTCCACCTCAGCGTGTTTAGCGAGGCGGTTTCCTTGGCACGTCTTATCAAAGCATAGATCGTGCACCCTTATTCCGGGATTCTCATCAATACGGACGTGGGTAACCCATCCGCGCCATTGATTACGGCGCTTGGGAAATAAGCGAGTTTTACCAGGCTGGGGACGCATAGCTCGTCCGTCTATATAAGGGATAAGGATCCACCCTTTCACCTCGCCTTCTTCCTCCTTTGCTTATCCATTTCACAAGACTCGAGCTCCAGCGCCCAAGTCCGCATATCCAACCTCAACCTTTCTCCAATCATGTCAGGAGCGGGAGGCAGGTGGATGGCCTCCTCCTTCACGGAGGGGCACATCACAAGACTGCGGGAGGCCGGATACTTGTCCGGAAACATCACGCACAGGCTTCCCGACGAGGGGCAGCTCATTCCAACCCCTGGGCCCCGTGAGAGGGTGGTGTTTCTCCCCCACTTCCTCCGCGGACTAGGCTTTCCTCTTCACCCATTTGTCCGGGGGATCATGTTCTACTACGGCCTGGACTTCCACGACTGGCCCCAATTTCATCCTCAACATCTCGGCGTTTATCGTCGTGTGCGAGGCTTTCCTCTGCATCCAGCCCCATTTCGGCTTATGGCTGAAGATCTTCAACGTCTGGCCGAAGGTAGTGGGCGGCCGTCAAGCGGAGTGCAGAGGCGCCATGGTTGGCAAGATGGCCAAAGTCCCATGGCTCGAAGGCGCCTTCGTGGAGACAATAAAGGGGTGGCACTCGGGGTGGTTCTACATCACCGAGCCCATAACACCAAATGGGTGGCGGCCCCCGAATTCAGATCTGGCTTCCCCACACGGCTCTCGTCATGGAAAAAGACGGGCCTGACGTGGGGGAATTCGGACGAGACATCCGGAATTCAAACATGCGTCCGAAACCTGGTGGCCAAGAATCTTAGGCTGGTCGACGTAATCCAGGTGATGCTCATCCGCCGGATTCTCCCATGCCAACAACGGGCTTTTAACTTGTGGGAGTTCGATCCGGCACAACACCAAACCTTGAGCCGGCTCTTCGACACTACATACGAAGACGCCTGGAAGGTGCTGTTCAAGGGCGCCGAAGCCACAACATCCGCTACCAAAGATCGCGGATACAGCTCGCAGCGTCCAGCCGGCGAGGTGAGTTATTTTACCCTTTACGGGACTCTTTTTTCATAGATCGACTCTACATGGGATCTAAAGCTCCCTAATATTTGACAGACTGGTGAAGACGTCAGACAGATTAACTGTCCGGCTCCTTTGCCGAAGACCAATGACGCCCGATTAGCGGGGCTGCGAGCTCCGGCGCCAGACGTGGTCTTTGGAGAAGAAGGCCAAGAAGGAGGCCACAGGAACTAGAAGGAGCTCCCGACGCCAGGTGCTGTCAGATTCCGAAGCGGAATCTTCTCCTGAAGACGAGGAGGAAGGAGAAGAAGCTCCTCCCCCAGCGGGGGAGGAGAAGAAAAGGAAGGCCGCCCCAACTGGGGAGGCCGAAGGGTCCAAGAAGGGAAGAACCCTTCCTCCGGACTTCTCCACCAACATCGACGACAACGAGGAGGACTCGCCTACAAGGGCCAAGCCCCTGGCGAGATCGTAAGTGTCCGGATACCCATGGTTTTTTATTATTGCAGAGTGTTCTCTAATGTTGAACAACCGTGCAGCCCGCCCAAGGGCGAGTTCGCCGATTCATCGAGCGGGTCCTCGGCTCGTCGGAAATGGAGAGTGCCGCTTCCGACCGCCTCCTCGCCTCACGCTGCAGACGGCCGCGGTGGGGCCCCAAGGGGGGCTTGGTCAAGAGGAGGTAGCGCAGGAGGTGCCACAAGGCGACCTCCCAGACTCCAGGCGCGCGGGGGGCAAGATCCCCAGGGTCTCTAAGCCCGACCCTCGTCCGGACTCCATGCCGGAACCATCAGTGGTTCCGAAGTCCGAACATCAGATCCTTCGCAAGAAGGGTAAGACGCCGGTGTCCTCCGTCCAACCGGAGGCACCGGATAGCTTACAGGAGGCGCTTAACAGCGCTTCCATCAAGGAGGAACACCGTACTGTCATGAGTGCGGTGATCTGGACAGTTCAGTCCGCCAAGAGCAGGCTGACCAAAGCCTGTACCAGCCTTCTAACAGGCTTTGAGGTAAGTTTTAGAATATGTAAAAAATATAACCGCATAGACGGTAGTTCTCGATGCTTAGTTCGGTGTTCGGAAAGAAAAGCGGACTAAGGATCTAAAAGATATCTGTGAGGAGTCTAACATAAGTATGTCAATATGGGAATGCAGGCTGCTCTTGACCTCTGCCAAGACCTTGTTGCGGAGGTCAATGTATTGAAGCAGAACCTCGAGCGGTCCGAGAACGAGCTCGGACAAGCCAAGAAGGAGCTCGAGGAGAAGGAAGGTAAGTAATACCTTATTAAAGAAATACCTTATAGAAAAGGCTTTGGTTGCAAAAAATAACAGGAATAACTTGGGTACTGCAGGGGCCACGAACGAGGTGGCGACCCCGAAGGAAGCGGTGTCCGTGGCCGAAAACAAAGAGGCTGCGGAACGCACCGAGCGAGAGAAGGGGGAGGCGCAGCTGGCCAAGGTACGCAAGAGCTCCAAGCTCTCGTGGAAAAACATGAGAGTTTGGAGCGTGACTCGAAGACTCGAGTGCAGGCTCGCCTCGGCTCTTGAGAGTGCCAAAGCTGCTAAGGTCGAGGCCCAAAAGCCCTCCAAGAAATTGAGTCTTTAAAGAAGATAGCGGCGGGTAAGGCATTCTTTATGCAAAGCAAGCATGTGAAAGTGAATTACCATTACTTACCCGGATTCGGAGCTCTCCGGGAGCATTCGCAGATTTGCCCTCAGAAAAGGCGTCCGACGCTGCCGATTCTACCGCACACGGAGGGGAGCTCCACGGAGAAGGTGTTACTGGTCTCGATATCCGAGGCCGACCATCCGGTGCCCTCGAGCGACCAGTCAAGCAGCTGGTCGATCTCCATAAGGTCGCCGAACAGGCCATGAAGGGCCTTATAAGCGCGGCTGCGCCATTGGAGGCCATGCCCGGAGCTACTTGGCTTGGTGTAGTGGCTGGTGGATGCTGTCGGCTTGAAGTCATCAAGCGCTCCGTCTGCATTGAAGGTGTCCGTCGGGCCCTTGCCGTGCTAAAGTGCACTGGGCAAGCTGTATGCGGAGAGGCTTGTGACGGACGGGCCACCAAAGGGCCATGAGCATCATGCCCGAAATGTACTATGAGGGCCTCTGAAGGGTGCCCGCCGAATAGCGGATGAGTGCTCCAGATGTAATTTTGAGTAAACTCGCATTTGTTATCCATACGCTGAAAACTTGTTCATATGTGCTAAGCAACGCTTATTAATTTAAAATATTACCTTACATGCGGCCGTTTATCAAATTTGAGAGATGGCAAGTCGTTGGCTTCAGCCCCCATGCCACAGTCTTTGGGGTGTTCGGGATAAACTTGAGCACTCTTGTTCCCATTCTTGGGTCCATCTAGGGAGGCGCTCAACACTACGAATAAGGCAACCGGACTTATAATGCTTGAACACTCTCACTTAGCCATAGAATTCTATAATATTAAATTTCGGCGAAGCCCCTAGTATTCGGAAGACCTAGTTCGGGGCGCTATCCACGCCTTGGCCGTACATTTCGGGTTCCTCGCTATATGCGGCGTATGTCTTTAGGGACCCGAAATAACCTCTCGAACAGCGACCGGCTCTCGCCCTATCATGACGGTCAGTTTTAGCTTTCTCCATCGAGGTGCTCGACCCGGCATAAGCGGGGCACAATCGCGATGGTTCTCCGGTGCTACCTTAGCCGATATAGCGGAACGTAAGGTACCAAAACACGGAGCCGGGCAAACCCAACTATTAACCCAAGATATGATTCAGAGCCAATTCATATAATGCTATAAGTTCGGGGTGCCGCACTTGTGAAAGTGTTCGGACTTATCACACCATAATTTTGGGATACTTGAGCCCCTGGTGTATTGGCCGTACCAAAGTGTACGGTTGCAACATGTCATGAAATGAACACATGTATATAAAAAGGAAGTAGAGCAATAATAAGCAAAAAGCCGTGTATTGTTTATTCGAAAAGGTACTGCAATGGAAGCAGAACGATACAATAGTGCGCTAAGCAAGGGATGGGACTATCTAACATGTCCCCCTCCAGGGGTAAGCTGCTGGATGATATGTAAAACAGGTATAATGCTCGTAATAGAGACCACGTGAACACTCGACATGGCTTTCCGCTTCCCTGGTTGTTGCATCGTGAGTTCGGCGATTCGAATGTTGGACATGACTTCTCAAAGACGGAGTCCTGAAAGTAAAAAAAAGGAAGAAAAAGAAAAAAGAAAAAAAGAAGTGACACAAACGGGATCCCCTGGTGCGGTCGAGCCGCATTCTTGGCGTGCCGTTGTCTTGCCCCTCCCCATATGCCCATGGTATCTCCAGAGCGTAATTATGTACGCGTAATACTACCTTCACAATTTCGCGAGGGCTGGGGTTGGGGCTGGATTGCTACTCGTGCTTGAATCGTGCTGGTGGTCTTGTTGCGAGTTACTCCGGGCGCTTGGCGGTGTCCGGACGCCTAGTGGCGGACTCGAGAATTGCCGTGAGAGGCTGCTTTGCACCTCCGCCATGAGGGTCAGCCGTATGCTCCTCCGTTCGGAGAGAGCGTTCGGTGTTTCCATTGACCGCGATTACTCCTCGAGGGCCTGGCATCTTGAGCTTGAGGTATGCGTAGTGCGGCACCGCATTGAACTTTGCAAATGCGGTTCATCCGAGCAATGCATGATAGCCGCTGCGGAATGGGACGATGTCGAAGATTAACTCTTCGCTTCGGAAGTTATCCGGAGATCCGAAGACCACTTCGAGTGTGACTGAGCCTGTACAATTGGCCTCTACACCCGGTATGACGCCTTTAAAGGTCGTCTTTGTAGGTTTAATCCTTGAGGGGTCTATGCCCATTTTGCGACCGTATCACGATAAAGCGAGTTCAGTTGCTACCGCCGTCCATCGGGACTCTGGTGAGGTGAAATCCGTCAATAATTGGGTCAAGAACCAATGCGGCGAAACCGCCGTGGCGGATGCTAGTGGGTGGTCCTTCGATCGAAGGTGATCGGGCGGGAAGACCATGGGTTGAACTTTGGGGCTGGCTCCATCGCATATACGTCCCGTAGTGCACGCTTCCGCTCCCTTTTGGGTATGTGGGTTGCGTATATCATGTTCACCGTCCGCACTTGTGTGGGAAAACCTTTATGTCCTCTATTGTTCGTGGCCGGGCTCTTCCTCGTCATCGCTATGCAGCCCCTTGTCATTGAGTTCGGCACTTAACTTGCTCGCTTGCTTGAACACCCAACAATCCTGTTGATGTGATTGGCTAGTTTTTCGGGGGTGCCATGTATCTGGCACAAGCGATCGAGTATTCGGTCCAAGTTGGGCGGGACCTGTGTATTTCTTTTGAATGACTTCTTCCGCTGACCGGGTTTAGAGCCTCTGAATCCGGCATTGACGGCCGTATCTTCAGTATTATCACCGTTAATGCGGCGCTTGTTCTTGTTGTGACGTGACCTGCCATTGCTGTCCTTGGTGTCCGGACTATCAGGATGTTTTGCCAAGTTGTTGCTTCGAGCTAGCCAGCTATCCTCTCCTGCACAAAAGCGAGTCATGAGGGTTGTGAGGGCTGCCATAGATTTCGGCTTTTCCTGTCCTAGGTGCCGGGCAAGCCACTCGTCGCGGATGTTATGTTGGAAGGCTGCAAGGGCCTCTGCTCCGGACAGTCAACGATTTGATTTTTCTTTGTTAGGAACCGAGTCCAGAATTGTCTGGCCGATTCTTCTGGCTGCTGAATTATGTGGCTAAGGTCATCGGTGTCTGGTGGTCGCACATATGTGCCCTAGAAGTTATCAAGGAATGCGGCTTCCAGGTCCTCTCAACAACCAATTGATTCTGCTGGTAAGCTATTGAGCCAGTGTCGAGCTGGTCCTTTAAGCTTGAGTGGAGGTATTTGATGGCATGTAGATCATTACCGCGGGCCATGTGGATATGGAGGAGATAATCCTCGATCCAGACCGCGGGATCTGTGGTACCATCGTATGATTCGATGTTTATGGGCTAGAAGCCCTCGGGGATTTGATGATCCAGTACTTCATCTGTGAAGCATAGTGGGTGTGCGGCGCCTCTGTATTGGGCTATATCACGACGTAGCTCATATGAGCTTTGTCTACTGTGTTCGGCCCGGCCGGTTTTGCTGTGTCCGGCGCGACGGTAATCATCCCGCATTGCTGGGCGCCCACGCGATCCGTAGATCGATCTTGTATGTTTTGCCTTATCCTCCAATATATCTCGCAAGTCCGGCGCATTCTCCCGTGCCTTGGTACTTTTTGAGCGGCGTCGGGGTGTGGCTTGAGCGGAGGGCCGAGAGGCTTCTCTGTCACGGCCACGAGGTGGCCGGTCTGCCATGTCGTGCGCTGGTGACTTGGGTGCTTCCTCCTCTAGTCGAGGCAACGGCCTGCGTTTGGGGTAGCTTTTGGAGGGGCGTTCGAGTTCATACTCTTCGGCTGCAAGGACTTGATCCATCATCGACTAGCAGGTCTTGATTAGCTCTAAGCTGTTGCTGCTTTTTCTTGAGGCTGCTTGCCGTGGCTATAAGCCTGCGTTTGAAACGCTCCTGTTCGGCGGGATCCTCAGGCACGACAAACTCGTCGTCGTCGAGGCTTGCCTCATCTTTGGAGGGAGGCGCATAATTATCGTCCTCAACCTCTTTTTCTGCTGCACTGTCGGGCGGGCTTGCTTCTCCCTCTTCCTGCACTGAGTCCTGCTGGAGGGGTTCTCTTGACCGTCCGGGTGTTATTATCTCCCATGCCGTAATCACCGTTTTTATTGTGGCGGGATTTAGAACGGCGCCACGGACGCTTGGCGTCGGTAACCGCTTTCTTGGAGGGGTCATCCTCCGTTGTTCCATCGCCGTTCCCATCTTTTGGGATGTCCACCATATATATGTCATATGACGAGGTGGCCTTCCAGTGCCCTGTAGGCGCTGGGTCTTGGTCATCTCCGGCATCGTCGTCCATACCGTCGATGTCTTCGGAGTCGTAGTCTAGCATGTAGGTTAAATCATCGACAATGGCTACCAAGTGGGTGGTGGGTGGGCGTTGAATTTCTTCGTTGTCCGCATCCCAACCTTCCTGTCCGCAATCCGGCCAGGGCTCTCCGGATAAAGAGAGAGATTTTAGTGAATTCAGGATGTCGCCAAAGGGCGAGTGCTGAAAGATGTCCGCGGCAGTGAACTCCATGACCGGCGCCCAATCGGATTCGATTGGCAGGGGCGCGGAGGGTTCGAAGTCCGGGACCCTGGAGTCGAGGTCTTCGCAAAGGACAGGGATGGAGTTCGGCTCAATCGCCGTAGAGATTGTAGCCGCCGAGGAGGTGTCCAACCACTCGTCCTCGATCGGGGAATCCGGCTCCGGATTAAGGGTCGGAGCGGATACTGGTGCGGCCTCCAGGGCACTGTTCGGCTGCAGAGCTAGATCATACCCATCGAGACAGTGTGGCGCGCTTGGCTGCGGCTCGAATCTGTCGAAGATCAAGTCTCCGCGGATATCGACCGTATAGTTTAAACTTCCAAATCTGACCTGATGGCCAGGGGCGTAGCTTTCGATCTGCTCCAGATGGCCAAGCGAATTGGCCCGCAGTGCAAAGCCGCCGAATACGAAGATGATCGAAGGAGCCATCGGGCCTATCGATGACGACACAGAGGAACTCTCAATGGAAGCACCAATGTCGGTGTCAAAACCGGCGGATCTCGGGTAGGGGGTCCCGAACTGTGCGTCTAGGCGGATGGTAACAGGAGACAAGGGACACGATGTTTTTACCCAAGTTCGGGCCTTCTCGATGGAGGTAATACCCTACTCATGTTTGATTAATATTGATGATATGGGTAGTACAAGATTAGATCTACCACGAGATCAAGGAGGCTAAGCCCTAGAAGCTAGCCTATGGCATGATTGTTTTTCGTCCTACGGACTAAAACCCTCTGGTTTATATAGACACCGGATAGGTTAGGGTTACACAGAGTCGGTTACAATGGTAGGAGATCTACGTATCCGTATCGCCAAGCTTGCCTTCCACGCCAAGGAAAGTCCCATCCGGACACGGGATGAAGTCTTCAATCTTGTATCTTCATAGTCTTGGAGTCCGGCCGTGACGATAGTTCGGCTATCCGGACACCCCCTAGTCCGGGACTCCCTCAGTACCCATTAGAGGGAATGACATAGAGTTACCACCTGCTTTTGTTGATTATAATGCAATGGTACGCTACCAGTTTCTTGAGAGGAATGAACAGTTCCTCCAGTACCAATTAATCTTTGACAGAGGGTGTGCCGTCCATATTACCCTTCCTGCTCCTGCCTTCTTTAACTTTCAGGCAAATGGGAGATATTTTATAACCAGAGAGGAGGCAAACGAGTATGAGAGAACAGTGGAAGCCGCTCGCCTCCAGGATGCAGCTCGCCAAGAGGTAGCTGCCGCAACACAATACGATCCAAATTATGAGTTCAGATATCACCCGGGCCAATGGTGGCCTAGACCAACTTAGGCCAAAATCCTAAGCTTGGGGGAGTATGTATTTCTCACCGACATTACATTTGTGTTCACACAGTCAATGCAGTTGTCGGTGTTCATACTTTTTCATTGTATTATCCATGTTAGTTTATTTCTTTTTCCCGCTTTCTTCTCGTGTGTTTGAAAAACCTTAAGAAAAGCCAAAAAAAATAGTTGCAGTTAGTTTACATTCTATGCATGCTTAGTTGTAGTATTAAAAGAAAACCCAAAAAGATTTCTCGTTCTTCTTTTGCTTGTTGGGAGCTTTCCTGTGTAAATAGTTTTTCTCGTTCTTGTTTTACTTTCTTCAGAAAAAAAACTCTAAAAATATTTCAGTGTGTTCCTTTGAAATTCTTTTCTTTTCTTTGGGGGTCAAGAGGAGAAGACCACGATGAAAATGTTGAGTGGCTCTCTTATGCATTATTGTTGATCTGACAAACAACCCATATTACCTTGTCTTCTCCTTTGAATAAATGTTTGCAGATTCTAGCTTAGTCCAATGCACGTGCACTATTATTATTATCCACACCATTCGATCGTGCAAGTGAAAGGCAATAATGATGATATATAATGAAATGATTGAGATGAGAAAAGGCTGGTATGAACTCGACCTATCTTGGTTTTGTAAATATGATTAGTTCATCATTCCTAATTCAGCTTATTATGAATGAAACATGTTTGCAATGACAATTAGAGATTATAGTTACTCATGCCAAGCTTAATTAGCTAGGAGTTTATAATGGTTTACCTTGCGTGCCAACATGGAAATTAAAATGGTTGTGATGTAGTATGATAGGATGGTATCCTCCTTTGAATGATTCGAGTGGCTTGACTTGGCACATGTTCACACATGTAGTTGAAACAAAATCAACATAGCCTCCACTATGTTCATGTTAATGGTGATTTATATCCTACTCGTGCTTGCATTCAATGTTGTTTAATCTCAATGTATGTTTATGACCGTTGTCGCTCTCTAGTTGGTCGCTTCCTAGTCTTTTTCTAGCCCTCACTTGTACTAAGTGGGAATACTGCTTGTGCATCCATTTCCATAAACCCCAAAGTTGTTCCATATGAGTCCACCATACCTTCCTATATGTGGTATTTACCGGCCGTTCCAAGTAAATTTGCAAGTGCCAAACTCCAAACCTTCAAATGATAATTTGTTTTGTATGCTCTAATCGCTCATGTACCAACTAGGGCTGTCCATATCTTCCATGTTAGGTGGGTTATTCTCACGATGAGTGGACTTTGCTCATCATTCACGAGAAAATGGCTGGTAACCGGGATGCCCAGTCCCATGCTCAAATCAAATCAAAATAATTGCAAACAAAACTCCCCCAGGACTGTTGTTAGTTGGACGGTACCCGTTGTTTCGGACCAGCCGGGGAGTGTGCCTGTTGGTGGTGGTGATAGAGGCAAAGGTGTCCCGTATTTCGATGAGATGGTGGCTATCGTTTAAGGTGGAGTAGACTGTGACGATCCGACTATGAACGTACGAGGATGTCGCGCCTTAGCAATCGCTAAACCAACTCCGAGAGGTTATTGACCACGCTGGAGCACGATCAACCTGACCACGAGGTCCTGTTTCCTGCGTGCAAATGAAGAACAAGCAAGAAACTGAGATTGCAATCTGGATATTGCGAATGTAAGAGGAAAGCTTTATTAATGAAGGCGGAAGTTTAGGCACAAGTTTAACAATCTCAATACATAACAAGCAAGCATGCAACGAGTATATGAGCAGCGGAAAGTAAAGCATGCAACTTGCAATAATGTAAAGGGAAGGGTTTGGAGGATTCAAACGCAATTTGGAGAAACAGATGTTTTTGTCGTGGTTCCGATAGGTGGTGCTATCGTGCATCCACGTTGATGGAGACTTCAACCCACGAAGGGTAACGGTTGCGCGAGTCCACGGAGGGCTCCACCCACGAAGGGTCCACGAAGAAGCAACCTTGTCTATCCCACCATGGCCGTCGCCCACGAAGGACTTGCCTCACTAGCGGTAGATCGTCACGAAGTAGGCGATCTCCTTGCCCTTACAAACTCCTTGGTTCACCTCCACGATCTTGTTGGAGGCTCCCAAGTGACACCTAGCCAATCTAGGAGACACCACTCTCCAAGAAGTAACAAATGGTGTGTTGATGATGAACTCCTTGCTCTTGTGCTTCAAATGATAGTCTCCCCAACACTCAACTCTCTCTCACAGGATTTGGATTTGGTGGAAAGAAGATTTGAGTGGAAAGCAACTTGGGGAAGGCTAGAGATCAAGATTCATATGGTAGGAATGGAATATCTTGGCCTCAACACAAGTGTAGGTGGTTCTCTCTCAGAAAATGTGTATTGGAAGTATAGGTTCATTCTGATGGCTCTCTCCATGAATGAAGAGTGGGTGGAGGGGTATTTATAGCCTCCACACAAAATCTAACTGTTACACACAACTTTCCAAACTCGGTGGGACCGAATTGGTAAGCTTGGTCGGACCGATTTAGCAAATCTAGTGACCATTAGGATTTTCGATGGGACCGACATGCAACTCGGTAGGACCGATATGGTTAGGGTTAGGGCATAACGTAATCTCGGTGAGACCGATTACACAAACTCGGTGAGACCGATTTTGGTAATAAGCTAACGGAGAGAGTTGGTCGAGCAAAGTCGGTGAGACCGATTGCACAAACTTCGGTGGGACCGATTTTGGTAATAAATTAACAGAGAGTTTGCATTGTAATCTCGGTAGTACCGATTACTTAAACTTCGGTGAGACCGAATTTGGTAATGGACATACGGAGAGATTACAATCCCATCTCGGTGAGACCGAGATCCCTATCGGTGAAACCAATTTGCCTAGGGTTTGTGGTAGTGGCTAAGACATCTGAACTCGGTGGCGCCGGATAGAAAGAATCGGTGGGGCCGAGTTTGACTTTTGGTTTAGGACATATGTGGATGTGAGAAAATAGTTGAGGGCTTTGGAGCATATCACTAAGCACCGTAGAGCAAGAAACTCATTAAGCAACACCTCATCCCCTCTTGATAGTATTGGCTTTTCCTATAGACTCAATGTGATCTTGGATCACTAAAATAGAAAGTGTAGAGTCTTGAGCTTGGAGCTTGAGCCAATCCTTTGTTCTTAGCATCTTGAAGGGTTTCCACATCCTCTTGTCCATGCCACTCCATTGTTGAACTTGTCTGAAACATACTAGTTAAAAGTGTTAGTCCAACAAGAGATATGTTGACATTAATTACCAAAATCACCTAGGGAGCACTTGTGCTTTCAATCTCCCCCTTTTTGGTAATTGATGACAACATACATCAAAGCTTTAGATAAAGATATAAAGAATAACGAGTAAAGCTTTAGAAAGACATGTAACATGCATAGGCTCCCCCTACATGTATGCAATCATGTGGATATGGAATATGGAAGCATCTGAGAGCATAACCATGACAGAGTAAGCAATGTGTTACATGTATCTTGGCTATATGCATCAGAGCAAATGATGTGAATATGGGAAATGTACCTTCATGCTCATGAGTCCTTCTTGCAAACAGTATGTACATCAACAAGAATTCCTCATACACATGACTGTGATGCATATACTTACCTTGTGGTCTTGAGTTGGCTTAGGATGGAATGAACCTGTGAAAATAGGGTCAGATAACACAGATACACCTACTGGCCAGAGCAAGCAAAAGAAGCCACAAGAGTACCAAGACTGGAATGATATGTAGAGAGTGAGTACTAAGTACCACATTGAATATAGACATGTCCCGAAAGGTAAAGATGTGCAATGAATTTAAAGAATTTCTTTCCCTTAGATGTCTTGCTCCCCCTGAATCTAGCATGGGATACTGGGAGAAGATAGGGAACAGAAAATTAGAGCAAAATGCAGAATCAGAGCTCAAAGAAACAAATGAATAGTGCTAATGCAAATAAGCACATATGAACATTTCTTTCCCCTCAAGAAGACATGTGGCATCTCTCCTCTTGAAAACCAAGCATCTGGGATCCTTGAAGATTACTCTCTTCTTGAGTATTCTCTCCCCCTGGAGATATATTTCTCCCCCTGTTGAAGTGATAAGGCTTTGATGTGATCTCTCTCTCCCCCTTTGACATCAATTTCCAAGAAGGGCCTTCTGGAATTTGTCGTGAATGGGTTTGGTCCTTGAGTCACAACATAAAGCACTAACAAAAATGTGATGCTTGTAGAGGACAAGATTCATGGAGTGGAGCTGGATCAAAAGTAATGCAAGAATAAGTGGCAAAATGTTTTTCCTGTAGTGAAATCGGTGGCACCGAGTGGTATGCTTCGGTTGCACCGAAGACAAGAAACCGGCGTGACCGAGTTCATCACAGAGAAAACACTTGTCACCTCAGCTCACTAGACAAGTAAGATCTCACAAGGATTTGCAAGGAATTAACTGAAAGATTTGCAATGAATTGGATGCAGGGAATGCAGAACAAATAGAAAAGAAAAGAAATCTAGATGAAGTTTTTTTGAAAGGGGAAACAAATATGCATGAGACAAATGCAAGAGCACAGAAAAGAACACAAGAGAACTTCATCTAGAAATGGCCGGCGACAAAGTCACCTATGTTAGAGTATATTGACTTAGGAGTCAAGTGAGATCACTTGATCATAGGTCATACTCATCGTTTAAGCTCAAAATGGGGTTACCATTTTTTGTTTAAGCATCTTGATGTATTCACATCTTGTCGAGTTGGTTTGGCTCATGTCTTGGAGTAAAGCTTCTCTAAGATGGAATAACATACCTTGGGTGGTGGTGTTGATCGTGATCATGTAGTTGAACTTGTGTGGGTTGCTCAATGTTGATGTAGCTCATCAAGAGTTGGGAGCATCACTTGGAATTTGAGTTCATCTACCTACATGGGTTAGTTCTTGCAAGGAAGAGCACTTGTGTATCCAAAATGACAATCATGAAACTCAACATAGAATTTGTCAAAGGATATGTTTGAAAGGTTTCGTGCTTCCTTGTCTTCAACCGCCATTGTGTAGAGACTTGGTGATGTAGAGATTGCTCAAGATGTGAGTGAGTTGCAATCTCATAGACTTAGATTCATCCAAGTACCTACAAGGGTTAGATAACATGCAAGGTGCAAATATATCCAAGATATAAGATTATCATCATAAGAGAAATATCAAGGATTAGTCATAAGCTCATGTCTTGCATGTATCCAATGGAGTTCCTACTCCAAGTTTGAAGCATCAATGATGTTCAATTCACCTCTTAACTTGCAAAACACTTTCTCATCAAGTGGTTTAGTGAATATACCCGCTAATTGCTTTTCGGTGCGAACATGCTTAAGATTAATGTCACCCTTAGCAACATGATCTCGGATGAAATGATGACGAACTTCAATATGCTTAGTTCGAGAGTGTTGCACGGGATTGTGAGCAATCTTGATAGCACTTTCATTGTCACAAAGTAATGGAACATGTTTCACATATATCCCATAATCTTTAAGAGTTTGGGTCATCCAAAGTAATTGAGCACAACATGAACCCTGACAATGTATTCCGCTTGGCGGTGGATAAGGATACCGAGTTTTGTTTCTTGGAAGACCAAGACACAAGAGATATGCCAAGAAATTGACAAGTACCCGAAGTGGACTTTCTATCAACCTTGTCACCGGCATAGTCCGAGTCGGAGTAGCCAACAAGATCGAAAGAGGCCATCTTAGGATACCAAATGCCAAAATTTGGTGTATGGATTAAGTATCTCACTATCCTTTTCATGGCCTTAAGATGACATTCTTTAGGAGCAGCTTGATATCGTGCACACATGCACACACTTAGCATGATATCGGGACATGAAGCACATTGATATAACAATGAACCAATCATAGAGCAATAAACCTTTAGATCGACCGGTTCACCATATTTGGTCAAATCAAGATGTCCACTAGTAGGCATGGGTGTAGTCATACCTTTGCATTCTTGCATATTGAACTTCTTGAATAAGTCCTTGGTGTACTTTGTTTGAGAGACAAAGGTACCTTCCTTAGTTTGCTTGATTTGCAAACCAAGAAAAAATTGAGTTCACTCATCATAGACATCTCAAACTTCTCCGACATTAGCTTTCCAAACTTTTCACTAAAATGAGGGTTAGTAGAACCAAATATAATATCATCAACATAGATTTGGCACACAAATAATTCTCCGTTGACCCTTTTAGTAAAAAGAGTAGAATCAATTTTTCCGATTTCAAAGCCTTCTCCAATAAGGAACTTGGTCAAGCATTTATACCACGCTCTAGGAGCTTGTTTAAGACCATAAAGAGCTTTGTGAAGTTTGTAAACATGACCAGGTTTCTTAGGATTAACAAAGCCGGGAGGTTGTTTAACATAAACTTCCTCCTCTATTTCACCATTTAGAAAAGCACTTTTAATGTCCATTTGGTACAAGGTGATATCATGGTGATTAGCATAGGCAAGTAAGATGCGAATGGACTCAAGTCTAGCAGGGAGCATAAGTCTCACCATAGTCCATACCTTCGACTTGTGTGTAGCCTTGGGCGACGAGACGTGCTTTGTTGCGAACTACTTGTCCATCTTCATCTTGCTTGTTGCGAAACACCCATTTGGTACTGATGATGTTGTGGTTGTTGTCGGGTTTCTCAACCAATGTCCAAACTTGATTTCTCCCAAAGTTGTGTAGCTCTTCGTGCATGGCGTTTATCCAATCTGGATCTTCCAATGCTTCTTCAACCTTCATAGGTTCAATGCTAGAGATGAATGAATAGTGTTCACAAAAGTTAGCTAAACGAGTTTTAGAGCGAGTGATTCCCCCGGTTTGGATACAATTGTAGATTTGCTCGACAGGATGGTCTTTAGCGATTCTTGCTCGAACTCGTGAAAGCCTTTGCTTGGGTCTTGGTTGAACATCTTCTTCATCCTGTTCTTCTTCTTGGACTTCTTCATTGTTGGCTTGTCATTCTCTTGTCGTGGTGGAGAAGGAGGTTGTTGACGTTCGTCTTGGTGAACTTCCTCGTTTTCTTCATCTTGGTGTGTCCCACTTGTGGATGCTTCCGTATCAACTCTTGGTTCACCTTTTCGTGAGGTAGAAGCTTCCACTTGGACGGACGAGGTACTCTCCTTCATCTCCGTTGGACGAATCTTGCCAATAGACAAGTCTTGAATTGCTTCCGAGGGGTCTTTGTCTCCTACATGAATTGGCAATTGCTCTACTTGCGTGCCGTTAGATTCATCAAACTTCACATCTACCGTTTCTTCAACCTTTCGGGTGAAATTGTTGTAGACACGGTATGTGTGAGAGTTTGAGCCATAACCAAGTAGGAAACCTTCATGAGACTTAGGAGCAAATTTAGAACGACGATGCTTATCAAGAATGTAGCACTTTGAGCCGAATACTCGAAAGTATCCAACTTGGGGTTTGTTACCGGTGAGAAGCTCGTATGCCGTCTTGCCGAGTAGCTTGTGAAGATACAAGCGATTTGTTGCATGACAAGCTGTCTAACCCGCTTCCGCCCAAAAGTGCTTCAACGTCTTGTACTCATCAAGCATCGTTCTCGCCATTTCGATGAGCGTCCGGTTCTTCCTCTCAACAACTCCATTTTGTTGAGGTGTGTATGTAGCCGAGAACTCGTGTGAAATCCCTTCTTCGTCAAGAAAGGTGTCCACATTTGCGTTCTTGAACTCCGTTCCGTTGTCGCCGCGAACCTTCTTGATCTTCACTTGATTGATTTTGGGCCTTCCTAGCGAAGTTTTTGAAGATCTTTTGGACCTGCGATTTATCATCGAGAAAGAACACCAACGTAAATCTTGAAAATCATCAACTATAACTAGACCAAAAGAATTTCCACCGAGACTTTTGTAGCGTTGGGACCAAAGAGATCCATATGAAGTAGCTCGAGTGGCCTCCTTGTGGTCATGATGTTCTTCACGGGATGCCTTCCTCCAACCTGTTTACCTGCCTAACAAGCGCTGCAAAGTCTATCCTTATCAAATATGACATTGTTAACTCCAAGGATATGATTTCCTTTAATAAGCTTGTCAAGGTTTCGCATGCCAACATGACCTAATCGTCTATGCCATAACCAACCTTTAGAGAATTTAGCTATAAAGCAAGTTCTCGGTTGAGCCTTTTTAGTGAAATCAACAATGTATAGATCACCTCTACGCACACCGGTAAAGACCATTTTATGATTATCTCTACGAAACACTTGGCAATCTACTTCAAAGAATAGGACATTGAAACCGAAATCAGCAAGTCTAGAATCTTTGAAAGTAAGTTTTATCCAAGAGATTCAACGAGCATGACATTTTGTATGGAGCTATCATGTGATATGGCCACCTTACCGAGGCCAACCACCTTACCCTTTGAGTTGTCACCGAAAGTGACATACTTTCGAGGACCATCGTTTTCAGCAAGCTCACGAAACATGTCTTTATCTCCGGTCATGTGATCGGTACATCCACTATCAAGAACCCATTCCTTTCCTCCTGCCATATATCCCCGAAGATTTGCCATAAGACCAAAGTGTCTCATTGCATCATCAAGATCGAAGTCACTATCTTCATCCTCATCATAGTATCCATGTTCAACATTGTTATGTGGTGGATCAAATCCTAGAGAGGGTGATTCATTAGAGTGAGTTTGACAATGATCTTGCTTATGAATTTTTATAGCTTCGGAAATAATATCACTAATAATTCCAACATCTCCTTTGGCACACATAAGGTTTGTAAGCTCAAACAAACAATCACCAAACATAGGATCACTAGAATTCATCTTACTCAAGGCAATAGACTTATGGAGAATTTCATCTAGATTTTTCAAGGAATAATTTGGAAAACGTTCTTCAAGAAATTTCCATATGGTGTAGGCACACTTAAGAGTAGGCAAACATCCTATCAAGTTTCTAGGCAAGCCTCGAATGATAAGTTCGACAGTTCTAAGATTGTGAATCATGTCAATTGACTCATCAAGGGTGGGATGCATAGGATCAACATGAGGTGCACAAGGGCTAGAAATGTACTTGTTCAAATGATATTGATTGAAAATCACAAGCATCTCATTTTTCCACTCATGAAAATACTCTCCATCAAGTATAGGCACTCTTATGTCTAAGACTCCCAATAGTAGACTCATCCATCTTCCTCCAATGGTGTTTAAACCAAAGCAATGGAGACCAAACCTCTGATACCAATTGAAAGGGATCGAGAAGAGGTGTCTAGAGGGGGGTGATTAGACACTAAGTACCAAAAGTTGCAGTTTTTTACTTCTTTAAGTTCAAGTGGAGTTTAGGCACAAGTTTAACAATCTCAATACATAACAAGCAAGCATGCAGCGAGTATATGAGCAGCAGAAAGTAAGGCATGCAACTTGCAAGAACGTAAAGGGAAGGGTTTGGAGGATTCAAACGCAATTTGGAGACACGGATGTTTTTGTCGTGGTTCCGATAGGTGGTGCTATCGTACATCCACGTTGATGGAGACTTCAACCCACGAAGGGTAACAGTTGCGCGAGTCCACAGAGGGCTCCACCCACGAAGGGTCCACGAAGAAGCAACCTTGTCTATCCCACCATGGTCGTCGCCCACGAAGGACTTGCCTCACTAGCGGTAGATCTTGACGAAGTAGGCGATATCCTTGCCCTTACAAACTCCTTGGTTCAACTCCACAATCTTGTTGGAGGCTCCCAAGTGACACCTAGCCAATCTAGGAGACACCACTGCAAGAAGTAACAAATGGTGTGTTGATGATGAACTCCTTGCTCTTGTGCTTCAAATGATAGTCTCCCCAACACTCAACTCTCTCTCACAGGATTTGGATTTGGTGGAAAGAAGATTTGAGTGGAAAGCAACTTGGGGAAGGCTAGAGATCAAGATTCATATGGTAGGAATGGAATATCTTGGCCTCAACACAAGTATAGGTGGTTCTCTCTCAGAAAATGTGTATTGGAAGTGTAGGTTCGTTCTGATGGCTCTCTCCATGAATGAAGAGTGGGTGGAGGGGTATTTATAGCCTCCAGAAAAAATCTAACCGTTACACACAACTTGCCAAACCCGGTGGGACCTAATTGGTAAACTCGGTCGGACCGATTTAGCAAATCTAGTGACCGTTAGCATTTTCGGTGGGACCGACATGCAACTCGGTAGGACCGATATGGTTAGGGTTAGGGCATAACGTAATCTCAGTGAGACCGATTACACAAACTCGGTGGGACCGATTTTGGTAATAAGCTAACTAGAGAGTTGGTCAGGCAAACTCGGTGAGACCGATTACACAAACTCGGTGGGACCGATTTTGGTAATAAGTTAACCAGAGAGTTTGCATTGTAATCTCGGTAGTACCGATTACTTAAACTCGGTGAGACCGAATTTGGTAATGGACATACACAGAGAGATTACAATCCCATCTCGGTGAGACCGAGATCCCTATCGGTGAAACGGATTTGCCTAGGGTTTGTGGAAGTGGCTAAGACATCTTAACTCGGTGGCGCCGGATAGAAAGAATTGGTGGGGCCATGTTTGACTTTTGGTTTAGGACATATGTGGATGTGAGAAAGTAGTTGAGGGCTTTGGAGCATATCACTAAGGCTTTGAGAGCAAGAAACTCATTAAGCAACACCTCATCCCCTGTTGATAGTATTGGCTTTTCCTATAGACTCAATGTGACCTTGGATCACTAAAATAGAAAGTGTAGAGTATTGAGCTTGGAGCTTGAGCCAATCCTTTGTTCTTAGCATCTTGAAGGGGTTCCACATCCTCTAGTCCATGCCACTCCATTGTTGAACTTGTCTGAAACATACTAGGTAAAAGTGTTAGTCCAACAAGAGATATGTTGAAATTAATTGCCAAAATCACCCAGGGAGCACTTGTGCTTTCACCAAGGTTTCATGCAGTCCATATGGTGGCTTCAAAGTCCTGAAATCATCACTTGTAACTCCTTTCTTGTTCCCCTTGCGCATGCCATCATCTCCATGCTTGGTCTTGCTCTAGTGTTCATTGCTCTTATCGATGCCAGGCACTTCATTTATAAGCAAAACATATGTATCCAATTTTGGCAGCATCATATTCTCATGAACATTAGAATCATTACCAAGAAACGAAAGTACTTGATAATTTAATTGGCGTGCGCGAGCTCTAGTAATTGGTCCAGTATATGTAGCAGTAGGGGCTGTGGGTGTAACAATGGTATTGATGTCCTCATCATCCTCCCCTTCTTGAAATGAAGTCGTCCTCGACGGAAGCTCATCTTCCTCACCCAAATAGGCTTCAAATCTGCAATGTTAAAAGTGGGACTAACCCCAAAATCTGCAGGCAACTCAAGTTTATATGCATTATCATTTATTTTCTTTAACACCTTAAATGGACCATCAACACGTGGCATTAGCTTTGATTTGTGCAAATCAGGAAATATATCCTTACGCAAATGTAACCAAACAAGATCTCCAGGTGCAAAGACAACACATTTTCTACCCTTATCTCCAGCAAGTTTATATTTAGCATTTATATGCTCAATGTTCTCCTCAGTTAGCTAATGCATTTTCAAGATCAATTCAGCATGTTGTTTAGCATCAAAATTAACTTTCTCCGAAGATGGAAGAGGCAACAAATCAATAGGTGCACGAGGAAGGAAACAATACACAATTTCAAAAGGGCACATCTTAGTAGTAGAATGCAATGAACGATTATAAGCAAATTCAATATGAGGCAAGAATTCTTCCCACATTTTCTTGTTATTCTTCAAAATAGCCCTAAGCATAGTAGACAATGTTCTATTGACTACTTCAGTTTGTCCATCAGTTTGGCGGTGACATGTAGTACTAAAAAGCAGTTTACTCCCCAACTTAGTCCATAAACATCTCCAAAAGTGGCTAAGAAATTTAGTTTCACGATCTGAAACAATTGTATTTGGCATACCATGCAAGCGAATAATTTCACGAAAGAATAAATCAGCAACATTAGCAGCATCATCGCTTTTATGACATGGTATAAAGTGTGCCATTTTCGAGAACCTATCCACAACAACAAATATTCTATCCCTCCCCTTCTTTGTTCGAGGTAAACCTAAAACAAAGTCCATAGATATATCCTCCCAAGGAACACTAGGTACAGGCATATGCATATATAAACCATGAGGATTGAGTCGTGACTTAGCCTTTTGACATGTAGTGCAGCGAGCAACAAAACGCTCAACATCCCGTCTCATCTTTGGCCAAGAGAAATGTGTGGTAAGTATATCCTCCTCTTCTTCACGCCAAAGTGTCCCGTTAATCCTCCTCTGTGCGCCTCCTGCAACAACAAAAGACGAACGGAGCTAGCTGGAATGCATAGCTTGTTAGCACAAAACACAAATCCATTGTTAACGACGAACTTGTTCCATGTTCTCCCTTCCTTACAATTCTGCAATACATCTTTAAATTCAGCATCATGCACATATTGATCTTTGATGGTCTCCAAACCCAATATTTTAGAGTCAAGTTGTGAAAGCATAGTATAACGACGAGACAATGCATCAGCAATAACATTTTCTTTACCCTTCTTGTGTTTAATGACATAAGGGAAAGTCTCAATGAATTCAACCCATTTAGAATGTCTACGGTTCAGTTTTGCTTGACTTTTAATGTGTTTCAAAGATTCATGATCAGAATGTATAACAAATTCTTTGGGCCATAAATAATGTTGCCATGTTTCTAAGGTCCGAACAAGAGCATATAATTCTTTATCATAAGTAGAATAGTTCAAACTAGGCTCACTCAATTTTTCAGAAAAGTATGCAACAGGTTTGCCATCTTGTAATAACACACCTCTTAATCCAATTCCACTAGCATCACATTCAAGCTCAAAAGTCTTATTAAAATTAGCAAGTTGGAGTAAAGGAGCATGTGCCAACTTATCTTTCAATACCATGAAGGCTTCTTCCTGTGCGGTACCCCAAACAAAAGGCACATCCTTCTTTGTAAGCTCATTGAGAGGTGCAGCAATGGTGCTGAAATCTTTCACAAAACGCCTATACACTACTGGAATCAGGAACTTTGCCGTCAGCCGTTTCTTTGCCGTCAGCTAGCAGAAAACTGATGGCAAAGAAGCAGCTGACGGTAAAGAAACTGTTTGCCATCAGCCCCATCTTTGCCGTCAGCTAGCTGACGGCATAGAACCTTTGTCGTCCTCTAATGGACGACAAAGAGGTAGGGTGGGCCGATAGCGAGGGGCAGCTAATGACCACTTTCTTTACCGTCAGGTAGCTGATGGCATAGAAACTTTGCCGCCCACTAGCAGACGGCAAAGAAACTGGCCATTCTAACGTCCGTTAGCTAGGCTCTTTGCCGTCAGCTAGCGGACGGCAAAGAGCTGTGCCCTATGTGTAACAAAACGCCCTCACGCCGTGCCCCTCTCTCTCCCTCCCCTCATCCCAACCCCGTGCCGCCCCTTCACCCGACGCCGCCCGCGCCTTGCCAGACGCTCCGCCGCTTCACCGCCCGCCCGGCTGCCCGCCTGCCCGGTGCCGGGCCTCCTCGCTGCCCGCCGCCGAACCCACGCCCGGCCGCCAGCGCTGGGCCTCCTCGCTGCCCGGCCTGACAGCCATGCCGGCCCACCCGCCTCATGCCCGCCTGCCCGCCGCTCCGCCCGCCGCCCGCCCCACCGCCCGCCCGGCCGCTCCAAGGTGAGTCATTTTAATTTTTTTCTTCTGTTTTTTAGATTTAGTTTAATTAGGTTTAGTATAATTTAGTTTAGGTTTTGTTTAGTTTAGTTAGTTTACTTTGAGTTTAGTTTAGTTTAGTTTAGGTCAAGTTTCTGGTTTAGTTTAGGTTTAGTTTAGTTAGTTTAGTTTAGGTTTAGGTTAGGTTTAGTTTAGTTAGTTTAGTTTAGTTTACTTTAGGTTAAGTTTCTGGTTTATTTTGAACATGTGAAATTTGTTGTTATTTTTTTAGTTCAAGCATTTATTCCCGCTTGGACGTCGATGATGCCTATCCCGCATCCTCGTCGTCGATTTGGCGGAGGAGGCCTGCTTTATCAGAGGGGCCATATCCGAGACTAGGCTCCGCCGGGCTGGTACTAGGAGGTTCTACCTTTCGGGGGGCGCAGGTTGGTGAGGAGCCAGCCCATCATTGACCCGAACCTTGTTTGGTGGCGGTCACGTGGGCCAGTGACGGTGCCGAGGCTTTCGGACACCGCAGAGGTGGTACGTCGCCGTGTTAGCGAGGAGGACGAGCACGTCCGTCGCTACATGGTTGCGTTGGAGGGCAGGTTCGACAATACCTGGCAGGTTCTTTAGGGATCTCATTGGAGCTATGATCCTGTGATGGTTCCTTCTCTTTGGGTGTCCACCGCCCGCGCCGATACCCGTCGTTCGCTACGGTTCTAGCTGTATTAGCGATGCTATATGTATGATACTATTCGAGATGTATTAGTGATAATATTCGACGATGTACAGACGCAAGTGATTATGTAGTTTTGCTTATTGAATGCATGCTAGTTTAGTTTACCCAGGGACGACGGGGTTAGGGGGTTCCTCGGTGTCGATGGTACCCTAAATAGCAAGTATCGTCAGTGCGAGATGCATGTGGCCGTCGGTGTCGAATACTACATCCACATCCCACAAGTGACACAGGGGTCTTGCGTCCCGCATCAACAGTTCTCGATGTCGATGGCGGTCGAACACCATTGCGAATTTTTCTAGCAGCCTTTGAGATGATGATTGAAAGCTAAGTGTTGAAACTTGAAACACCCAAACTGACTCAAGTCGGTTTGGTTGTTCCAAATTTCAAAACTTGGCTTTAATCCTCATCGCAGAGGCTGCCAGACAAATTTGCCAAGGTGTTTGACTGTCATCGGCCACCAGAACTATTGTTGCGGGACGCCGGGCTTCGGCGTCACTTGTGGGACATGGATCTAGTGTTCAACGCCGAGCACCTCATGTATCTTGCACAAATGATACTTGCTATTTAGGGTTCTATTGATTCCAAGGAACCCCTAACCCGCTCGTCCTGTTGTAAATATTTAGTTAGGTTGACGGAAAAACAATATTGCTATGAAACTCATCTTTCGATTTAAATGTGCCATTTTTTTGTCACCGCGAGGGTCTAGTGTTCGACGAGCTCCGCCCATGCGTTTGTGGGTTAGGACAAATGACATCTCCTCCCCCCTTGATTTGCTCTGTTCCGGTCTTCATGCCGATGAAACTTGCTAGTTATAGGTGTCTTCAATCATCAGTATGCATGACCACTATGCGTCTCCTGTTCGAAAGGGTTGCATCTATAAATATGCATGCATTTGCATATTTATAACCGTGATTCTTTCGAATTGTCCAATGTTATCCATGGACAACCCGAGTATGTGTAGATTGGGTTTGTTTTCCCATATGCTCTGCTCCGGATCTGATGCAGAATTTCGTCAGTGCCTCCCTGTTGTTCTCCGGGTACACATCCTCTCTGCTTATTGCCGAGACGTGTATCAGAAGAACAGCAGGGAGGTGCTGCCGAAATTTTGCGTCGGATCCGGAGCAGAGCATGGGAAAACGAACCCAATCTACACATACTGGGTGGGATTAGGACCTATCTTTACCTATTAGCGTCTAGGTTGCATGGATGTAATAAAAGTGACAAACTCCATTAACTGATGAATATATAGATGCTGATATATATATATATATATATATATATATATATATATATATATATTTCTTATGTGTCCAGTGTTGGGGAACGTAGTAATTTCAAAAAAAAAATCCTACGCACACGCAAGATCATGGTGATGCATAGCAACAAGAGGGGAGAGTGTTGTCTATGTATCCTCGTACACCGAAAGCGGAAGCGTTAACTGCTTAGCGGTTGATGTAGTCGTGCGTCTTCACGATCCGACCGATCAAGTCTTGAGCATACGGCACCTCCGAGTTCAGCACACGTTCAGCCCGATGACGTCCCTCGAACTCCGATCCAGCCGAGTGTTGAGGGAGAGTTTCGTCAGCACGACGGCGTGGTGACAATGGTCTACCGACGCAGGGCTTCGCCTAAGCACCGCTACAGTATTATCGAGGTGGACTATCGTGGAGGGGGCACCACACACGGCTAAAAGATCAAACAATCAATTGTTGTGTCTCTAGGGTGCCCCCTGCCCCCATATATAAAGAAGCAAGGGGGGAGGTGCGGCCGGCCTAGAGGGGGCGCGCCAGGAGGAGTCCTACTCCTACCGGGAGTAGCACTCCCTCCCTTTTCCTTGTTGGACTAGGAGTGGAGGGGGAAGAGGAAGGAGAGAGGAAGGAAAGGGGCGCCGCCTCTCTCCTGTCCTATTCGGACTAAGGGGGGAGGCGCGGCCCTGCCACCGCCTCTCCTCTTCTCCACAAGGCCCACTATGGCCCATTAAGCTCCCGGGGGTTCGGTAACCTCCGGTACTACAGTAAAATCCCGATTTCACCCGGAACACTTCCGATATCCAAATATAGGCTTCAAATATATCAATCTTCATGTCTCAACCATTTCGAGACTCCTCGTCATGTCCGTGATCACATCCGGGACTTCAAACAATCTTCGCTACATCAAAACATATAAACTCATAATATAATTGTCATCGAAACGTTAAGCGTGCGGACCCTACGAGTTCGAGAACTATGTAGACATGACCGAGACACGTCTCCGGTCAATAACCAATAGCGGAACCTGGATGCTCATATTGGCTCCCACATATTCTACGAAGATCTTTATCAGTCAGACCGCATAACAACATACGCTGTTCCCTTTGCCATCGGTATGTTACTTGCCCGAGATTCGATCGTCGGTATCTCAATACCTAGTTCAATCTCGTTACGGCAAGTCTCTTTACTCGTTCCGTAATACATCATCCATAACTAACTCATTAGTTGCAATGCTTGCAAGGCTTAAGTGATGTGCATTACCGAGAGGGCCCAGAGATACCTCTCCGACAATCGGAGTGACAAATCCTAATCTAGAAATACGCCAACCCAACAAGTACCTTCAGAGACACCTGTAGAGCACCTTTATAATCACCCAGTTACGTTGTGATGTTTGGTTGCACACAAAGTGTTCCTCCGGTAAACGGGAGTTGCATAATCTCATAGCCATAGGAACATGTATAAGTCATGAAGAAAGCAATAGCAACATACTAAACGATCAAGTGCTAAGCCAACGGAATGGGTCAAGTCAATCACATCATTCTCCTAATGATGTGATCCCGTTATTCAAATGACAACTCATGTCTATGGCTAGGAAACATAACCATCTTTGATCAATGAGCTAGTCAAGTAGAGGCATACTAGTGACAATATGTTTGTCTATGTATTCACACATGTATTATGTTTCCGGTTAATACAATTCTAGCATGAATAATAAACATTTATCATGATATAAGGAAATAAAAAATAACTTTATTATTGCCTCTAGGGCATATTTCCTTCAGTCCCCCACTTGCACTAGAGTCAATAATCTAGTTCACATCGCCATGTGATTTAACACCAATAGTTCACATCACCATGTGATTAACACCCATAGTTCACATCGTTATGTAACCAACACCCAAAGGGTTTACTAGAGTCAATAGTCTAGTTCACATCGCTATGTGATTAACACCCAAAGAGTACTAAGGTGTGATCATGTTTTGCTTGTGAGAGAAGTTTAGTCAACGGGTCTGCCACATTCTCATCCGTATGTATTTTGCAAATTTCTATGTCAACAATGCTCTGCACGGAGCTACACTAGCTAATTGCTCCCACTTTCAATATGTATCTAGACCGAGACTTAGAGTCATCTAGATTAGTGTCAAAACTTGCATCGACGTAACCCTTTACGACAAACCTTTTGTCACTTCCATAATCGAGAAACATATCCTTATTCCACTAAGGATAATTTTGACCGCTGTCCAGTAATCTACTCCTAGATCACTATTGTACTCGCTTGCCAAACTCAGTGGTAGGGTATGCAATAGATCTGGTACACAACATGGCATACTTTATAGAACCTATGGCTGAGGCATAGGGAATGACTTTCATTCTCTTTCTATCTTCTGCCGTGGTCGGGCTTTGAGTCTTACTCAATTTCACACCTTGTAACACAGGCAAGAACTCTTTCTTTGACTGTTCCATTTTGAAACTTCAAAATCTTGTCAAGGTATGTACTCATTGAAAAAACTTATCAAGCATCTTGATCTATCTCTATAGATCTTGATGCTCAATATGTAAGCAACTTCACCGAGGTTTTTCTTTGAAAAAATCCTTTCAAACACTCATGTATGCTTTGCTGAATAATTCTACATTATTTCCGATCAACAATATGTCATTCACATATACTTATCAGAAATGTTGTAGTGCTCCCACTCACTTTCTTGTAAATGGAGGCTTCACCGTAAGTCTGTATAAAACTATATGCTTTGATCAACTCATCAAAGCATATATTCCAACTCCGAGATGCTTGCACCAGTCCATAGATGGATCGCTGGAGCTTGCATATTTTGTTAGCATCTTTAGGATTGACAAAACCTTCTGGTTGCATCATATACAACTCTTATTTAATAAATCCATTAAGGAATGTAGTTTTGTTTATCCATTTGCCAAATTTCATAAAATGCGGCAATTGCCAACATGATTCGGACAGACTTAAGCATAGATACGAGTGAGAAACTCTCATCATAGTCAACACCTTGAACTTGTCGAAAACCTTTTGCGACAATTCTAGCTTTGTAGATAGTAACACTACTATCAGCGTCCGTCTTCCTCTTGAAGATCCATTTAATCTCAATGGCTCACAAATCATCGGGCAAGTCAATCAAAGTCCATACTTTGTTCTTATACATGGATCCCATCTCAGATTTCATGGCCTTAAACCATTTTGCGGAATCTGGGCTCATCATCGCTTCCTCATAGTTCGCAGATTCGTCATGGTCTAGTAACATGACTTCCAGAACAGAATTACCGTACTACTCTGGTGCGGATCGTGCTCTGGTTGATCTTGAAGTTCTGTAGTAACTTGATCAGAAGTTTCATGATCATCATCATTAACTTCCTCTCTTGTTGGTGCAGACATCACTGGAATTGATTTCTGTGATGAACTATTTTCCAATTCGGGAGAAGGTACAATTACCTTATCAAGTTCCACTTTCCTCCCACTCACTTCTTTTGAGAGAAACTCCTTCTCTAGAAAGGATCCATTCTTAGCAATGAACCTCTTGCCTTTTGGATCTGTGATAGAAGGTGTACCCAACTGTCTCCTTTGGGTATCATATGAAGACACATTTCTCCGATTTGGGATTGAGCTTATCAGGATGATACTTTTTCACATAAGCATCGTAGCCCCAAACTTTAAGAAACGATAACTTTGTTTTCTTGCCAAACCACAGTTCATACGGTGTCATCTCAAAGGATTTAGATGGTGCCCAATTTAACGTGAATGCAGTTGTCTCTAATGCATAACCCCAAAACGATAGTGGTAAATCGGTAAGAGACATCATAGATCGCACCATATCTAATAAAGTACTGTTATGACGTTCGGACACACCATTACACTGTAGTGTTCCAGGTGGCGTGTGTAGTGAAACTAGTTCACATTGTTTTGAATGAAGGCCAAACTCGTAACTCAAATATTTTACCTCTGCGATCATATCGTAGAAACTTCTATTTTCTTGTTACGATGATTCTCCACTTCACTCTGAAATTCTTTGAACTTTTCAAATGTTTAAGATTTGTGTTTCATCAAGTAGATATACCCATATCTGCTCAAATCATCTGTGAAAGTGGGAAAATAATGATACCCGCCGCGAGCCTCAATACTCATCGGGTTGCATACATCAATATGTATTATTTCCAACAAGTCAGTTGCTCGCTCCATTGTTCCGGAGAACGGAGTCTTAGTCATCTTGCCCATAAGGCATGGTTCGCAAGTATCAAATGATTCCAAAATCCCATCAACATGGAGTTTCTTCATGCACTTTACACCAATATGACCTAAACGGCAGTGCCACAAATAAGTTGCACTATCATTATTAACTTTGCATCTTTTGGCTTCAATATTATGAAAATGTGTATCACCACGATCGAGATCCAACAAACCATTTTCATTTGGTGTATGACCATAGAAGGTTTTATTCATGCAAACAGAACAACAATTATTCTCTAGTTTACATGAATAACCGTATTGCAATAAACATGATCCAATCATATTCATGCTCAACGCAAACACTAAATAACATTTATCTTAGGTTCAACACTAATCCCGAAAGTATAGGGAGTGTGCGATGATGATCATATCAATCTTGGAACTACTTCCAACACACATCGTCACTTTGCACATAACCAGTCTCTGTTTATTTTGCAACTCCCGTTTCGAGTTACTACTCTTAGCAACTGAACCAGTTTCAAATACCGAGGGATTGCTATAAACACTAGTAAAGTATACATCAATAACATGTATATCAAATATAGCTTTGTTCACTTTGCCATCCTTCGTATCCACCAAATACTTGGGGCAGTTCCGCTTCCAGTGACCAGTCCCTTTGCAGTAGACGCACTTAGTTTCAGGCTTAGGTCCAGACTTGGGCTTTTTCACTTGAGCAGCAACTTGCTTGCCGTTCTTCTTGAAGTCCCCCTTTCTTCCCTTTGTCCCTTTACTTGAAACTAGTGGTCTTGTTAACCATCAACACTTCATGCTCTTTCTTGATTTCTACCTTCGTTGATTTCAGCATTGCGAAGAGCTCGGGAATTACTTTCGTCATCCCTTGCATATTATAGTTCATCACGAAGTTCAAGTAACTTGGTGATAGTGACTAGAGAATTCTGTCAATTACTATCTTATCTGGAAGATTAACTCCCACTTGATTCAAGCAATTGTAGTACCCAGACAATCTGAGCACATGCTCACTGGTTGAGCTATTCTCCTCCATCTTGTAGGCAAAGTACTGTCAGAGGTCTCATACCTCTCGACACGAGCATGACTATGAAATACCAATTTCAACTCTTGGAACATCTTATATGCTCCGTGGCATTCAAAACATTTTTGAAGTCCCGGTTCTAAGCCGTAAAGCATGGTGCACTTAACTATCAAGTAGTCATCATACCGAGCTTTTGTCAAAAGTTCATAACGTCTGCATCTGCTCCTGCAATAGGTCTGTCACCTAGCGGTGCATCAAGGACACAATTCTTCTGTGGAGCAATGAGGATAATCCTCAGATCATGGATCCAATCCGCATCATTGCTACTAACATCTTTCAACTTAGTTTTCTCTAGGAACATATAAATAATAAACGGGGAGCAACGTCGCGAGCTATTGATCTACAACATAGATATGCTAATATTACCAGGACTAAGTTCATGATAAATTTAAGTTCAATTAATCATATTACTTAAGAACTCCCACTTAGATAGACATCCCTCTAATCCTCTAAGTGATCATGTGATCCATATCAACTAAGCCATATCCGATCATCACGTTAGATGGAGTAGTTTCAATGGTGATCATCACTATGTTGATCATATCTACTATATGATTTACGCTCGACCTTTCGGTCTCAGTGTTCCGAGGCCATATCTGTTATATGCTAGGCTCGTCAAGTTTAACTTGAGTATTCCGCGTGTGCAACTGTTTTGCACCCGTTGTATTTGAACATAGAGCCTATCACACCCGATCATCACGTGGTGTCTCAGCACGAAGAACTTTCGCAACGGTGCATACTCAGGGAGAACACTTGTACCTTGATAATTAGTGAGAGATCATCTTATAAAGCTACCGTCGAACTAAGCAAAATAAGATGTATAAAAGATAAACATCACATGCAATCAAAATATGTGACATGATATGGCCATCATCATCTTGTGCCTTTGATCTCCATCTCCAAAGCATCGTCATGATTTCCATCGTCACCGGCATGACACCATGATCTCCATCATCTTGATCTATATCAATGTGTCGTCACATGGTCGTCTCGCCAACTATTGCTCTTGCAACTATTGCTATCGCACAACGATAAAGTAAAGCAATTATTTGGCGCTTGCATCTTATGGAATAAAGAGACAACCATAAGGCTTCTGCCAGTTGCCGATAACTTCAACAAAACATGATCATCTTATACAACAACTTATATCTCATCACGTCTTGACCATATCACATCACAACATGCCCTGCAAAAACAAGTTAGACGTCCTCTACTTTGTTGTTGCAAGTTTTACGTGGCTGCTACAGGCTGAGCTAGAACCGTTCTTACCTACGCATCAAAACCACAACAATAGTTCTTTAAGTTAGTGATGTTTTAACCTTCTCAAGGACCGGGCGTAGTGACACTCGGTTCAACTAAAGTTTGAGCCCGACACCGCCCGACCACTGTGTGCAAAGCACGTCGGTAGAACCAGTCTCGCGTAAGCGTCTGGCGTAATGTCGGTGCAGGCCGCCTCATCCAACAATACCGCCCGAACCAAAAGTATGACATCTTTGGTAAGCGGTATGACTTGTATCGCCCACAACTCACTTGTGTTCTACTCATGCATATAACATCTACGCATAAAACCTGGCTCTGATACCACTGTTGGGGAACGTAGTAATTTCAAAAAAAAATCCTACGCACACGCAAGATCATGGTGATGCATAGCAACGAGAGGGGAGAGTCTTGTCTACGTACCCTCGTAGAACGAAAGCGGAAGCGTTAGCACAACGCGGTTGATGTAGTCGTACGTCTTCACGATCCGACCGATCAAGTACCGAACGCACGGCACCTCTGAGTTCAGCACACGTTCAGCCCGATGACGTCCCTCGAACTCCGATCCAGTCTAGTGTTGAGGGAGAGTTTCGTCAGCACAACGGCGTGGTGACCATGATGATGTTCTACTGACGCAGGGCTTTGCCTAAGCACCGCTACAGTATTATCGAGGTGGACTATGGTAGAGGGGGGCACCGCAGACGGCTAAAAGATCAAACGATCAATTGTTGTGTCTCTAGGGTGCCCCCTGCCCCCGTATATAAAGGAGCAAGGGGGAGGTGCAGCCGGCCTAGAGGGGGCGCGCCAGGAGGAGTCCTACTCCTACCGGGAGTAGGACTCCCTCCCTTTTCCTTGTTGGACTAGGAGTGGAGGGGGAAAGAGGAGGGAGAGAGGAAGGAAAGGGGGCGCCGCCCCCCTCTCCTTGTCCTATTCGGACTAAGGGGGGAGGGGCGCGCGGCCCTGCCCTAGCCGCCTCTCCTCTTCTCCACAAGGCCCACTATGGCCCATTAATCTCCCGGGGGTTTCCGGTAACCTCCCGGTACTCCGGTCAAATCCCGATTTCACCCGGAACACTTCCGATATCCAAATATAGGCTTCCAATATATCAATCTTCATGTCTCGACCATTTCGAGACTCCTCGTCATGTCCGTGATCACATCCGGGACTCCGAACAATCTTCGGTACATCAAAACATATAAACTCATAATATAACTGTCATCGAAACGTTAAGCGTGCGGACCCTACGGGTTCGAGAACTATGTAGACATGACCAAGACACGTCTCTGGTCAATAACCAATATCGGAACCTGGATGCTCATATTGGCTCCCACATATTCTATGAAGATCTTTATCGGTAAGACCGCATAACAACATACGTTGTTCCCTTTGCCATCGGTATGTTACTTGCCCGAGATTCGATCGTCGGTATCTCAATACCTAGTTCAATCTCGTTACCGGCAAGTCTCTTTACTCGTTAGTAATACACCATCCCGCAACTAACTCATTAGTTGCAATTCTTGCAAGGCTTAAGTGATGTACATTACCGAGAGGGCCCAGAGATACCTCTCCGACAATCGGAGTGACAAATCCTAATCTCGAAATATGCCAACCCAACAAGTACCTTCGGAGACACCTGTAGAGCACCTTTATAATCACCCAGTTATGTTGTGACATTTGGTAGCACACAAAGTGTTCCTCCGGTAAACGGGAGTTCATAATCTCATAGTCATAGGAACATGTATAAGTCATGAAGAAAGCAATAGCAACATACTAAACGATCAAGTGCTAAGCTAACGAAATAGGTCAAGTCAATCACATCATTCTCCTAATGATGTGATCCCATTAATCAAATGACAACTCATGTCTATGGCTAGGAAACATAACCATCTTTGATCAACGAGCTAGTCAAGTAGAGGCATACTAGAGACAATATGTTTGTCTATGTATTCACACATGTATTATGTTTCCGGTTAATACAATTCAAGCATGAATAATAAACAGTTATCATGATATAAGGAAATAAATAATAATTTTATTATTGCCTCTAGGGCATATTTCCTTCATCCAGTAGCTAGGCAAGATGACTGATCGTGCGTGGATGTACACCGGTCACACTAGTCAGAAAGACATGACCACTGAATGGTTAACAAACACCGAGGGGTTTCTGAGATTCGCATTTCCAAACGGCCAGAGGATAACATGGTGCCCCTGCGCCGGGTGCAACAATTGGCACAAGAGGACAGAGGATGAAATGGGCAAACACATGCAGAAGTGGGGTTTTATGCCAGATTATACGGTGTGGACATTTCATGGTGAGTCTGCCCAACGTGCCAGAGCTAAGGTGCTTCATCGTCGCACCGATGAGCATGGTACCGAGATGAAAGACATGGTGCAAGACTTTGATGATTCTCAAGACTCGGACGATGAGATGGAGGAATCTACAAAGGCCTTCAATGAAATGTTGGAGTCTTCAAAACGTCCTCTCCACGAGCACACCGAGCTTTGTCAGCTGGATGCCATCTCACAAATAATGGCTCTGAAGGCTCAGTTCAACTTGGGCAGAGAATGCCATGACACAATTATGACAATATTTGGACGTTTTCTACCCAAAGGCCATGTACTACACCGCAAACTGTACCATTCTGCATAAAAATTCTCCATGCTCTTAAAATGCCCTATGAGCAGATACATGCCTGTGAGAAAGGATGTGCCTTATTTAGGCTTCAGTATGCGGACTTGAACTATTGTCCCATTTGCAAGTCATCCAGGTATGTTGTAGTAGACAATGGTATGGGTGAGAAGACGCAGAACGAAATCCCCGTTAATGTTCTTCAGTATATGCCAATTGTACCAAGACTTCAACGTCTTTTCATGGTCGAAGAGACGGCAAGACAGATGGCATTGCACAAAACGGGCAAAAGAACCCAACTAGATGCAGTTGGGAAGCCGATGATGGTGCACACATCGGACGGTGAAGCATGGAAGAGCTTCGATGCATTACATGATGACAAAGCAGCAGATCCGAGGCATCCTCGAGTCGGCATCAAAGACGGATGGAGTTCGGTGTGTTTGATGCGACGGCAGCCCAATACAGTTGTTGGCCCGTGTTGTCTTTCCACTCAATCTCCCGGACAGATTATGCAAAGAAAGAACATTTTCTGGCGTTGATAATTCCGGGGCCCAACTATCCGGGAAGAATATGAATGTGTACATGCAGCCGCTGAAGGATGAATTGCAAGAAGCCTGGGATAATGGGTTCAAGACATACGACGCCTTTAGCAAACGGAACTTCATAATGCGTGTCTGGTACATGTATTATGGAAGAGTTGAAGGAGATACCGAGTATTATGGAAGAGTTGAAGCAATTTATGAACTTCAATTCTATGGTCCAAACCCACCAAACGTCGTAGTCTTCAAATGTTATTGGTTCTAGCCGAAGGAGACTAGAAGGACACATGGACATATAGGGCTAGTGGAAATCAATCAAAGCACCCATTTGGATGTTCCCGATGTCTATATTATGGCTCAACAGGCAACCCAAGTTTTTTATCTACCGTGGGCCTGTCAAAGTGATCCTAATCTCAAAGGTTGGGATGTCGTTTATGAAGTGCCGCCACGTGTTAGACCACCTCCCCCCAATGAAGATGATTATGCACCTCACATTAACCCAGACACTTATGAAGGAGAATTCTTCCAAGATGCGCGTCTTTCCAAAAAAAAAATTCAAGAACTGCTCTACTTCACCCAGAACATTGAAGTAGACAGCGACACTGAACCCGACTTCACCCCTCAGCCGAAACAAGCAGAGCCTGAACTAGAAGAGGTTACTGCTGCGGATGACCTGTCAATGCTTGACAAATTACGTAGAGGTGGCCTTCCATATGATGATGATGCATTTATTAATGATGATGATGAGCACGTCATTACTGATAGTGATGATGATGATGAATTTATTGGTCCCGAAGCATTTATTGAACCAGATTATGACTAGGTATTCAATTTTTTATGTTGTACTTGATTTATATAGTTACTTGCACTACTAGGAAAAGGCTAATTAGTGGCGCACCTGTTTTGGCCATTAATGGCGCACTACAGGTGCGCCACTATCATCACGCCACTAGTAACAAATACTAATGGCGCACCCCTGGTGCGCCATTAGTATACCAGACAATAGTGGCGCACCATGGGGTGCGCCATTAGTATGTCAAACGGTGCGCCATTAATATGCCTCCCAGGGGGCCATATTTACCTTGTGCTCTGGGTTACTAATGGCGCACTACTAGGTAGTGCGCCACTAGTGTGTTTATTGCAGTGCACCACTAAAGTGTAGTGTGGTGCGCCACTAGTATGAATATTAGGAATTTTTTTCTTTTCTGATATTTGCACAGGTCACAAAATATATTACTGCACATAATATAGACAACACAACATATAAACAACAGATTTATCGAATACAATAGAAGATTAGTCTCTGAATATAATTCATCATATTAGTCTCCGTATTCAAAAGAACGAACAAAGTTAGAACATTACAAGTCTCGAGACCGCGAGTAGCGAGTTTGTCTTCACATTACAAGTCGATATCGATCATCTAAACTACCATCACATAGAAGAGAGCTGCGGTCATCATGATTAGCATCATCACGATGAAACTGGTCTTCATCCGGTTCCTCCTCCGCTCCCTCCTCTCTCCGCTAGATAGCTTCGGCGTATCTAGCTTCCGCCTCCGCCCTAGTAGTGTACCCTTTGTAGCATTACCGCTGAAGCGGTGAACCTGTCTCCGACACTCCTCCCGATCGTCGTGAGACTCCGGAACCTTACCCTTGTACATGACATACGACGGCATCTCTATGCACTAGCCAAACAAAGCGTTAGTAGCAATTCACAAACAATACATAAGCAATATATAAGTATGCAACAAAAGGATCGGAAGAGAAAAGCAAGACATTAATAGCACGATTCATGGTCCTACTAATAAATAGCATCGATTACATATAAGTTGACAACTGTCCAAACCAAAGAGACATACAAGTTCATTAAAGTTTAATTACAACATGAGCTAATCGATATTTCCGAACTACATAGCATCACTACTTTCGACTCAACTCAGGGACCGGAGCGTGGATGAAGCCGCCGTCTGTCGTGTTGGTCATGAAATCACGGGCGTTGTCAGCCTGCATTTGTAGCGTAGTTTCTATCTCACTGTTGGACAGTTGATATTTGAGGTAGAACCGCCCCGAGGTACAAAGGACATCTTGATGGATGATTTCCGCAAACTCCGACTGGATGCGAAAGAATTCTTGTCTGATGTCCGTGTCCTGGATTGCCGACATGCGTGCGGTCCAATCTTTGAGATTATTTGGTAGCAGAAGGTGATTATGGTCTCGTACGATCGCCCGCATGTGATGGAGGGCGTAGTAGGCATCCTTCCGACCGCCCGGTAATTTGCTTGACGCAGGGGACATCGTATTGTGGGTGAACACGTGCTTGCCGTACCTCACGAATTGGCTGCTTTGAAGGTGCCTCGGATCTGGCGTGGCAGGGAGAACATCATCAAGAACTTTCTTGATATTTGTGTAGTCTTTCTTGTTGACGGTCCGAGTCGAAATACGTGGCCATGGAATATTTCGGGCTTAAGAGGATGAGTGTGCAATGTGTGTCATTGCACAAAACACGGAATGTTAGAAAAAAAAGAACGATCGAAATATAAGAAATCATATGTTACAGGCGGTGAGGGATGACTTACTCGGGAAAGTAAGCCACGAGGAAGTTATCCTTATCTGGTATGCCAGTTAGCGCCTTCGAGGTATGAACTCGCGACTTGTCGGTCCCAGTATTTGCCCAAGATCTTGGCACACATGTAGAAGGGGTCGACTATCATGATGTCCGGGGTCTTGTCTCTAATGATCCGCATCTCCATACTTTCGGCCAAAAATAGCCGAGCGAAGGTGTAGTGCAGCGGATGAAGGTTAAACATAGCGAAGATGTCATCAAACCGCAGGACGATCGTAACCCGATGGTGCTATCAACAAAGCCCTTGCCCTCGGCACCTTAGCTACGAAACCGGGTATGCCACATCATTCTCGGAGAAGGCGCGCTTTTCAAAGAAAGAACAACATCATGTAGACTCTGCATAGCACCGGTTGCAGCATTGAGCATATTAGTCGGTAGCATCGGCCTACCCGCCACATGCACCCTCCTCGAGATGTCCTTAGGTGAAGGTGGCCCGTCCTGAGCACGGATCATACTCGGTGCCGGCTGGCTCGCACCCTTGTTAGTCATTCTATTCCGTCCCTTCTTCTTCTGCTGTAATGGGATCGAGTTCTGCTCAGAGACCACCTTCTTGAGTGTGTTGGGGCTGATAATATTTCGCACCTCGGCTATCTGAGGCTCGGTGAAGGCGACAGCTAGAGGCGTCTCCTGAGAACTGAACACCGGGGCATTTAATTGTTGCAATTGGGTTTCTCCGCGGTACCAGCTAGATCGTCTTTCGCAGGGTTGGGTTCTTGAGAAGGAGGCCCCAAGAATTCGTCACCGTACCCATGTTTGTTGAAGTACTTATCGATGTTGGTAAATGTACCGTCGTCGTCATCGTTGTCTGGATCCTGTGCCATATGCATGTCTGGATCCTGTGCCATATGCATGTCTGGCATGTCTGGTAGCATTGCGGCGGTCTTGCCATGGCTTGGCGCCGACACGACTGGCCGTGTTGTCTGTGGAGTGGTGTCCCCCGCCCCCAAACGAATCTGGCTCTTCAGCCAAAGCAGGAGCCAGCTTAAGCAGGCGCTAAGGGTCATCACATCATCTTCGTCGGCCCCTGAGGGTCGAAACGGAGGTAACAAGTCATTGCAGCCCCGCAGCACCCGAACCAGTTGAACCCTATACACGTTGGGTGGCATGGGATTACCGTGGAACAGGCGGTTGCCCGGTTGAACGATTCTGGCCTTGGCGACATCGATCAACTCACCGTCCACGAAGTGCAGAAGAGTGCATGGAACGTCGGCGGCGCCCTGCGAAAACATGTAGGGCGTCAGGGATGCCCAGTCAAAGGCAAGGAGATGAAGTCATCGGCTGAGAGGCTTAATTAGTTACCGTGATGGCGTCGAGCTCGGCTAATGTCGAGGCACCGCCAACGGCGGGCGTGTAATTGACGGAGGGGTCGCTTGCTGCCGAGGTGCCGACCGACGTATTCTTCCCACACCCGGGTGCATTAAGCTGCAATGCCGCCGCCGCCGCGGTAGACACCAATGCCGCCTCCGCCGGAGACACCAATGGCGCCGCTAGCGCGTTGCTGCCCGTGAAGCTGGGAATCGGGGGCGGCCCCTGTTGGCCACCCACCATCCACGCCAGCAGCCCACAAACCAAGGTAGGTATAATGGCGGTGATCGTCGCTCCTAGTTGGTCTCCCACTTGCTCTTCGACCATCTCCGGAATCCGTGCCACTTGTGCCTTGAGTTGTTGAACCACGCGCTCCTGGCTTTCCGAGCTGGTCTTTCTCTCCTTTCGCCCAGCAGTATAGTATTCCGACCATTTCGTGGACAAGCCTTTGTCGGCCACACGACCAGCTGACGACGGCTTACTGAGCTTATACCTGTTTTTCATTACGTTCAACGCCCTATTTAAAGGGGTGTCGAAAGGGGAGCTCTGAGACGACCCCACACTACTGCTTTCAGTGTCCTGCGGAAGGAACGTGAACCATTTAGAAATTTGGCTTCATTAATTAGAATGCAACCATATGGAGCTAATTACTCAGGGGTGTATTCCTTACTAGAACACGCTCAAGCACCTTGGTCTTCGGATCCGTGGTAAGCTCCTTGGTTACCGGGTCTATCTTATGCAGACACGACATAGTTCTGATGCGCTTGTCACGGTATTTCTCGAAGAGGGGCGGTAGGCCTTGCTCGGCACGCTCCGCGTCCTCCTTGTCCCGTATAGATTCCGCCACTCTATAATCGCCGGGACCGAGTTTGTGGACCCCTAAGTTCAAGTCCCGCATATCTTTCCCCCACTGACTTGATTCCACGGTTGCATTGCTCCCGCACTTGATCTTGAACTCCCGGTAGTCATCTTCGCTGATCGAAGGATTTTTCTCCTTGATCTTCTCATAACTATCACCTTTTTCAATCATTCTCTTCACCGCGGATCTCCAAGTAGCCAGGGCCGTTCTCATCTAAGTCAGGGCGGCACTGTTCACTTTATTCCCTGAGAGGCATGTGTTTGCGAAGTCACCAGGGAACTTGTATCGTTCGTGCAGCTTCGTGAAGAGGAGGTTGCGCAAATTCCCTCGGTCACGATGCCTTAGGTTCTCGGTGTTGATCGAGATGGTGCTCCGGAGAATGCACCCGAGCTGTCCCGCGTACCCCTTGACTATTTCTTTGGGTGCCGCTGGATGCCCCTCGGAGGACACTTCAGTAAATTCCTCCTTGACGGTGCCGAGCACCTTCGGGCGCTGGTCCTTCCGTTGCCTCTTCGGTTGGCTGCCATCTGTGCGTGCGCTGCCATCATCAGTGGTGGCATCCTCGGCGGCACCATCAGTGGTGTCATCCCCGATGCCACTAGGGGTTGTGTTGTCAGGATCGGTGTCTTCCGCGGCGTCCTCATAGCGGTGAGGTTCTTCCTCCATCTCCTGGGACAACTCCCAGAATGCCTTGCCCGAACTACCGGCCTTATCATTGTGGGCCATGTTTCGCTCTAAATAGGAAAAAAGTTTGGTCAAAAAGTTGGTTATTGTCAAGGAACAAGATCTCTAAGTTGACCAAATAACCTAATTCTCGAGGAATGTCGCCAAAAAGTTGGCTTCGGTGTGTGGTACAAAACTGAATTTTGGAAATCTACAGAATGAACAAGCTAAGGGCTGCAAATGCCCGCAGGGCTTCAAGGGTGACGGCATAATGGCTCAGTGTTATTTAAGGGGTGGTTTGTGAGGAATTATCATGGTCTCATCATTTAGGGTTTGTCGACACCGAGGCATCCTAAAACCTAAGCTTTTATGATTTAAGGTTTGTCGATGCTGAGGCACTGAGGGAGTCCTAGACTAGGGGGTGTCCGGATAGCCGAACTATCATCATAGACGGACTCCAAGACTATGAAGATACAAGTTTGAAGACTTCGTCCGTGCGGATGGGACTTTCCTTGGCGTGGAAGGCAAGCTTGGCGTCTGGATATGTAGATCTCCTCCCATTGTAACCGACTCTGTGTAACCCTAACCTATCTGGTGTCTATATAAACCGGAGGGTTTTAGTGCATGAGACAGAACAACAATCATACCATAGGCTAGCTTCTAGGGTTTAGCCTCCTTGATCTCGTGGTAGATCTACTCTTATACTACCCATATCATCAATATTAATCAAGCGGAGTAGGGTATTACCTCCATCAAGAGGGCCCGAACATGGGTAAAACATCACATCCCTTGTCTCCTGTTACCATCCGCCTAGACGCCTGATTCGGGACCCCCTACGGAGATCCGCGGTTTGACACCGACATTGGTGCTTTCATTGAGAGTTCCTACGTATGCGTCACCGATAGGCCCGATGGCTCCTTCCGATCATCAACAACGGCAGCGATCCGGTGACACTTTTCTCCCGGGACAGATCTTCAGATTCGGCGGCTTTGCGCTGCGGGCCAATTCACTTGGCCATCCGGAAGCAGATCGAAAGCTTCGCCCCGCCATCATGTCGATTTGGAAGCTTGAACTATACGGCCGATATCCGCGGAGACCTGATCTTGATGGATTCGAGCCACGATAGCGATGCCGCCTTGTCTCGATGGGCATGATCTAGCTTCTATGACCCGAGCGATTGCCACGGAGGCCGCACCAAAGATCCGCTCCGATCCTTAATCCGGGCCGGATTCCCGATCGAGGGCGAGTGGTTGGACACCGCCTCGGGGCTACGATCACTACGGCTATTGAGCGAACTCCATCCATGTCGCTGCGAAGACCTCGACTCCGTGGTGCGGACTCCTCTCCGGACTCCGAACCCTCCGCGCCCTGCCAATCGAATCCGATTGGGCGCCCGGTCATGGAGTTCCTTTGCCGCGGACATCTTTCGGCACTTTTCGCCCTTTGGCGACATCCGGAACTCACTAAAGTCTCTCTCTTTATCCGGAGAGCCTGGCGGACTTCTGGACGGACAGGAAGGTTGGGATACGTCTGACGAAGAAATTCAACGCCCACCCACCACCCACTTTGTAGCCAATCGTCGATGATTTAACCGACATGCTCGACTTGACTCCGAAGACATCGACGGCATGGACGGCGATGCGAGGCGACCAAGACCCAGCGCCTTATAGGGCGCTGGAATGCCACCTCGTCATCACGACATATACATGGTGGACATCCCAAAAGATGGGAACATCGATGGAACAACGGAGGATGACCCCTCAAGAAGCAACGAAGCGCCCGGCGTCGTGGCGCCTCTCTAAATCCCGCCACAATAAAAGCGGTGATTCGGCACGGAGATAATAACACCGGACGGTGCGAAGACAACCCCTCGGCGGGACTCAACGGGGAGGAGGGAGAAGCAAGTCCGCATGATAGTGCGGCGAGAAAGAGAGGTCGAGGGCGATAATTATGCGCCTCCCTTGAAGATGAGGCAAGCCTCGGCATGACGAATTTGTCGTGCACGAGGATCCCGCCAAGCGGAGGCGTTTCAAATGCGAGCTTATAGCCACGACAAGCAGCCTCAAGAAAAGAAGCAACGACTTAGAGTGACCAAGACACCGCTAGGCGGCGGATGGTGAAGTCCTTGCGGCGAAGAGTATGAACTTCGAGCGCCCCTCCAAAAGCTACCCCAAGCATAAGCCGTTGCCTCGATTAGAGGAGGAAGCACCCAAGTCACCGGCGCCGCGACATGGCGGTCCGGCCACCCGTGGGCCGATAGAGAAGCCTCTCGGCCCTCCGCTCAAGGCACACCCAGCGCCACTCAAAAGTACCAAGGCACGGGAAAAGCGCCCGGACTTGCGAGATATATTGGAGGATAAGGCAAAACATACAAGATCGATCTATGGATCGCGTGAAACGTAACGACACGGGATGATTACCCGTCGCGCGGATCTGACAAACCCGGCCGGGCGAACACGATGAGACAAAGCTCATATGAGCTACGTCGTGATATAGCCCAATCTGAGGCGCCAAGACACCCACTATGCTTCACGGATGAAGTAATGGATCATCAAATCCCGAAGGATTCAAACCCGTAAACATCGAATCATACGATGGTACCACAGATCCTGCGGTGCGGATCGAGGACTATCTCCTCCATATCCACATGGCCCTTGGTGATGGTCTACATGCCATCAAATACCTCCCACTCAAGCTTAAAGGACCAGCTCGGCATCGGCTCAACAGCTTGCCCGAGAATCAATTGGTTGTTGGGAGGACACGGAAGCCGCATTCCTTGATAACTTCCGGGGCACATAATGCGACCACGACGCCCGATGACCTTGACCACATAATTCAGCAGCCAGAAGAATCGGCCAGAAAATTCTGGACACGGTTCCTAACAAAGAAAAATCAAATCGTTGACTGTCCGGATGCAGAGGCCCTTGCAGCCTTCAAACATAACATCCGCGACACCTAGGACAGGAAAAGCCAAAATCCATGGCAGCCCTCACAACACTCATGACCCGCTTTTGTGCGGGAGAGGACAGCTGGCTAGCTCGAAGCAACAACTTGGCCAAACATCACGATAGTTCGGATACCAAGGACCACAATGGCAGGTCGCGTCTTAACAAGAACAAAGCGCCGCGTGCGGCGATATCTGAAGATCTGATTGTCAATGCGGATTGAGGCTCTAAACCGGTCGATGGAAGAAGCCATTAAAATAAATACCGGGGCCCGTCCAACTTGGACCGAATACTCGATCGCTTGTGCGGATACGGCACCCGAAAAACCAGCCAATCACACCAACAGGGATTGTTGGGTGTTCAAGCAAGCGAGCAAGTTAAGTGCCGAACTCAATGACAAGGGGCTGCATAGCGATGGCGAAGAAGAGCCCGGCCGCCCGAACAATAGAGGACGAAGGGTTTTCCCACACAAGTGCGGACGGTGAACATGATATACGCAACCCATTATACCCAAAAGGGGCGGAATCGTGCACTAAGGGGCGTATATGCGATGGAGCGATCGCCCAGTTCAACCCATGGTCTTCTTGCCCGATCACCTTCGATCGAAGGACCACCCACTAGCATCCGTCACGGTGGTTTCGCCGCATTGGTTCTTGACCCAATTATTGACGGATTTCACCTCACCGAGTCACGATGGACGGCGGTAGCAACTGAACCTGGTTTATCGGGATTGATTGCACAAAATGGGCATAGACCCCTCAAGGATTAAACCTACAAAGACGACCTTTAAAAGCGTCATACCGGGTGTAGAGGCCAATTATGCAGGCTCGATTATACTCAAAGTGGTCTTGGATCCCGAATAACTTACGGCGAAGAGTTAATCTTCGACATAGTCCCGTTCATGGCGGCTATCATGCACTGCTCGGACGAACCGCATTTGCAAAGTTCAATGCGGTGCCGCACTACGCATACCTCAAGCTCAAGATGCCAGGCCCTCGAGGAGTAATCTCGATCAATGGAAACACCGAACGCTCTCTCCGAATAGAGGAGCACATGGCGGCCCTCGCGGCAGAGGTGCAAAGCGGCCTCTCACAGCAATTCTCGAATCCGGCCACTAAGCGTCCGGACACGGTCAAGCGCGCCCGGAGTAACCTATAGCAAGACCGCCTCGCACGATTCAAGCATGCGTAGCAATCCGGCCCCAACCCCAGCCCTCGCGAAATTGTGAAGCCAGTACTACGCGTACATAACTACGCTCTGGAGATACCATGGGCATAAGGAGAGCACGACCATAACTGCGCCGGGATTGCGGCTCAACCGCACCTGGGGCTCCCGTTTGTGTCATTCTTTTTTTTTTTTCTTTTCTTCCTTTTTCTTACTTTCAGGACTCCGTTTTCCAGAAGTCCTTTCCGGCACTAGAATCCCCGAACTCACGATGCAACAGCCAGGGAAGCAGAAAGCTACGTCGAGTGTTCAGGTGGTTTCTATTACGAGCATTATACCTGTTTTACATACCATCCCGCAGCTTACCCCTGGAGGGGGGCATGTTAGATAGTCCCATTGTATCGTTCTGCTTTCATTGCAGTACCTTTTTGAATAAACAATACATAGCTTTTGCTTATTATTGCACTCCTTTCTTATTCTATACATATGTTCACTTTACGACAAGTTGCACCCGTACACTTTAGTGCGGCCAATACACCGAGGGCTTAAGTACCCCAAAATTATGGTGTGATAAGTCCGAACACTTTCACAAGTGCGGCACCCCAAACTTATAGCATTATATGAATCGGCTCGAATCATGTCTTGGTTCCATAGTTGGGTTTGCCCGGCTCCGTGTTTTGGTACCTTACGTTCCGTTATATCGGCTAAGGTAGCACCGGAGAACCATTGCGATTGTGCCCAGCTTGAGCTGGGTCGAGCACCTCGATGGAGAAAGCTAAAACCCCGTCATGATAGGGCGATAGCGATCGCTGTTCGAGAGGTTTTTCGGGTCCCTAAAGACCTAGGCCACTTAGGCGAGGAACCGGAATTGTCGAGCCAAGGCGTGGATAAGCGCCCCGAACTCGGTCTTCCGAATATTAGGGGCTTCGCCGAAATTTAAAATTATAGAATTCTATGGCTAAGTGAGAGTGTTCAAGCATTATAAGTCTGGTTGCCTTGTTTGTTGCGTTGAGCGCCTCCCTAGATGGACCCAATAATGGGAACAAGAGTGCTCAAGTTTATCCCTAACACCCCAAAGACTGTGGCATGAAATTTGAAGCCAATGACTTGCCATCTCTCAAATTTGATAAGCGGCCGCCTGAAGGTAATATTTTAAATTAACAAGCGTTGCTTAGCGCATATGAACAAGTTTTCAGCGTCTGGGATAACAAATGCGAGTCTATTCAAAAATTACATCTTTGGAGCACTCATCCGCTATTCGGCGGGCACCCTTGAGGAGGCCCTCATAGTACATTTCGGTGATGCGATGCTCCTTGCCCTTCGGGTCGTCCGTCACAAGCTTCTCCGCATCCAGCTTGCCCCGGTGCACTTTAGCACGGGCGAGGGCCAACGGACACCTTCAATGCAGAGCGCTTTGATGACTTCAATCCGTGGACATGCGTCCACCGGCCGCCCTTACTAGCCCAAAGTAGCTCCTGTGCATGGCTTCCAATGGCCACGGCCGAACTATGAGGCCCTTCATGGCCTGTTCGGCGACCTTGTGGAGCTTCGACCAATTGCTTAATTTGGTCGCTTAGGGGCACCGGATGTCCGGCCTCGGCATATTGAGACCAGAACACCTTCTCCGTTGAGCTCCCCTCCTTGGCGCGGTAGAATACGGCGACATCGGACACACTGCCAGGGGCAAATCTGTGAATGCTCCTGGAGAGCTCCGAATCCGGGTAAGTAATAGGTAATTCTCTTTCACATGCTTGCTTTGCATAAAGAATGCCATACCCGCCGCTATCTTCTTTAATGATCCAATTTCTGAGGGCTTTTTGGGCCTCTACCTTAGCAGCTTTGGCACTCTCAAGAGCCGAGGCAAGCTCGGACTCCCGGGTCTTCGAGTCACGCTCCAAACCCTCGTGTTTTTTCACGAGAGCCTGGAGCTCTTGCCGCAACTCCGCCAGCTGCGCCTCCCCCTTTTCTCGCTCGGTGCGCTCCGCGGCCGCTTTGTTTTCGGCCATGGACACCGCTTCCTTCAGGGTCGCCACCTCGTTCGTAGCCCCTGTAGTACCCAAGCTATTCCTGTTATTTTTTGCAACCAAAACCTTTTCTATAAGGCATTTCTTTAATAAGGTATTACTTACCTTCCTTGTCCTCGAGCTGCTTCTTGGCAAGGCCGAGCTCGTTCTCGGATCACTCAAGGCTCTGCTTCAATGCATCGACTTCCAGCGATCGGTCTTGGCGAGTCGGCCTTTGCATTCCCATATTGAGATACTTATGTTAGACTCCTGCGTATATCTTTTTAGATCCTTAGTCGGCTTTTCTTTCGAACACCGAACTAAGCATCGAGGGCTCTGTCTGTCTATGCGGTAATATTTTTACATATTCTAAACTTACCTCAAAGCTTTGTTAGAAGAGTGCAGTGAGCTTGTCGGCCCGCTCTTGGCCAATTTGGCTGTCCGGATCACCGCACTCATAACAGTGCGGTGCTCCTCCTCGATGGAAGCGCTATTAAGCGCCTCCAGTAAGCTATCCGGTGCCTCCGGTTGGATGGAGGACACCGGCTTCTTACCCTTCTTGCGAAGGGACCGCTTGCTGGACTCCGGAACCGCTGAAGGTTCCGGCATGGAGTCCGGACGAGGGTCGGGCTTAGAGCCCCTGGGGGTCTTGCCCCCCACGCGCCACCTCCTGTTGACCAAGCCCCCCTTGGGGCACCACCTCGGCGTCGTCCGCAGCGTGAGGCCAGGGGGCGGTCGGAAGCGAAGTACTCTCCATTTCCGACGAGCCCAGGGACCCGCTCGATGAATCGGCGAACTCGCCCTTGGGCGGGCTGCACGATTGTTCGACATTAGAGAACACTCTACAATAATAAAAAGCCATGGGTATCCGGACACTTACGATCTACGCGAGGCTTGGCCCTTGTTGGCAAATCCTCCTCGTCATTTGTCGGCGTTGGTGGAGAAGTGGGAGGAAGGTTCTTCCCTACAGGACCCTCCGGCCTCCCCGATTAGGCGGCCTTCCTTTTCCTCTCCTCCCGGGGAGAAACTTCTTTTCCTCCTCCTCGTCCTCGGGAGAAGATTACGCTTGAGAATCTAACGGCCACTGGTGTCGGGAGCTCCTTGAGTTCCCGTGGCCTCCTTCTTGGCCTTCTTCTCCGGCACCACATAGAGATGCCGGAGCCATTCCGTCAATCGGGCGTCCACTGGTCTTCCGAAGCAAAGGCCGGACAGATTAATCTGTCAGGACGTCTTCGACCGATCTGTCAAAGATTAGGGAGTTTTAGATCCCACATAGAGTCAATCTATGAAAAAAGAGTCCCGTAAAGGGTAAAATAACTTACCTCCCGGCTTGGCGCATGTAATATCCGCGATCTTTGTTAGCGGATGCGGAGCTTCAGCCCTTGAACGGCACCTTCCGGGCATCTTAAATGCGTAGTGTCGAAGAGCCATTGAAGGTTGATGCTGTCTTGGATCGAACTCCCACAAATTAAAGGTCCGTTGTTGGCATGGGAGAATCCGGCGGATGAGCATCACTGGATTATGTCGACAAGCACGAGATTCTTGTCCACCGGTTTTCGGACGCATGTTTGAGTCCGGATAGCTCGTCCGAATTCCCCCACGTCGAAGCCCGTCTCTTTCCATGATGAGAGCCGTGTGGGGAGGCCAGATCTGAATTGGGGTCACCACCCATTCGACCGAGTCGGCGTGGCTCGGTGATGTAGAACCACCCCGATTTCCACCCCTTTATTATCTCCACAAAAGCGCCCTCGAGCCATAGGACTTTGGCCATCTTGCCGACCATGGCGCCTCCGCACTCCGCTTGATGGCCGCCCACAACC